>VDFB02000003.1:17334605-17733556 GCA_007258455.2 Sequoia sempervirens
CTCTCTCTCTCTCTCTCTCTCCCCCTTCCCCTTCCTAATTATCTCTCTCTCTCTCTCTCTCTCTCCCCCTTTCCCTCTATCTCCCTCCCTCTCTCTCTCTCTCTTTCCCACCCTCCACCTCCTAATTAATCTTGGGTATATGTGTGCAAAAATCAGATATCTGATTTAGATTGGATATCTGATTTATAGCACCAAAATATTACATTTTTATTTTTTTCAAATTAGATATTAGACATGAATTGGATATCCGATTTGTAGTACTTTGGCTTGGGAATTTCTATGGAGCAATGTACTGATAGCCAACCCAAAAAAAAAGTCAACTCAGGATGGAGGGAGAGATGGAGTGAATGAGAGAGAAAGGGGGGAGAGGGAGAGATAGCTCAATAGATAGAGTGGGGAAGAGGGAGTGACATAGATAGTGGGAGATATAGAGATATAGAGAACAACAGGGAGAGACATATCAATGACCCTCCCTATATCTCTATCTATTCATCCTTATCTCTTTATCTCTCTACCCCTCTCTATCTCTTTGTCTCCCTTTATATTTGTATGTTTGTCATTATCTCCCTCTCTCTATATTTTATTACCTATATTTATCTTTGTCTCTTTAAGTGTGAAATGGGTACATTGAAGAGGTCTTAAAGGAGAATTATCACATCTTTAATCAAATGGCATGCTACCTTGAGCATAACTCCCCAAGGACACATGCCATCCTTGGATTGTTGACATGAAACAACCAATCAAAATTTAGTTTCTCTCTCTCATATTAATATATATTACTATTATATTAAATATATATTATATTAATTATATTTTGTATTATATAAAAATATACTTATTATTAATTATTAATTATAATAATTTTATAAGTATTTAATAATTTTGTTAAAGAATATAATATATAATTATAATAAGTTGAATAATTATATTATTTATTATGTAAAATATAGCTAATATATACTTAACTATATTGTAGAATATTAGAACCTAGCTAAATGGCGCCAAAATTTTCAACTTAATTAACATACTGTAAAACCTAACAAAACTAGGTTGTAGCTCATCAAATTGGAGAAGTGAAAGGTCTATACCAACACCGAGGAAGAGTTTGGAGTAGTGAAAACAAGGTCAATTCCAGCACCAATGAAGAGTTTGGAGTAGTGAAAACAAGGTCAATTCCAACACCGAGGAAGAGTTTGGAGTAGTGAAAACAAGGTCAATGCCAGTGCCGAGGAAGAGTTTGGAGTTAAAACAAGGTCAATACCAACATCGATGAAGAGTTTGGAGGAGTGAAAACAAGGTCAATATTAGCACCGAGGAAGAGTTTGGAGGAGTGAAAACAAGGTCAATACCAGTGCTGAGGAAGAGTTTGGAGTTAAAAAAAGGTCAATACCAGTGCCGACGAAGAGTTTGGAGGAGTGAAAATAAGGTCAATATCAACGCCGAGGAAGAGTTTGGAGGAGTGAAAACAAGGTCAATACCAGCGCTGAGGACGAGGTTGAGGGCACTCACGGAAAATCGACGACCAAGGGGCAATGAGTACTGTAAGTTTGGCACCCCCATTCTCTTTAACCTTCAATTTTTATGCCTAGTTTCCAAAGATATTCTCGTACATTGGCACCCCCATTCTTGTAAAATGGTATAAGATAAGACAAAAAATAAAATAGCTTAGTCTTTCACATTTTTATCCACTAGCCTTAGGTCTTGGAAAAACTTCCATAATCTACCCACATCTTGGTTGAGGTCTAGGATTTCATCACACATCGCCTTCATCGCATGAGTCTGAAGAAATTGTAGACTTAGCTATATGCTAGGCTGAGGTAGATCTAATGAATGGAAATAGAGGCATACAATTCTTCTTTAATACCTCCACTACAAACATATGCAAGGTGTTGGTTGTTTTTATGGTAAGCAGGTTGATCTTCTAATCTACCTATGGAATTTCCAATTCCAATAAAGGGTAGCTCGAAGGACCTGGACCAACTGACGAGGATTTGAAAGACCTCCTACACTTTGGGCTCTGTAAGACCTTAGAGGGTGATACCTTAATGCGTTTACAACCTCTACACCATCATCATAAACAATAGTAATAACAACAGATAATCTCATTTAATAGCTCAACATAATAGGATAATATCGAATAGAATTGGTTGTTTATCAATAATATCAACTATTTGGAGCATGAGATAACTACAAAAACATTTCACAATATAAGATAGTAATTGATTTGAAATTTGTAGCAAGGTCTAGGTAAAGGAAAACAAATACTGAACCATATGAATAAGTACAACTTAGATCAATGCCATATATCCATTGGAGAAGTCAAATTTATAAGCATATAAGGGTTTATGATATATTTAACACATAACATATAAGATCCTTGATAACATTGCTTTACAATATCATCAATATGTATTCTAACCCAATACTACTTATCAAATCCTTATACATAACATATCCACCTACAATCCCATTCAAGCATTTTAATTAATTCCTTGAATTAAACCTAAAATAAGAATCATACACACCACAACAATGAGATGAACGAAACAAACCTTGATCATTTTATTCAAAATTCAGATATTCTTGTATAATGGAGAGACATGAGTTCAAATTAATCATATCAATTCAAATGCCAGTATTGTCATAAAACATCAAATCCCCATGAATTCAAAACCTACTACAAAATGACTCAAAACCTAAATTGCATTTTTCCTAAAACCATCAGACTTTACAATTTGCTCTACAACTTCATCTAGACTCGACCAAAAGATATCTAACTTGATAACCCATACTTCTGGCCTTGAAATCCTTCTTATAGAAAAAGAAGGAGAAAACAAGTATTGGGCCAGAAAGCACATGTGTCACCATCCAATTGGACCGCCTTGTGATATTCCAAAAATTTGTTACAACAATCTCCCTAGAGAATCTTCTTGTTCATCGTGCCCACTGAGAATGGTTGATGCAACAACAAAAAACTTCAAGAATTCTACGCTTAGACTGTCACCAAAAAACAAAACTGGAATTTTTTGTAACTGCAACAACTGATTTGTCAACCATTAGCAGCCTACTCCTTTTCACTCTTTCTCAGTTAAATATACATTTACCCATTTCTGGTACTCTTCATCAGTTGGCCAATCAAAATTGATCACCTCATTCACCCTGAAACTATAAGGTTTGTACTTAACTGCCATATGATTTGCTTCTCTTTAAAAAGAATCCAAGAATGAGCTGATGCTAATGATTTTGTCCATACAGCTCACCAACAAATCATAATCTGAGTTACCCTATTTTTGAGGGTTTTGTAGTCAAAACATGATATAAAGAGGCTCTTACAATTTTTGTGATTATTGTAGCTTGTGAAAGAGGCCCCATGGATACTATTGTAATTGTAGGATGCATGAATAGGGCATAGGTTGAGAAATAAAGAATGTATAGCTGTTGTCCTCAATAGTTTTGTGAAGAAAATCATGTGAAATGAGAGGTTCAAGCCTAGGTTTCAACAAAACATGTATGGGAGATTTGATTTTATGAATTTTTATCCATGTACAGACCTAATGGGTTGTTTCTAAACACTAAATATAAATAATATACATACACACACACACACATATATATATGTATGTATGTATGTATATGTATTTTTAAATAAAAATGTAAATACAATTACTGGATGCTCTCGTAGAACAATAAATGCAACATATCATTAAAGAAATCTATATCTATGTATATAAATGTGTATTTCTAAATGCAAGTGTAAATGCAAAGAGCATATGGTTTTGTAGTGTTATAGATACAATATATCCATAAATTAATGTAATTGAAATTCTAAAGTCTTCAACACATATAATATGAAATCGATCAAACTATTAAACTACATGAGAAATAAATGAAAACAATAAATGCATATGTATGTGTATTTGTAAATGTAAGTGTAAAATAAATAAGAATAATGAAAATTATAAAAGAATACAAGGAAAGGTCTCCTCCCTTCTTGGTAGTGATAACCTTCTCCACACACAACCCTTAAAAATTATGAATAGAGGAATATAATCTTTGAAGAACTCAAAGTTGATTCTCTCCTACCTGATGCAATTAGTCATTTTATCCTTACAAACATTTATAGTGATTACTAGAGGCACATAGACCAATTCTTCATAATAGAATAATTTGATCATACTTTTCCAATGATGGCACTATGAGAAAACCTTAGGTTAAATGAATAATTCCTAGCTAAGTTCTTTAAATCATGTCCAACCGTATAAGAGAAGACCATTGCTATGTGTACCTGGATACCATGGAGAAAGGCTCTTTGGGATCTTTCATCAATCATCCTACCTTAAAACATACCAAAAGTCTCGACATAGGAAGATTTAAGATGACTTAATTTTTTTTTATTGCCAAAGCATAAACTTATGATGACTTAACCAGGCCTAGTACACACTCCCTCCCCGTTAACCACTTAGACATATGGAAATTAGATGTAAATTTTCTGCTATTTTTAGTCCTGTAGGTGTCCAATAAACCACTTGGTGGTGTTTCCCTTCAAGTTTATTTACTTGAATGAAGAGAAAAATTCCTTTGATTACAATTAGAGAATACATTTGAGGCCTTGGTTGTGTAACTGGTGGACCATATTCACATTTAACACTTGTTACAAAGTTTGGGAGTTAAAACGTTAAGTAGATTTGATTTGTGATGGACACATTTGGATAGTAGTAACAATAACTTGCAATCTATCAAGACTTGATTACCTTATAACTTGTGAAATTCTAGTGATGAAATGATAGATTAATCATAATGTCACCTTGAGATCACATCACCATGAAAGAACTTCATCCAACATCCTTATGAGTGCATGTACCACCAAATAGGTATTTATTAGATCTATCTTCCTTGAGCGAGGGATATTTAGGAAGAGAAGAGGAAAGCGAGACATGTAGTATGTCTAAAAGAGGGAAATCAACTAGATTCTTGCTAAAGGGGGGTCATGTTCTTATGATGATGAGAGCATAGGCGACGTCGAGGTGCCCTTGAGGTACAAACATCTATGGAAACAATGGGTACCCAAGGAACTTCCTCTAATAAACACTAATTTTTGTGTCAACGAGAGGATATGTCACATAGCACCATTGTCATTACATGGTTTGGGCCTATTTGGCATGGATGACATAAAGGTCTGTTACAAAAAAGTTACTGAATTGATGGATTATGTAGGAACCTGTTACAGTTACAAAGATTGGATGCAACTGGTTCAATATACATTATACATGAAGTATGTGTAGGTATGCATTGTCAACAAATTATATACAACTAAAAGATAAGGATCAAAATAAAGGAGTGGCTATGTATATTGATGGAAGGCCAAAAGAATTAGGGAATATTTTAGGGTTTATAAATAGGACATGACCTGGGCCAACAAATAAGCAACCCAATAGCATATTCGAGGCACGCGAGAGAAACTGTGTATTCGTATGTGCGATAAAATCAATAATTGCAGGGGAAGAGTTGCTAATCGATTACAATTTGAATTGCTTAGTTACAAACACAGCTACTATGGGGGTGGTACGTACCATGTACCATTTAACCTAACCTCCAATTAATGACTCCAATATACCATTTTGTTCTTATGTTTTTTTTGTAAGTCTATTGGTTTCATTTTGGTAATGTTTTTTTATATTTAATTTTTGTCACAGCGGGACATTGATCATACAGAGAAGGCTCTGGCCCAGAGCATAGATCGTGATGTATCTTCAGGCACTTTTATTCGATAGGTTTACATCATTGTAATTGTACAAATTAGATATGAGCAAAATATTTTATTATTATGTTTTCTTCATAAGTTTATTGGGTTAATTTCAATAATGATTTTAATATTCTTGTTGCAGTCAACTGATCGAGGAAAGGCACCAGCAATAGACAAGAGCATCCATAGTGAGGTGCAATCAATATTTTGTGATGATGACATCGCTTATTCAACAAACCCTCTCGATATGATAAGGAAGATCCAAAAAAAATGAAATGAAGAAATCGTTAAGTTGATATTCATAGTGCCTCAAACAGATTAGATAAGAGAGAGCGTTAAAATATTGACTGAGAAATCACAAAACTTGCAAGTAAGCTATCATGAGGTCTTTAATTATAACATAAGTTCATTCATGGTTTTATATTTTGTACTCTTTTATGTCATGAACTAAAATATGTGTTGTTTTTATAGGATTATTTGCCTCTTCATGATGCTCCTGGCCATGATCAGGGTACTGTAAGTGCTGCTCGAGGAGTAGGGGTTGGTACAAGTGTCCATCCTGATCTTGCTGCGTATACATCACATCATCTGAACCCATCATTTGTGCCTATATTGTCGTTTGAAATGTTAGAAACACATACCATGTAGGAATCTGTTAATGCACCCTCTAACAGTGAACACATGCCAGAACATGCGTTAGGACATGTACCTGGGAATGCAGAGGCCACTAGTACTGGTGATGTTTTAGCAACATTTCCTGGATCTTCCCGTATTACTAGTACAAGAAAATTTCCAGTCACATTTGTGGTGACCAAGGATTTCGTTCCCATAAAGATAGAGAAGGTCCCAGATACTTTAAAATGTTTTAATTATTATTATATATAATCCAATTGAAATTTACTTATTGATAACTCTTTTTAGACTATTGATCCCATGATCATTTTGCAGGAAATGATGTTTTTTATAAACATCTAAGTGATATTACATTGGATCTCTTCGGGCCCACCATACGTACACAGTGGAATGCCCAAAATTAATATTTAAAAGATGAGCTCATTAACCATTTAGTTGTGTTGTTCGGTGATAAAACATTCAACCGAACCAAGGTCCTTAATAAAGCTGGTACCTATCTAAAGTATGTGAGGGACCAATATAGGTAAGATTTAGAGAAGAACAAAAATTACGAGCATCCCCCCATGATTCCGGAGAGGGAGTGGAAGGACTTGGTGTTAGATGGAAAGGAGAAGGCTGAAAAGAAAAAAGGAAAGACACCACTAGGCCAAGGAAGGTATGTGATACTATCAACAATGTAATTATATACTGATTACTCTTTCTTTTTACATAATCTAACGTATTTCAAAATTTTCATAGGCTACCTGACACATCAAAGGAAAACAAAGGAAAGACTAGAAAAATACAAGCAACACAAACTTGGCTCTGGTCGTTATATGAAATTAGCCACACGAATTGTAAGTATCAATAAATGAAATATAGTATCCAAATAATAAATTGAAAACAATTTTGGTTTTATCACACCATAGATGCAAAATTCATGATCTTATGTAAAAATGTAGGGTTTTGAATTCAACAGAGTTCCCATAGAAGATGACCTGAAGATTGCCTTCCAGCAAGGCTATGGAGCCGTGTCTGAATGCCTAAGAGTCTTGACTGGGAAAACACAACCTTCCACTACATCTGACACATAGGTAAATAAAATCAATAAAGTTTATTTAAAATTGAATACTTGTGCAATCTATTCAATATTAATTTACACCATAAAGTAATTACATGCCTATTTTTTTTAAACATTCAAGCAATGACAATATTGCACATGACATTGGAATGCAGCCTGGTGAGGGTGGAGCACAACTTGCAAATGAAGGCCATGGTGTGCATCCTGGTACTTTAGAGCATGTAGAGCGTGATCAACATGTTAAGTATGATCATGCTAGAGAAGATAAAGAACATGATGTGGCCCCATCAAATAAAGAGGACCACTCTAAATTTATTTTAATCATATTTAATTGCAATTGGTGTATTAATTAATGTAACCTTTCGTGTTTCAAAGTTAGAGCATGCAGAGCGTGATCAACATGTTGAGCATGATCAAGAACATGATGTGGCCCCATCAGGTAAAGAGAACCCCCCATCAGGTAAAGAGCACCACTCTCATATTATTTTAAACATATTTAATTTCAATTGGTGTATCAATTAATGTAACCTTTTGTGTTTCAACTGCAGATCAGGATTTAGAGGGTGTTCAACATGTTGAGCATGAGTCTATAACAGAAGTTCAGGAACATGATGTGGACCCATCAGGTAAAGAGAACCACTCTAATGTTATTTTAATTAATTAAATAATTGTAACAATAATAATAAAACATATCAGTATAACATTTCTTTGTTATTGCAATAGACCCCCCTTGCAGCGGCATCCACATCGTGAGCAGACGACTAGGCGTACATTAAGATCACAAGCAGAGGGAAAAAAACTAAAGGGGGGACAAATGATTTAGAAAATGATACTCCACTTCAGATTTTTTTAGCTTTAAAAAAGAAACAAAAAAAATAGTGATTGTAATCATATCACGACAACCATATTTTTGATAATATGTAAAAACTGAAAGAATGAATATTATATATTAATGAATGAATGTGAATATGTTAATTAATGAATGTTATATGTTAATGAATGAATGTTATATGTTATCAATGGATGAATGAATGAATGTTATATGTTATTAATGGATTAATGAATGATTAATATTATATCATTAGGTATGGGGAATTGAGAGTGATGTGAGGGGGGGGGGGAAAGGGCCAAATGAGCTTCCACCATCATGTGGTTGGCCCTGTTAAGTAGAGAATATTAAACTATTCTTGAAACAAAGAGAAGCTCAATAAGGTAATACACTTTTCAATATAAGAAATTCATCGTTTGAAGCATCAAACCAATATGCAGAGATGAAAGAAAGTGCTAAATTTTCACTATGGTGGCAGAAAAATGATTCTTTATACCCTGAATCCATGCTCTGCATCATAATTTGAAGTTGTTTCCATTCAAATGTTCTGAGTTTAGTTTGTTTATATGACTTTGTATGAATACCACATTGTGTTGTGTGTGGATTTGGTTTCAAAGCTCTGTTTCTTCTATTTTTAGTGGTGACATAACTCTAAAATTTGACTTTTGTGCATAACAGGTTAGTGAAAAAATTGACAACTCTGAAGGGTTTAAAGACTCGATTGAGATAGATACACGAATATTTGGATCTTGTTGTTGATGGGAGTCTTTGACTTAACCATGAAATTTTGTACCATCTGCAGGTATGCAAAATTTTCTCTACTTACATTCATTCTTGATCATAAATGTTGTGAATGATATTAATGCTTCAAACTTAAGATTCATTTCATTGTTATAATGATCAAAATGTTATACTTTGCTATACATTAAAACATTCTCTTTCCCCTTACCCTTTTCTATCTCCCCCCTCCTTTTAAGAAATTTCTTTGTCATAAAAGATTCACATTTCTGTCTCATTTAAACAAATTTATCTGAAGCACTAGGAGTGAATAAAGATATGTAAAAGATGATGGATTATGTCTAAACAACAACTTTCCATCTTATAGCTAATTAAACCCTTAATATTTGAATATTTTAGAGCTCAAATAATGCTTGTATATGCATGCGTAGCAATAAGGGAGCCTATGTGAAGATTGAAATTTAAAACATCACTTTGGTATTTTTCCTTAGGCATTGAAATGATATTTTGAGTAATACAAACCTACACACACATTGATATTTTTTGGCATTGCATTGAAGAAATTTTTTTCTCTTATACCTACCCTCGGCTAGACATGGAGGCATATAATATTGGTTTTTGGGTTTATTCTGTAAGTAGTTAATTTCACAGAGGAAGACTAAAGTCTTCTTAATGTCTTGTGTCAGGTGTGAAAGCTTATGAATCACTTGCTGAAGGAACCATTTTGTATTCATCCAAAAACTGGTTTGTTCTTTTTTTTTATGTTTCTTGCATGTGTTTTTTTTAGGCTCTAGAGATGTAGCTCAACTCTTTCCTTTGCACTTTTCATCTATTTTGATGATTACAGTAGATTGTCCTCATAATTTTTCATGTAGATCTATTTGTAACCTTATTTTCTACCAATCAATTTGCAAACCACTCACATATTAAGGACCATTTCACTAACTTGTAGTCATCCATTACTTCATATATTGCAGGTTGTGTCTATGTGCCAATCAATCCTGATGATTGTGAGAACTTTAATCCTACAAGTGTACCCAATCTTTATCAAGTAAAAGTCTTACCTTATTTTATAGTACTTTAAATGGTTAATTGAAGGTGCTTCTTTAGATCTAAGATAGTTGAACCCTGGATTAAAATATGGTATTAGATGGGCAGTATAATGATAAAATTGAGGTCCATTGAACAAAAATTATGAACATAATTTACTGGACTATGAATAGTGTTACAATTATAATTATTTCTCCTTTACCTACCTCTGCATTAATGAAAAAGATAGATCCCTATAAAAATAACCATGAAAGTGTTGAAATATGCAATATCTACAGGACTCCAGAAACTATCAAACATATTCTTTTTGAATGTTTTTATGCTCAGGAGATTTGGTACTTATTCTGCCATAAGCTGAAGGTCTGGAATAGCAATGGTAAAATTAATTGGCATGATATTCTGTTTTGTAATTTCAACCTCAAGTTTGATTGTAAGCTATTTTTGGTATTTCTTATCCAATGAGATCATGTGGAATTTGTGGAAGGTGAGAAATGATGATAAATTTAAGGGTATCAAGAGGTTATTTACTGAGTCTTGCAGGAGACTCATTTTCTACTCTGTTGCTCTGTAGGTTTCAACTCTTGTGGAGATTTCAAAGGAGAATTTATTGAAGTCAATAATTGAAGGTGTTGCTAACAATACCAGAGAGGATTTGAGAAGTGGACCTGCCTGTAGGTTGATCTTGGAAGAGACCGTGCTGTTCCAACAGACATTTGATGAGCTCCAAAGAGTGATTGATGAAGCTGCAAGCCCAGAAAGATAGCACAACCTCCAACAGTTGGACCACCAAGGAGAAACAATGGAAAACCTTGATATTGAAGAAGTTAGCAATGAGGAGAATGTAATCAACACTATGTATTGTTTATGCTGATTTGAATAGCAACAACTTGTGGTGCTGTTAACAACAATTTGTATTGTCTATGCCGGTTTTGAAAACAACTGGTGCTTTTTGGTTTCTTTCTTGCTGTGTAAAGTACTAATACAGTATATTTCTTGTTATGGAAATGCTTTGATGTTGTACTAATCCTAATGCCAGATAGGCATTTTCATGATATGTAATGGACCTTAAACTATTTTCAATACAAAAAAAAAAGATAGCAGATATTGGAAGTTCATTACATTTCTCATGTATGTGTTAGTATTTTAATTTTGTTTAAGTTGTTCAAGAGCTTGATTAGGTCAAGAATATGCTCTAAAAGCTCTATTCTCTTGACACTGCTCAACATTTTCCCTAAAAAAATTTTCTTCAATCTAGATGTTTCTTAACTCCTTCCCTTGTTAGCCCTTGGTTGTTCTCAAGTGTAATGCTTTTTCTATGCATCTTGCAGTCTGTATGCATGATCAATCATCTCTTATGAAGCATAGATAACCTTTCATGGAATTGTTGTTGTAATTAGACAATTTCCATTGTGAGAATAATCATTTAATTTTTATGGAAGTAAGTCTTTTTCATATTATTTGACTTGGTTTTGTAAACTTGTCTTTGCAGGATTGTCTCAGGGGGAACAACAGAACTGTGATGATAGGTAGAGTTGTTTCTTAACTCCTTCCCTTGTTAGCCCTTGGTTGTTTTCAAGTGTAATGCTTTTTCTATGCATCTTGCAGTCTGTATGTATGATCAATCATCTCTTATGAAGCATGGATAACCTTTCATGGAATTGTTGTTGTAATTAGACAATTGCCATTATGAGAATAATCATTTAATTTATATAGAAGTAAGTCTTTTTCATATTATTTGACTTGGTATCTATTCTATGATTTAAATAACCCCAAAATAAGAAAATTAATAGGTTCCATTTGTTTACTTGCTCTTAGACACTTGTTTAATCAATGAGACCCTCAGAATGTCTGGCTGATAACCAATAGTGTTCAAAACTCCTGAAGAGGTCAAATCGGTGTGACATTGGATCTGTCTTGCTGACGGAAGTCATCAGCAAGACATGGACTATTAGAGTGAGTTTTCTATTCTGTGTCGATGATTGATCTCTCACCGATGGGTTGGCTTCGGTGGTCATCGCCAAGAGTTTTCGCGATGGTACATTTCAAAAAATATTTTTTTTATAAAAAAATTGCATTGTTTCGTCGCAATTTTGACGAAACCCACTGACGAATCATCGAAAAGGTCCGACGAAGTTGCTATAGCTGCGATGAAGGATTTGTCGTAACTCCTTTCCTAATTGGTCACAATTTTTATGAAGTCCACCGATGAATCACAGAAAAGGTCCGACGAAGGCTTCGTCGTAACACCTTGCCACTTTTGTCACAATTTTGACTAAGGACACCGACGAATCACATAAAAGGTTCAACGAAGTTGCTTAGCTGCGACGAATGCTTCAACATAACTCCTTGCACATTTTGTTGCAATTTCAATGAACTCCACCGACGAATCACATAAAAGGTCCGACGAAGTTGCTTAGCTGCGATGAAGGCTTTGTCTTAACTCCTTGCCTATTTTGTCAAAATGGCAATGGACTTCTGTTGTTGTTTCGAAACTTCAGAAGAGCCATTGCAATTGCATTTTGGTTGTAATTCATCAGTGGATACACAAATTTTTCATTGATATTCCGATGAAAATCTGAGTCAGTTTATGATGCCGATGATCGACGAATCTGCGCCGTTATTTTGACGTTTAATGCATTGTCGAAATTTTGAAAAAAAACAACGACGAAATTGTTTTCGTCATTTCATCACTTTTCTGACAAATATTTGTTGAACGATCGACGAACGGTCATCAGAAAATGGAACCAAATTTAGTAGTGTTCTAAGATTGATTCATCTTCCTACTAAGATAATTCTCTTAACTTACTCCTTCTATTGGGAGTTTCAAACTATCTTTTTGAAGAATGCTTGTTTTACTTCATCCCAGGGTTTATTATTCTTGGGGTATGCTATGTAATACCACTTTAGTGGTTCGTCTCTCAAAGAACCAATGAAATCAAATAGTTTGATTTTTTCTCGTTGTTTTTTTTGGTTTTTCCATATCATTTCCAATAAGAAAACATGCTCTACTATGTTGTTAGTATTGTTAGTGTAATTAATATTTAATTAAAATTGCATAACTTTACTTAGGTATTATTTATTTCCTAGGTTAATTAATTCTCATCTTTATCTTTTGAGCTATCTTGTTGCTCAAGATAAGATTAGGTTTATGCATCTTTGCTTTTATAAAGCAAATCATTATCATGTAATTATTGAATTCTTGAATAATAATTATTTTCACATCTTCTTGCAAATCTCTTCTTTTTCTATTTTTCTCTTCTGTGGAAGGATATTCTGGTTTGCAAATCTGATCTTGGTTTCTAACGTGGTATCAGAGCCTTGATTTGCAGCCCCTTCTCAGATTTTTGAGAAAATCATTGTAGGGTTCATTCGGGATTCCTCGAGGGTATCATGCCTTGAGTTCATCTATGCGACATTTTGGAT
This sequence comes from Sequoia sempervirens, assembly GCA_007258455.2. Lineage (NCBI taxonomy): Eukaryota > Viridiplantae > Streptophyta > Pinopsida > Cupressales > Cupressaceae > Sequoia > Sequoia sempervirens. Next base: position 17,348,082 of record VDFB02000003.1, read on the forward strand.
CATATCAAGCCTCACCATTGGATTCAGAGCACTGGAAAAAGTGAGGATTTACTTTTACTTTGCAGATTTTGGCCATCATTTTCCAGATCTGTGAGGGTTTCAAGCTCAGAGTTTTTTTTGCAAGATTTGGGGGTAGCCAAATTTTTGGAGCAGTTTGGGTACAAACGGTGGTCACCATCGTGTTCGCAGCGGCAAAAAAATCTAAGAATTCCCTTCGTTTCATCAATTTTGGTGTTGTTGATCCAAGAGGATAAATGTTTTTGCCAGGGGGGCCGTACGGCCTCCCCAGCATGCAGTCTGAGGCAAAAAAATTCAAAAAATGTGCAAAAAAATAAAAATAAATATAATAAATGGTTTTTAGAATTATGTTGCTAGTTTAAATGGACTGCGCCACTAGCGTGCCACCGGGCGGCTGCCGACCCACCATTGTCGGCCAGTGCCAGCCCCCGCGAGCTCCAATGAAGCCAACACTAGTCACATGGGGGATCGGGCGCTATGCGCCCAGCCCCCGACCGGTCCCCTCCGCTCTACTAGTGGTCACATGGGTGACCAAGGGCTCCGCCCCAGCCCAAAATCCCCCAGCCCCTAGTCGAGCACAGGACCAAGGGCCTATTTTTTTTAGCCCCTGGGTGCCCTGCAGCCCTTATTGGGCATTCTGGAGCAACTCTCACTAAATCGGGCATATTTTTTGCATACGATCTCCATTTTTTGCAAACGAGATACCGTTGGAAAGCGGATTCCGATGCCAATCTAGTGGTGTAGGTTCTTTTACCATTTTTTTGCTCCATATTTACTTTTTAGGCCTTTGAACTCAGATTTTGTTGTTTTCACTTCGGAGGGCATATCTTTTGACTCGGTGATCCATTTTTCATCATTTTTGTGGCATTGGAAAGCTGATTCAGTACTCTACATAGATCTGAGGTCTATTTATTTTTTTGTTTATGCATGTTTAGGATGCTCTCCTTTTACAATCATCAGGTTATTGTAATAAATGAACTATGATAAAGCTCCATTTAGGGGGGTTTCTTGCATAATAAATCTGATTAGAGTGTATTTTTCACTTTGATCTCCATCTTGATTTGTTGGAAACTCGCATGGGTTATCTGGTATCCTAGTTTCTTTTGGCCACATTTTTTGCTATAGCTTGACACATGTCAGATTCATCAGTTCACACTTCAGTTGAGAGATTATGTTTCTTGATCCTCATTGGTTCAGATTCTTCTCAGTTTGAGGGCCATGTTTTTATGGTTAATGTTCCAGAGTCTTTTTTGGTACTCCTTCCCATGGAAGAGTTTCAATCACAGTTTGGCATCGGCATCAAGATACATAGTTTCTAGATTCTGTCATCATCTCATCTACTGTTGCTTCAAAGATTCCAAGGTTGTTCTAGTTTGTGAGTTTTCCAGTGTTCCGTGGCATCGAGTCTACTGTCACATTATCATGATTATGGTTTTGGTTTTAGTTGTAGGCAGAAGTATCTTTCCTTGCTTGTTAGATTGCAGTTCTAGTGTTACTCCACAGTGTTCTTCCAATGCTTCTTTGCAACAATCATCTCATTGTAGGGGGGTTTTGTCCCACTGGGTTTTCCTTCTCTACCTCATATTGCATTTGTACTTGGGTACCTGATTAGGCCTTGTTGTCAGGACCCATTCATTCTTTCTTGCATTCATCTTAGTTTTAGGTGCATGGTTTATTAGTCTCCCTAAGTTGCACTTATGGGAGGTGTTAGTGTAATTAATATTTAATTACACTTGCATAACTTTACTTAGGTATTATTTATTTCATAGGTTAATTAATTATCATCTTTATCTTTTGAGCTATCTTGTTGCTCAAGATAAGATTAGGTTTATGCATCTTTGCTTTTATAGAGAAAATCATTATCATGTAATTATTGAATTCTCGAATAATAATTATTTGCACATCTTCTTGCAAATCTCTACTTTTTGTATTTTTCTCTTCTGTGGAAGGATATTCTAGTTTGCAAATCTGATCTTGGTTTCTAACAAGTATTTCTCTCAAAAAATGGCATTTTCCTCATTGTGGCCATGTCTTCATTTGATGATTTTTCCTCCTGAATTGTAGTGTAGCTTCTTTGATTGCTAAATATGGAGTTGGACTCAGTATAACTTTCTAACCTTTCATAATTATTCTATTCCTATGTTATTTTCCACTCAATAGACTGACTATTACCTTCTATAATATCCCAATTTACTATATATGTTGTCAAAAATTTAGGTTTTGTACTTTCCTTTTTCTCTTTTTTTTTTTTTGTCTCTATATGTGTTATATCTAACATAGGGGGTGACTCCTAGTCTAGGGGTGATGTTTCTTCTTCATACCTTTTTAGTTCTAATTATATCTTTCTTTCAATGGTCAGTATCGATTTATGTTTAGTTAAAAAATCCTCAATATTAAGATTAGGTTCCATCACTTTTCCATTTTTCTCTTTTGTGGTATCCAGGGATTTTGGTTCCTTTCCTCTTCCTTTCTTATTGCTGGTTGCACCTACATCGACTCACTCAATAACACCCTTCTTGGCGCATCCCCTCTTTTCTTTAAAATTTCCTTTGCCATTTTTCCTACTTTTTCTTTATCTTTCCTTTCTATTTCTCTTTTGTGGTACCCTTCTTCTCTTTCCTGGATTTTTTTCAACTTCCTTTATTCCACATTCATTTCCATTCCTATTTTAATAATTTTAGATATATCTCTTTTTTTCTTGTTTTCTCCTATTCCCATATATGTCCTTGGTCCAAACTTTCATTCTTCTTCCCATAAGTATCTTAATCTCTAAAGGAACATCTCAAACAAACACATCTTTTTTAGGGTTCTCTGGGATCCCTCCCCCCTTTCAATTTATCATCCCATAAATAACCTACCCCCTCTCACATAGGTGGCCCTTAGGGTCTAATTTTTTTTAAATTTTCTACCAACTTCCCTCCTTGATTTATGCTTCTAATTTATTTATTGCTAACTCTAGGGTCTTGACAACTAATGTTAGCAAGATAAATGGAGAAATTATAGTTTGAAGATCTGTACCCCAACATTTCTTATGCGGTCTATTTATGTCCCAGAGGATACAATAAGAGAAACAAGCATGTGCAGTACTAGTGTAGAGGGCATACATATCATATAACATAATAACATCAAATAAAATATTCACACATTCATGACACACACATATAAGCCTTATAACTCCTTATAATATATCATAAGCAGTAAAAAAGGTAGGTCTTAGTCTCTGCTTTGGTATTTATCATTTTCCTATCTTATCTCTTCTATCCTTTTATCTATCTCTTCTATCTCTCTTCTATCACTTACATTACATATATACATGCATTACCTTGAAGGGACATCAATCCTAACCATGGGTAGTGCCTCTTCTTGATACAATGGATCTTTACTAGTAGTTTATGGTATGCTCTTTTGTCACCCTTAACCTGCCAACACTTGTCATAATCTAATGATATCCTCACGTAGGGTTTGATTTTTTTATTTTAAAATGATTCATTTAGGAATATTATTGCATCAATATATTATCAGGTTGTTGAGAAAAATCCTTTGATTTTCACTCTATTTGTGATAGGAGTTTTGGTTGCAGGTGATTTATGTGAGTTGTGGGGTTCACTATCAACTCCAATATAGGAAAGTTATTAAAGGCTAATAAAAAACTTCCATCAAGGTATAAAAAGATAGGGGGAGTCATATTCATGCCATATAGGTCATGTGTTGAACCATCAAATCATCATTGAATTGCCATGTGATGAGCATTAAAACTATCCAATTCCTTGGTTTGGTTTCATGCTTTTTACCTCATTTTTGCTAAGTTTTGAAGAAATTTATAAACATTTCTATATAATTTAAGTATTTAAAAAGAATTAAAGATGATATGATATATTAATGAATGTGTGTGATCTTTGAATTTCAATGAGATTTAGTAGAATTTTATGATTTATTGTAGTTGTTAATTGTAACATGTCGATTGTTCTCACAAGTAAATTTCCTAAGTTTTCACTTTCAAGTAAATAAACTATGTTTCCAAACCATTGCAATAAAAAATTTCTTTTCCAATGAGAGAAATTATGAACATAAATGACATAATAAATTTCATGTATTGATTTATTTTCCCATACAATAATCATCATGATACAATATTTTCTAAGATTGTAGACAATTACATACATAGCTCAACCAAAATTCAAAGCAATAGATATAGATGGTCTAGGAATCTTCTAAAAAACTTGATCACTAGCTGAGGAGGAGAAGCATCACTCAAGAACTTTTTTGCCAACCACAAACTCATATGCGGCCCCCCACACATCTATCAATGGATAGATGGCCCTACCCTTCGATGAAGAGATTGGTGAAGACACCTCGTAAAATTAACATTAGTGAGCTTAGTGATGTGTCATATATAACTAGAACTTGTAGACCTTACAATATTGATCTAGCATGCATAACAAGGAATATAGTGAACTAACAATGGAGCCAAAGGAAAACACACTACTTTGGCCAAAGTATTCTCGCTCAGTACTTTGAGTGATAATCATCCTATTCACATTCAGTACCCTAGTTCGTTCTACTCTAGACCATTATATCTATGCATAGGTAAACCTTGAATAGGTAATCCTAACCTTTGATTTGACCTATTCCCTTTTCGAAAAATAGATATCATCTCTACCAAATGAACATAAGAAAAAGTATAAGTTACCCTCCCTTCAATTGATAACCTAACCCTAGGATTAAACTCATAAGCTTTCCAATCCTTAAAACCATAACTTAACAAGCTATTCCAAATTCATCATTCCTATCATATAATACTATAGACATTAACAATCTCTCCTTAATAGGGAGTAAATACAAGCACTTATATGGAAAACACATCAATCACAATCTTTCCTCTTTTATAAGCAAATATAATTTTCTCTATTATAAGAAAAATAACACTTTTCCCTAATAACATTCAAGGAAAATAGGCTTCAGATTTTAAAGATAAAATAAAAAAGAATAGAATTTCATGCCTATCAATCGCTTAATCCAATCGACTCTAGAACTTCCAAGATTGGACTCCTATTTCTATCAACTTAGAAATCAACCTTCCTTTACTTAACCTCACTAAAAATCTCCAACCAAAAGCTCTCAACAAAACAACAATCACTCAAATGAAAAATACAATGGATATGGCAGTGTGTTTGTAATGTTGCATATGAAAAAGTGTAAGAAATGAGGTATGATTGACCCATATTTATACACAAGAATCAACTTCACAAGGCTACAATTAAGGTTCATAGTTTTCCACTTCTCAGCCATTTAAAATTGACTCAACTTAGAAGAAGAAAGGTGGAAAATTCTCATGAAGATAGTCATTGATTTATCATAGCAAATAGATCCAATGATCGACACAACAGGTTTGACACATTCAAAAGGCACATGTTTTAACACAACTAATCGGTTTCAAACTTGTTAGACTTCTAAAGCATTCAAATAATTCATATCATGGCACCAAGTTTTCAACTTACTCCCTATTCGCAAGGCCCACAATTTAGCATTTGAAATGGTCTAACATAGATTTCTTGCACTTATATAGTCGACTAAGTCAAATCCAAGTAGTCGACACATAGTATGAGTCCACCCTTTTACATTTATATCTGCATTTTGACTTGGTATGTTATGTATAAGTTGCACTATATTTTAATTTATTAACTCACATAGTTGATTATGATACCACCTATTTCATTATCATCTAGTTTGAAATGATATATACGCCTTTACATTTGCTTGAGTGCTACTATATAGTGCACTATATTTCCCATTCATCGACCAAAGCATAAAATTGTATGTATCAACCTTTATACTTTGTATAAATTAGCCTGTAATACATTTCATAATATATGTATAAATCAACCTTTATCCTTTGCATTAGTATATATACAAATAAGCCTTTATTACTTTCTATATATATATACATAAATATATATATTTACATATATATACATGTACACACACACATGTATATATATATCGATGAATAGCCTCAATGCTATATATATATATATTCATTTATATATATTCCATTTCAACTAAATATCTATACATTTGATATTCAAATGAATAAGGTCAATTCATATATATATCAATATGCATGTATACGTATCCATATGGGAATTTTTGTTTTCCTTCCACTAGTGCATAAACAATAATAAATGACTTAAAAACTACTAAAGATTACATATAAATGACTAAGCTTGGTCACGTGACCATTAGTAGTTTAGTGCCAGTCATTTATAATGCGATCAAATTCATGACTAAACAATTTTTAGTCATTTATGGTTGTTTTGATCGATCAATTTGGTAGTATATTTAATCATTAGTTTATTCATTGATTGTTATTAACTGGTCATTTATTTAGTCATGGTATTTGTTTATTTATTCTTGCTAGTCATTTATTTGATCATTGTAGTCATTTATTTAGTCACTATAATAATTTATATAGTCATGGTAGTCATTTATTTAATCATGGTTTAGTCATTATTTAGTCATGGTAGTCATTTATTTAGTCATTTATGAACTAATACTTTTAGATGTGTACACAAACTCCTATGTTTGGAGAACGTTGTTACAATAACTAGTCTATAAAATTGCAAACCAAGAGAATTTGTCAGTGAAATTTTGTTGTGATTGAAAGATATAAAAATTTAAAGCTCTTATGTTATACTAGAAAAAATAAACTGAAAAAATCATAAAACTTCAACAAATCTGCTCAAAGGACTGAAACAACAGTGTTGGAAAATAATTCACTATATATTCAAATTGTATAAAAAATATGCTACAAAGAACTCTATATATAGAGTTTTGAAGACATCGAATAGGATGTATGAAGAAAGAAACAAGATTAGATGAAGGAAAAAAAAAACAAAGCTAATAAAACTAATAAAACAAAACTTAAAACAAAGAATCTTTCGTAGTATGCAAACTGCTAATTTATTATGCTTTTAAAATTGAAAAAAACTAAAACTCAAACTAAAAAGCCATCGGTGTGAATGCATGCCTTCAATGATGCCATTGTTGCATATGGGGTGGGTTGTAAATGCATTAGATTAATGGAAAAGTATGTGAAACAATATCTTGTGTTAGATATTTTGCTGCAAGAAAAAATGGGGTATATTAGTATGCAAGAAAATAATAGAAAGGGTTGCTATATATAAAATGTGTAAGCAAAGCTTGTAAGTTTATTTTTACTTGTTCTATACCATCTTAAAATATTATGTAATGGAATACACTCTTGATCAAGGCTCCTAATTTTGTGTAGAATAAGGTCTCTATTCCCGCATTTAATTTTTGCTTGTTGTATGGTAGAGTAAGGCATTGGTTTTGCATTTTCTCCTTGCTTTGTACCTGTCCACAATCAAAAAATTAAATTTTACAATCCATCCAAAGGAGGTTATTAGTATAAATAGATTGGATATTGAACTCTTATGTATTTATGAATAAAGAATCCATGTATGAATAAAGAATCCGAGAACTCAAAATTGTTAATATTTTAAAAATATTTATGAAACTTTAAAATATGAATTTAAAGAAAGTAAATACATGATAAACAACTAGAGCATAGCGGATAATAACATGAAAAAAAAATAGAGCGACTACTAGTGCCGACCCATTTCCCGTGATGTGTCCAATGTCGAGACCGTTAGGAGATTGCAAAAGAGCCCCTACATAGAAATTGGGTGTCCTTGGAATAGTGAGGGAGGATTTTGAAGTGAGGCCGATTTGGATGAGTTTGGATTGACTACCATTGCTGCCAAGAAAAAATGGACATAAATAATATTTATTAAGCACCTGTTGCCAAGAAAATTAGGAGCCCATTTTGAAATGGACGTGAAAATTATTTCAATGCAACTAAATGAATCTCAACCATTCATCATTTTCTACCATTTTTTCGGTTGTTCGAATCTCAGCCGTTCATCATTTTCTACCATTTTTTTTCAGTTGTTTTTTCTACCTTTTACTGCTTTCCCTGCTGCATCTTCCCCATCACTATTGGTTTCATTCCTCCAATTTGGCGAGTTGTAGTTGAAAATATGGTTTCGACAAGGGTTTAAGAGTATGTTTATTAAAATGAAAATTACGACAAATATCCTAATAATGAACACATTTAGGTTTTAAATGTATGTTTGATTTATTAATATTCAACTTAAAAATTTATAACTCCAATCAATTTATATTAAAGATATTAATATTTTAATATTTAAATTAAATTAATGAAAATTTCTTTAAATTTTTTAATATTTTTATACTAAATATTTGAATATTTTTATATTAAAATATAATTTTTAAAATTTAAATGTGTATATAAATAAAGCATCCTTTATTCTACGTAATTAATTATATATTAAATTTTATATAATAAAAAATAATTATATTATTAATTATTATTATATATTATATTTTTAATAAAACTATTATATATATAACATTTTTATAATTATTAATTAATAACTATTATATTCTTATTTAATACAAAAAAAAATTAATATATTAAATATTTTATATAATACAAATTAAATTATATAATTATATACAATATAATTATATTTATAAATATATATAATAGTATATATGGGTTGTATTTGTAGACATGCAAAATTGACCTGACACCTATCACACACCCTAAACAACATTGAACAACATCTTGCAATGTATTGAAACATCTCAAAATCATCTTGAATCATCTCAAAACATCTCAATATCATCCTAAAACATCTTTGAATCATCCTGAAGCATCTCGAAACATCTCAAAATCATCTTAGAACATCTCAAAATCATCCTAAAATGTCTCAAAACATCTCAGAATCATTCCACAACATCTTAGAATCATCCCGCAACATCCTGTGACATCTTGAAATCATCCTGCAATGTCCTGGGACATCTTGGAAACATTGCACAACATCCAAAACCCTAATTTCCTTTATTAATTGAATAATACAACATTATTTAATTAATTCACTTTTTCATCATTTTTGACAAATCAAATAAATTTCATTTATTTAAGGAACTCCTGAAAAACCCTAAATTTTGCTATTAATTAAATAAAAAGACATTATTTAATTAATTCAGGTTTCTATCATTTTTTTTAGAAAAGGGGTAAAAACTTTATTGAGATTTAGAAAATAGCATTACAACAAAGCAAAGGGCCTAAGCCCACGAAAACCAAAAGAAACAAATAGAAAAAGCAAGAACCAACATCATTCATCCCCAATCTCATCTCCATCCTCCGCAATAATCCTTTCCAAATCATGGCGGAGCTCCTGGGAAAGTTGCTCCCACCCCTCAATCTTCCAACCATCAAGATGCTCTGAAGCCCATTTCGCCAAGCAATCTGCTGCCCTATTCCACTCCCTCGGAATATGGACAAAAGAAACCACCTCCATCAAGGAACTAATCTGCAAAATCTGTTGAACCATTCTAGCCAACTGCCAACTGACATCATCCACCTGCCGAGCATTAAGAAAATTAACCAAAACCTATGAGTCAGACTCATAGATAACCTTTCTCCACCCCAAAGCGTAGGCCCGTTCAAGGGCAGATAAGATTGCCAGAACTTCCATAAGGTTGATAGTATGCACCCCTTCATAAATAGAGAAGAAAAGAACCACCATTCCTGAAGAATCCCTACCAACTCCCCCAATTCCAGCTGGCCCAGGATTTCCCCTTGAGGACCCATCAGTATTAATCTTCAGAATTCCAGTAGGAGGGGGAATCCATTTACCCACTCGAAGAACTTTCTTTTTCGCCTGCCTGCCCCTTCAGACACAAGCAGAGGCCAAAGACAGCTCCCGAAGTCCCAATCTCTCCACCTTCTTAGCATCCTCTTTCTCCAAGGGATACGCCACCTCACACTTCGCTTCCACCGTCTCCTGAACCATACCCAAAATTCTCTACCAGATCTGTTGAGCAACCATCGTTTCACCTCGAAAGATTCTACGATTCCGCTCAAGCCAAATTTTCCAAAGAATGAAGGTAGGCCCAACATACCACACGTCCTGCAAGAAAGATGCCATAGTGGGAGGTCTGCCCAGACTACTCCAGAAATCCACCAGGGAGGAAGCATGAACACAAGGATGTTTCCAGACCTCCCACAAAAAATGCCATAGCCTCAGGGCAAAGGGGCATCGAAAAAACAAATGAGCAGAGTCCTCCTCCCCAGTCCGACACAAAACACACATGGATGGGCCCTGAAATCTCCTTTTCTGAATATTGTCCCAAGTCAAGCATTTGTTCCAAGCCAAAGTCCACAGGAAACAGTTACACTTTGGCCAAGAAAACTTATTCCAAACTCTCTTCCACCATTGAACCTCCACCCCGTCCAGCTTGTGAGATAAAAGCACCTGATACCCAGAGGCAACAGTAAAAACACCTTTAGGGTTGGGAGACCAAGATAAAACATCACCATCTTGGAGGGAGCTACAACTCCTGCTAGAAAGGATACTCTGCAATTCTACGCACTCCTCCTCCATACCAACCACAGGCCACTCCTCAGGAGTCTTCCACCTAGCCACCACCAACTGACCATGAGAGGACACCAACTTAAAGTCTCTCACCCTATTCCAACCAGCCTCAATGAATCGATGACAAAGGGGCAATAGGTTAGGAAACTGGGAAACAAGGGGAGGGAAACCATCCCAAGAATCAGACCAAAAGTGAGCCTCCAATCCACTTTTGCAAATCCAAAATAATCCATCCTTGATGAGAGCAGCCCCCTTCTTGAGCGTACCCCAAATCATCGATCCTTTCCCCACCAGGGGATAGCGGGGAATATCCATCTGAGGGATCCCCGAGAAATATTTATGAGATAAGATCCTGGCCCAGGTCTGATCCTGCTCCACACACCATCTCCAGTACAATTTAGCAGCAAGCGCAATCCCAGACAAAGATGACTGCCTTAATCCAAGACCACCATATTACCGCGGGCTACACACCCGCTCCCATCTAACCAAACTCCATTTGGATGACAAAATATTACCTGCCCACAGAAACTATCTGGCTAAAGCATCCATCTCTTGAACAAATCCGACCGGGGCCACCTGGAGCATACACCTATAGATGGGGAGAGCTTGAACCACATATTTGATCAGCTAAACCCGGCCAGCAAAGGATAACCATCTATGGGTCCAATGGTTAACCTTTGACCGAAACTTATCCAGAATGTTCTGCCATGACTCCCTGGGCATCCTTTTGAAAGAGATAGGAATCCCGAGATAGGTCAAAGGAAGGGACCCAACCTGAAAATGCAAGATATTGGCTATCCTCCTCTGGATGGGACTAGGAGTATTAAAGAAGAAGATGGAGGACTTATCTTCATTAATCAATTGACCCGAGGCAATCAAGTAGACATCCAACACCGCACGCAAGCTGGTAGCCTCCCTAATTGTAGCCATACCCATCAGCACAGTATCATCCACAAACTGCAAATGAGACTGTGGAGGAATGTTACCTCCCCATCGCCATCCCTGAATGAGACCCCTCTCCACGTTCCTTCTCAACAACCTTCCCAAACCTTCAACAAGAAATAGAAACAGATACAGAGACAACGGGAAGCCCTGACGCAATCCCCTAGAGGCACCAAAAATCTTAGAGGGCTCACCATTAATTAAAACGGAAAAGGAGACTGAAGTAACACAACTCCTAACCCATTGAATCCAACCATCCCCAGAACCAAAATCACCAAGGATCTTCCAAAGGAAGGACCATCGAACTCTGTCATACGCCTTTGCCATGTCCAACTTGATGAACATTTCCTTATCATTGGAACTGTCCATAGAATGAATGGCCTCCGTGGCAATAATCACCCCATCCAGAATTTGTCTGCCTACCACAAAGCCACTCTGCTCCTCAGAAATCAGCACTTTAAGCCATTTTTTCAGTCTATCGACAATAATTTTAGAGATAATTTTGTAAACCACATTACAAAGAGAAATGGGTCTAAATTGGCTTATCCTATCTGCCCCATCACATTTGGGGATGAGAGCCAGGAAGGTAGAATTTAGAGCCCTTAACATCTGCTTGTTCTTCTGAGATTCCTGGACAACCGCCAATAAGTCCAACTTAATAATATCCCAAAATTCTTGAAAGAACTCCACCGGGAATACATCAGGGCTAGGAGCTTTTCCTTTCTTCATCTGGGACACCGTGCATTCTAGCTCTTCAATCGAGATATCACCCATAAGATGCTCATTCATCTCCATAGTAACCAAAGAAGGGATGCAAGACAAAACTTGGGCCTCCTCATCCGCAACCCCCTGAGAATCCTCCCTGAATAGGGAAATAAAATACTGCACAGCTTCACATGAAATATCCTTAAAAGAGGAAAGGTGCTCACCAGTGTCATTAACAAGAATAGAGATGGAGTTCCCATGGCGCCTGGCTTTGACCGAATTGAAGAAGAAGGCCATATTTTTATCCCCTTCTTGAAGCCATTCAATTCGAGCCTTTTGTTTCCAAAAGACTTCCTCCCGCAATTCACACTCCTCTAGCACTTTCAGTGCCCTGGCCTCCTCTTGGAGTAGATTGGCAGTCACATCGTCTTCCCTGATCACCCTCGTAATACTATCCAACTCAGCCTGGGCAGCAACCTTAGCATGAAAAATGTTCCCAAAGCACTGACGGTTCCATCGCTTAAGCTGATATTTGACAAATTGGAGAAGCTTAGAAAAAATATACATTGCTGTGCCATAAGTGGGTCTACCATGTCTCCACCATTCGACCACATAGTCATGAAGAGAGGGCTCACGGAGGCACATAATCTGGAACTTGAAAGGGGGTGACCGGGTAACACGAACTGAAGAGACAACAAGCTTGATAGGCTAATGGTCAGACCCTCTCCAATCCAAGATTTTAGAGCTAGAAGACCACAAACCACCAACCTAAGAACAGGACACCAGAAACTGGTCGAGTCTTTCAGAGATGCAATCATCCCCAATCCGACGATTGTTCCAGGTGAATTGACCATTAGTAGGCTTTATATCTATTAGATTTAGAGCAGATATGTTATCCTGAAGAAGCAACGCAGAGGGCTCCAACCTTGCAATACCACCTCGCTTCTCAGCCAACTCAGAAATAGCATTAAAGTCACCAGCCATAATCCATGGAAGAAAAGGAACCATACTCTGAACAAATCTAATATGACTCCACAAAAGTTGCTTACCTTGAAACTCAATAGGCGCATAGATATTGGAGAGGAGAATAGACTCCCCAGTCTTAGAACAAGAGGCAATCATTGAGATAGAGGACTTGTAGGACATCCACCAAAGAGGGTGGATCTTCTGAGGATTCCAAAGACAAGCCACTCCACCCGTAGACCCTTGAGCACCAATGCACTGGCATTCGCCGCTTCTCCACAGCTTAGGAGATAAACCAAACATACATTCCACAGATAACTTAGTCTCCTGTAGGAACAGTACATCAGGAGATTGACTTCTAATCAACTCGCGAACAGCCTTTTGTCGAGGGCTGCTGTTCAAGCCCCTTGCATTCCATGATAATACAATCATTTCAATGAGCTTGAGAAGTGTGAATCCAGAGTCTTAACCGACCCTGACTCCACCAAAGTTTCCCCAACTAACTTAATCTTTTCCATATCCTTTTTCCTTCCAAGCTTTGAAGATTTCTCCCCCAATCCTTTCTTGATATCCTTTTGATGGAGACCCAAAGGAGAAGGAGAAGACTTGATATTCTTCCCAGCATCCATTCATGCATGCAAAGCAAAAATAGTACCAACTCCCTCATTCTTCTTCATTTCAACAGCAGGAATCAACCCTACCTGACCATCCATTTGTAGGTCGGTCACCATTTGCACATCTCCCGTAATTTGTGTATCTGTAGAAATCCCAAAAAGAGGATCTGCATGTTCCGAACACACAATACCCCGATCCAAATTCACCAAGCCCGGATTCACTTCCTGTTGGCCAAGATCATCCAAAACCTTGAATCTATTAAAGGACTCTTCATCTTGTCTTTCCTTCAAGGTCCTCTTTTGACCTCAGTTTCTGTTACGATTTCTTACAGGGACAAAGCCATCTGGACCAACCCCATCTCCTGGAATGGGATCCTTTCCCTTATCCTCCCTAGGTGGGATGCGATTAGATTGGGAAGTCGAATGCACCATAGGCCTAGCCTTTGGACAACGTCGTTGTAAGTGACCATATTCATGATAGAGACAACATCGAAATGGGAGAGTTTCATAGTCCAACGACTGCACCCAAGAGTGAGGACCCACCGACATATCCAAAGAATCTGGTAATGGCTTACTTAAGTCAATTTCCACACAAATACGGGCAAAATTTTTCACCTTTTTAAATTGAGTCTGCTGCGAAGAACCAACCGGCTTCCCGAGCATCGACCCCAATAAATGCAAGATGTCATCCCGCCAACATTCAACTGGAAAGCGTGGAAGCCGAACCCACACAGGGACTCCAGTCGGAAGCTCCTCAGCAGGGTTAAAACCAACATGCCACGGTTTAATAAACAAACCAACCTGGTTGTAAAAATAGGGCCCCCCTTCAAATACCTTATTGCGGTCAGCCATGCAGTCAAAGGTAACCATGAAATAATTATTTTCTAGGAGCTTTATATCCATCTCACCCTCCGGCATCCAAGTCCGTTGGGCCCAAGACTCCGAAAATTGCATCGATATCCGCATACCCAAAAACTTGCAATAAAAAGAGTGCCTCGAGTAATACTCGATATCCTCCACAACCATCTCCAATGGGATGATGAGTTTCGGCCTCTCCTTGCAGCGTTCCAGACAACCATTGATTTTCGTGATTCGAGCCCCACTAGACGAGCCCACTCCATCTGGCCCAGGTTCCGAAAAATATAGATTATTATTGAAAACCTTCGAAGCATGCGGAGGAGACTTCGCACCAATTGCAGATCGAAAATCCATTTTGGGGCTAGCGCCCGAGGCCTCCCCTGACAGCATTATACCTAGCCCACAATGGGCATGCAAGCATTCAAGAGACAAATCCAAACTAGGGTTTCGAAAACCCCACCCCATGCTCACAACAAAATGTTGGAAGCGTGCTAAGAAGGAACCTCCGAGAAGAGGCCACGCAGAAGGAGAAAAGCCAGGCACTAAGGCCCGAGCCACACCAAACACACGCAGCTTCCAGCAGCTCACCACACGCCGCCCAGCACCAAGAAGCAATCTCCCCACGCAGGAAGAATAGAGAGAAGCGGCTGAGAAGAGAGAGAGGGGAAGAAAACGTTATCCCACGCCTCCAAAAACACACACAGTCCCCCACCCAACACAGGACCAAGCAGATGCAGAGAATGAGCTAGGGCACAAACACCCTAGCTCGGCACACAGACCCATCGATCACCATCAGAACCCCCCTTCATTGACCATTCAACCAAAAAATCATAATCACATCAGGTTTCTATCATTTCAACCAATTAAATAAATTACATTTATTTAATGAAGTCCTAATCCAACTTTATTTCATCTAGATTGATTAAATAACACCAAATATTTAATTACATTGCTAAAACAACTTATTCTCCTAATTTGATTGAATTATTAATCATAATAATTTAATTATGAAACTTTCCCTCCAAAATTTGAATAATTAAATCAAACTATTCAAATCATTTATCAAAAATCAAATCAAACTAATGCAACTTTTTTTTCAAAATTCAAACTTTATTTGCATGTTCAACTCCAAAAACAAATTAATTAATTAAATCAATTAATTCATATTCCTCACCCACTTTTTGATTGAGCAAATTATGATTGCTGACTAAGCAATCTAATTTGCTGACTAATCAATCTAATTTACTAACTAAGCCATCTATTTCCTAACTAAGCCATCTAAATCCTCAATCACACAAATTGTGCAATCAACTTTGCACAATCTACTCATGTCTAAATCCTCTCAACACCTTTGGACCGTCGATCTTGAATCAACATTGTTTAATCCTGATCGTTCGTTTCAAATCTCATTTTCTATATAACAAACCTCTTTCCTCACAAAAAAGTATCGAAGAATCAACATACCTTATGCAATGAAGTACTATCGAGATCACCATCGATAGAGCTTCAACCTTTATTCGATCAACCAACACATGTCATTCATCAAAGCTTTGCACACAAACTATGGAGGCTTCGTGGTGACAAGAACAATCCAACATTAGGCAAATACACTTTGATACGGGATGGTAACACTTTGCTTATTGTTTGCATTTAGTTTGATGATTGTAGGATTTCTTAATGTGTTTTCAATAGCTTAGTTTCATTTCATATGTGTAGGATTAGATCTTAGATTTGTGTGTTTGATCTTATCTTAGATTCTCATTTCAAGCATTTTTAATCTTGTTTTGCATCTATGATTTTCCCCCTCAGACATTCTGGCATGCCTGGTGGGACCCTTGTCCCATACACTAACATTTCTATGAGCCATTTTTGAAGTTGCAGGTCTCAAAAACACATTTGAAGAAGTTTTCATGCATTGCCCAGAAAAAAAATTGAAATTGCCCGTCAAGAAAACCATGCACTTGACCTTGAAAACTGAGCATCTGACATGAGAACTACACTTTTGCAAAAAAAATTGAGCATTTGGTCTACAAACTGAGCATTTGATTCTAACAGGGGGAAAACTTGCTCTGAGAATTGAGCATTTGATTCTGACAGGGGTGCTTTTGTAAAACTTCCTGAGCACTTGCTCTAACAGACCAATGCACATAATCTGTACTATTGTACTTGATTTTTTGCTAACATGGGCTTGTTTTTGAATGTGTAATAGGTCCTAATAGATTTGTATGTAGGGTTTGAAGGACATTGAATTATTTTATGTAGGGAAGACGAACGGTTGAAGCACTCTAGAGCTTTTTTTTTTTTTATTAAGTTAGGAATGTTTAATTTTGGTGCTTTAAAAAAAACAAGACAAACACATACTTTGTTTTGGTGTTATTAAAATTCAACCAATTTTAAGCTTTCTTAAGTTATTAAAAAGAATAATAAAAATGCACATTTCATTTTGGTGTTATTAAAATTGAATCATTTTAAGCTTTCTTAAAGTAGGAACTCTTATTTGGTGCTTTAGAATGAGCAACACAAATGAACCTTTCATTTTGGTGCTCTTAAAAATGAACCATTTTAAGTTTTTCTAACTTAGGAATTATCAATTTGGTGCATAAAAAGAACAAAACATTTCAATTAAGGTGCTCTAAAAATGAACTCTTTCCAAAGTTTTCATAATTAGGAACTTTGATTTTGGTGCATAAAAAGAATGCAAAAAGATTTTCGTTTTGTTGACGCACGCTCATTTTACTTTTGTTGACCAAGTTAGAACTAGGACTGATTTCTTAGAAACACTCAGATTTGGGTTTAAAAATGAACAAATTATTCTCTCTGTTTTGGACCATTGCTATCTTAACTAATTGATATCCATAATATTTCATATTAGTGTAATTAAAAAGAACAATTTGTTTATTTTATTCACATATTTTTGGGGATAACATCACTCGAGGCATTTAAAAAGAATCAAAATGCTATGAAGTGTTTGTTGTGCATTCAATGATTGACAAGCTAGATGGTTTTCTTCTCCCCTCACACCTTTTGGCGATCTTGGGTGAGCGAAAACATCTTGAGCTTCACACCTTTCTTTTCAAGCATACATTTTTAGAGGGCCTACCTATTGAGAAACATCCCGTACTGAAGAACTCATAGGCGACCCAATCGATACTTTCATTTTGGATTGCTATATAAATATTTTGTGGGTGTGAGGAAAGTTCATCATCTCGTTGGGTGCTACTAGCCTATGCTGACATATTCTCTCTCAATATCCTTGTGATGCATAAAAAATAGTAAGGGTTAGGAGGTTCTCAATTGAACAAAACACCACATGTATAGGGGCTTGAAAATAATATCCCCATAACATTACTAAGAGCCAAATTATTTTAGAAGCCACCCTATTAGCCAAAAAAATTCTTTGAAAGTGGTGCATCAAAATTTACTTCCAAGAAGTTACTTTCCAAGTCCAACTACAAGCCTGTGCCATATGTTTCATGTAAAATCATCCCTTTGAGGCTTGAGGCAGGTCTACCTAAAAGAATGGTTTCTATCCACTAGGGTTGTAAATACTTGTTTATGTTAAACTTTTTGATTACATTCAAAACAATCTAGACATGAAATTATGTGCTTGATTTAAAGAGAAAGAACACATCCAAATAAACATTGAACATAATGGTTAAAACACAAACCCTCTGACTTAGTGTATACTTGTGAAAGAAGCCCTATGTTTGCACTCCTTGAAAGATTTTTCCTTAAAGTTTTCTAAATCTTCTGGATTTTATTTTAGGTTGCATTGATCAAAGTAAACATTTGGGAACTATGGCTTGGGTGTTGTGATTTCAAAGATTAAGCTATAGACATAAAGGTCACACAAGTCCATACTTGTTGAGTCAGTCCAAGTGTTGTTTTATCACTTGCAACACTCCAAAAATAGAGAAGTTGATAGAAGAACCAAACCATAAAATTGCAAAAGTCCAAGAAAAGATTGTTCAAAACTAGAAACAAAACACATAGAAACCATATTGACACAAAATTCCAGTGCAAGTTATCATAGTTTCTAAGCAGTTGCTAAAATTTCATTTGCACAAAATTTCAATGTAGGTGCCACAATTTCTGAGTAGTAGCCAAAATTTCATTGCATTTGCTCTCTGTCCTAGAAAAGCTACTAATGAAAATCAGTTGCATTTGACAAAAATTGAGAACTTGTTGCGGGAATCACACACTTGCTCTAATTCCCTTGCATTTTCTTCTGCAAAACTGACACACTTGCTACTAAGATCCTCACATTTCCAAAAGATGCTCGCTTTTTCTTGAGAAAACATTGCATTTGATAGAAACACACAAACAATTACACTTACCATTCCAAATCATGCTTGATTTTTCTAAAACCTAAGCACTTAACACATTTTTGGCCACACCTAATAAATCTGGCCACTTTTTCTCATAGTCTTGTGCATTTTTTCTCGGAAACTAGCACTATTGCTTCATCCTGCTAAAACTTTGGGAAAAAAACTAAAAATATTTATAGGATCATTGTTCGAACAAAAAATTTGGAAAACTAGATAAGTCACATAGTCCCCCATCCATTATTTCCACCCTACTTATTAGAAATCAAAATCAAACAAACCATTGGGATCATTCCTTCACTTATACGTCTATGATATCAACAATTACTTGGAACTCGCAGATAGTTCAAGTAAGCTTTCCCGCAACATATCCTCTAGGCACGAAAGTGAAATATCGACCCTAGTTCTTCAACATTTTGATTTTTGAAAAGTAGCACCATTCCAAAATAACATTGAAAACTTAGGGTCTTGAGCTTCATAGCAACCATCTCCAAACACCATTACACCTTATGTTCATCTGGCGATCAACTGCTCTAGTTCAACAACTAAACCTTGTAGCACCAATCCTTCAACCTAGTCTCACATACATTGGAGGTGAACAAACTGACATCATAAGTAGTTTGAGAATCTTCATATTTGAGAAGAAAAAAAAACTCCACCAGTTTCTCACCACATCAATCATATTAGACGAAGAGGAAGAGAAAGCAGACATAATAGCCAAAAGACCCATTTTACCACCACCTACGTGGCAATAAACATACATCCCTCATGATTTTTTACAAGCAAAATATCCTTAGGACCGACAAGAGTAAAATCCTTAAGCGGAAATCTATACTTTGACTTTCAAAGAATCGCCCTACAAAAAGGTTTGCCAAAGGTTTCATCTCAAGAATATATCGTAACCATCAAAGTTGACTAGACATTTTCTATTATTACTTTGCACCAGTAGGCCAAATCTTTTCCATAAACTAGGAGTTATGAAAAAAACCACAAAAAGCTTGGTAGTTGTTTATGACAACTACAAGATCACAACACAGGAAGAAAATGGAAGCAAGCAAGAATAACACCAGCATCCCACCAAAAAAATCATGAACGATGAAAGTATCCCATGGGGATATAGGCCAAGCGACCTTGAAACACCCCAAAAGAGGTCTGTGTACAAAGAAACCTTCAATGAGTAAGAACTAAACCACAAAAAAAAGGAGGTGATAAAACAAAACAACCAAAATCCAAATAGAGTGGTTGTAGAGGAGGAAATAAAATTCTAACCCCAAGGTTCTCAAACTAATGAAAAAGTTGTTGAGAAAGGACCCAAACTCACATTTCTTCAAGTTAGCACAAAGTGGTGCTAAGTTACTAGTGGAATTCAACATAGAGGATTTCAAAGATCCCAATATTATTCCCTTAGGGGATAACTTAGTTGTGAGACAAATAACTGAACCCCTAGATATGTCCAAAATGCCACCCATATTCTCACAAAATAGTGGTCAACCCAAAGAAAACCCCTTGTTAAAAAAACCAACTTAGATTAAACAAGCAACAATGGCACAACTATATCAAGGAGGGCCATCCCAATTTGAACCACAAAACAACAATCCTCCTTTAGGAAATTATATACCTCAGAACACTTCAAATACCAATCCTTCCCAAAACAATCAATACCATCAACAAAGTGGACCACAGGGTCCCCTTTCGAACAATCAGTACCGCCAACAAGGTGGACTACAGGGTTCCATTCCAAAAAATCAGTACCACCAACAAGGTGGACCACAAGGTCCCCTTCAGAACAAATAGTACCACCAACAAGGTGGATCACAAGGTCCCCTTCTAAGACAATACCATCAACAAGGTGGACCACAGGGTCCCCTTCCCAATCAATACCACCAACAAGGTGGACCATAGAGTCCCCTTTTGAACCAACAATACCAACAACAAGATGTGCCCTAGGGAACCCTTCTTCAGTTGTCCCATCAAAAAGGCAACCCGCCAACACATCATCAGGGGAACCTTCAGTATAGTCATGACCAACAACAAAGTGTGTTAGAACACAATGATCTACTGAGAGGGGGGGTGAATCAATAGATATTAAAAAATTAGCTCTTAAATTTTTTTGTGTAGACTAATTGCTTTAACCCTTAATGTGTAGATATTAATCATGTGATATGGAAATATGCATGCACACAAAAACATCACATAACACTAGATATACATCGAAAAGCTGATATGGGAAAAACCACGGTGACTAAGGCTACTTGAGTCTACTGCTCAAATCCATCATCACAATCCAAATATTTGTTAGAATGTTTTAGGGCTACAACCCAAGGAAGAATCAACTACCTAATTTAGAAGCAACCACTTCAAGGATGCAACAACACCTTGGATTAGGGGCTACAACTCCAAGGAGACTACAATCCCCTAACTTGATCTACAACCTAATATAATGAGACTATAACCTCTTACACCATTACAAGCTTATATATGCATAGATTGGTTTTGCATAACCTATGATGCATCATTACAATCAATAAATTTTTGCACTTATTGCAACTTACTTTATGATGCTAAAGCTATACTCTAAGCAACAAACCCCTGATTTTTACTTTTCTCTACACATAGAATAATCACTATTCTATCTTGTTGCTCTGCTCTTCTTTCCCCTTCTGTAGTGTCTCATACATTTTCACTATACACTCTCTTCTCTCTCTGCATCTGTTACACACTCAACAATACATAACTCTCTTTAGCACACTGTGCACTCTTAGAATTCACACACACACATCAGATACAAATTCTTTGACTATTCTCAGATTGTCTTCATTTTGTTTAACTTCACCTATCTACAATCTTAGCCTCAATATTCTCTCATCCATTTATATTAGCTCGCATCAGATTAGGGTTTTCCTCACTTGCAAACTTCACCAGCAAGCTACTTGTTCATTGAGCTACACATTGTCATCATAAAGACATATAATAAGGTTTATTAGATATCACCATACCTCTACATGGAGCCACACAACATTTAATTTTGGTGTAGATAATTTTCTAAGAATAGTATTCCGTCAAACCCTAAAATATGATATGCATTTAATACATTCTTGTGATCATTTGATCTGATTCTAATCTTGATCACCTCTGTAATCTATTCTTCCACCTTTAAGATAAAATATTTATTTAATTGGTTTCTTGGTGCAACTAGATCAATTAAATCCTTCCTCTATGTTGGTTACTAGATGAAACCCCATTCACACGGACCATACTGTTTTAGATCTTCAAGTTTTAATACTGGCCATTGATCTTCTCTCTCATGCAAAGATCCTTTGTTCATCTCAACACCTTTCAATCACCACTGTTCGATAGGCTTTAGTTTGACTATCACCATTGATCCTCATCTCATGCCAGCCGCTTATCACCGTTCGATCTTTATCGCTTGATCTCCACTATTGATCTATCATATCACTTTGTCACTAGGACACTTTACCAACTCTCTCAGAAATAAGCACGTCACACTGATATGCTTGTAATGTTATCTGATCGGGCCCACAACCTACATGTCTTCCATGTCATTTCAACCTAATTTGCAACAACAATGGGAATTAGCACACTGAGCAATCATTCTTCGCCACCTGTCAGTCCTTCATCACAAATGGGTCTCATTGGCTTCTTGCCTTATCACTCTATCAAAGAGATATTTTCAAGACTCCTATCAATACACCAAAGTCAAATTGATGAGATATCCATCGGGATATCAAAGAGACATTAACTCAAATCTCATCAATATGGCATTGTCATGCCAATACCCTTGCTATTGCAAACAAGTGGTTCTAATGCCATCTTGACACTACATGTCACCGTCCACTATTTCTTTCTTCCATGTGTCATCCTTTTATTCATTTTCTGAATGTAACATGGATGCACATCATCCTCACCATACTGGGTCTCACTACCATGTCCACCTTACTGGGTTCCACAATTGGCATCATACTCCCATTGCCCTGTCAAAGAGACTTTCTTCAAAGTCTTGGTGATATGCCAATGGATCACTGATGAAAGAGTCATCGAGTTGTTGAGGAGACATCTGAGCAGGTCTCACCAATGACCATTAGTCATGCTGACAAAATCCATTGACAATGTCACTTTTCCACTTCATTGCCATGTCACTACATCATAATCCACAACAAGGATGTGGATTACCATTTATCCAGTCTTGTTATGCCACACGTCTGCTTCGTCATCTCTATCACCCACATCATTGTGTCTGGGTCCCACTCGAGCACTGACTTCACATCACCATGTCAGAGAGACATTGGCAAGGGTATCACTGACACCATATAGTCTCATCGACAACACTTCCATACTCCTTATCTCTCCATTGAGGATAATTCTCCTAGAATATTGTTGATACATCAATGTCTCACCGATAAGATAGCTATGAATCTATTGAAAAGACATGGACAAAACTCTTATTGACATCATATTGTTTCATCGATAAATCTCCATAGTGTCACCATCGCTATGTTGAAGAGACATATCCTATTATCTCACCGACCACACACTGTCACGCCAAAAAGAAGAACATTGACCTATCGGAGAGACATCTCCCAATATCTCGTCAATCATGCACTGTCACTTCGATAAGAACCAACCTCTAGTCAAAGGTTGTGAACTTTTGCAAACTCGCAATGTGTCGACATATAGCTGTCTCTTTGTACCGTTAGGGCACTGCCAACCTAGGTGATGGGGTTGATCACCAACATGAATAAATCGCTAAGTCAGAGGGTTTTGAAACTTGAGAACCCCGCGACATAGGTTAGGAAAAGTTGGAATCCCGTGACTCCATTCACTTTCAATGAAAGCAAGGAGATCTCTACGTCAAAAGGTTTTAAAACTTGAGAACCCTATGACATAGGTTAGGAAAAATTTGAACTCCATGATTCCTTACAACTTTGGCGCTAGACTAAGAGCAAGAACCAATGAATGTAGACATCTCCATTGACATCATGACCTACATAGTACCTTTCTAGAAAGCTCTCAAGAAACCCATATTAAATTTGCTACATGTTTAAACCTTTTTCTTCTAGAAGAACCCTCTACAATCCTCATGTTAATCTTGCATGATAACAATGCAACATTTGCAGAACCATGCGCCTTTCATTAGCATCATGTACCATAGCTTCCAGAACCAGATTCACTACATCTCCATAGCATCTAGGCACACCATTGAACTATCATCATGCCAACATCTCCCTTGCACGATCAATTCCACTTCCTTAGACATCATAACGTATGCATTTACCAACAACCTATACCCATGCTTCCATATTCACTGCAAACCTTATATCTCCTTAACATAAATGGCACTATTTATTAATGCCATCATCCTCACTTGCATGAGAAAATTCATTCCATTTCTGATCCTCTTTCATCATGCTAGTAATATTCCTTGCATGCTTTTCCCTTTTGACATCAATGACAACTATATGCCAACAAAGTGTGACCCAAAGCACCATTATTTAGTCATCCCATCAACAAGGTAACCCACCAACACATCATCAGGGGAACCTTCAATATAGTCCTGCCCAAGAAGGTGTTCCCCAGGGAACCCTTCTTCAGTCATCCCATGAACAAGGTAACCCACCAATGCACCATCTGGGAAGCCTTCAGTATAGTCCATCCCAACAAAAATGAGATAACCCTCCTTATATCCAACAAGGAGCTAACCCTCCTTACTCCCAATATGGTTACCAAGGTCCTATACCTTCACAATACCTGATGTATGACCAAGACATGGTAGGGAAAAAAGGCTATTTCACACAAGGCTTGCAAACAAACATACCGAAAATAGAGATGGAACAAAAATTAGACGTCGTCACCCAAAAAATAATAGATACGTAGGTAGGAAAACAAGAGAGGAAAATTTTCCATTCCCATTTGATTGTTTTATCACTACATTACCTTTTCCAAATAATTTTGAAATACCTAGGTTTAACAACAAATAAAAATGAAGAGGAGATCTAGTAGAACATGTACGAGACTTCTTAGTATCATTTATAGAGGTACAAAATAATGACGCCCATCTCATGAGACTCTTTCCACATAGCCTTATAGGTCATGCTATGGAGTGGTTCACCCATCTATAACCCAAAATTAGAACTTTTGATGAACTATCTAGAAAGTTCATAAGCCACTTCTCGTTTAACATAGAGCAAGATGTCACCATCACAAGTTTGTACAAAATCAAACAAAATCAAGGAGAATCCTTTACCTCCTATCTGCAGAGATGGAGACATAAAGTGAGTCGATGTAGATGGCCCTTCCCAGACAAGGAGTTGGTGGATATTTTCATCATGAATTTCCTACCTGAAATAAACTACCAAATCACTATGTTACACCCTATAGACTTTGAGGAAAAAATTGAAAAGGGATTACACATTGAGAGATCCCTGATTGCAAGAGGATCCCTTAAATCAAACAGCTCAAAAGACAATCCTTCTAGTTCAAATGAGAAACCTAAACTGTGGGCCAAAAACAAAAATGCCACAAACAATGGAGTAGTTGATGCTAGAGCACTATGGAATGCACAAAACACACCTCAAAACAAACCACAGGTAGCACAAAAATATATGGTCCGAAAAAAACACAAACCAAATTACCTATCCCAAGAACAATTAGGTTGTAAAGCAACAGGCGAATTAGGTAGGGAAACATAGGCAGTACAATCAACCAAGGAGGCAATTCACAATACTAGGTGAGTCAATTGAAACAATCATGTGCAAGCTAGTACAACAAAACCTCCTCAAAACTA
Organism: Sequoia sempervirens; assembly: GCA_007258455.2. Taxonomy (NCBI): domain Eukaryota; kingdom Viridiplantae; phylum Streptophyta; class Pinopsida; order Cupressales; family Cupressaceae; genus Sequoia; species Sequoia sempervirens. Next base: position 17,373,796 of record VDFB02000003.1, read on the forward strand.
AGGGTTGTCCAAAATATGAGGAACCTAGCTTCAAGACACCGTGGTATAATGAGAAAGACTTGTGTGAATTCTATAATATCAAAGGACACACAACCAACAATTGCATGCGAATCAAACATCTTATCCAAGACTTAATAGACAAAGGAGAAGTAGACCTTGAACATCTTCCTGGAAATAAAGAATTGAAAATATACTCAAACCCAATCCCAAATCATGCCAAAAGAAATGAAAAAGGGAAGGAACAAGAATACCACAATTCTAATTACCCATATGGTGACACAGTTTTAGGATCCCTCTCACAAGTTGATGACAATAGGGAAAAAATAGTGACTATACAAGGTGGAGACAAAAACTGTAACATAACCACGCATCGAGGAAGAGTTAAAATTCAAGGAGTCCCACCCAAACCCACAATCAAGTCACCAAATGAATACATCATTGTGGAATGGTTGAAGAAAAAACCTACCCTAATCTCAATCCCAGAGTTGTTAAAACTATCACCAGCACATAGGGAAATATTGGAAAATGCATTAGAAACATCAATCCCTAATGACCTCGATCCTAGTCAGTTCAAAGCCATTGTTGGAAAGATCACAACAAGTAATCATTTAATATTTTTCAAGGAATATTTATCACAAAGAACATTCCACAACCAATCCATCTACATAGAGGTTGGTGTTCACAAAACCATGGTCAAATGAGTATTGATAGATAATGGTGTAAGTTTAAACATATTTACCTTAAAATTTGTGAAATAGTTGGGGTATTTTGATGACATGATTGAAAAAGGAAAGAGTATCACCATAAACCATAAGGGCCTACAATTACCTTGAAATAAATTCCAAAGGAATAGTCAGGTTGCCAATGCAAATTGGACTAACCATCACAAAAACTACTTGTCAAGTACTGGACCTTGAGTTGCTGTAAAACATCCTCTTGGGACGCCCTTGGATCCATGCATTACAAGTAGTCCCTTACACTTTTCATCAATGCCTAAAGTTTACCCATGAAGGAAAAGAAGTAACACTATATGTCGATCCTGAGCCTTTCCATTTCTGTGTAAAGTTGGAGAATTATAATAAAATCCAATGTGTACCTAGGAATGACATAGCCTTCCAATCCTTTTATTATTTTGACCCTTCCATACTTCCATCAACCTCAACCAAGAAAAAATCAAGTGATCAACCAAAAATTAAAGACAAGGTTCAAGTACTTGACAAGGGTAATGTGAATTACCATTTCAACCAAGCATTCTGCATTGGCATGCTTCCACCAACACCTAGAGTTGGAGGTCCAAAAGAGATCAAGATAGTGAAAATGATAGCCAAGCCCACAATATTCACTAGATGGGGAGACATGAAAGAAAAATAAATATTTGACTTCTCATCCATGATCTATAAGGAGAACCGAGAAGAAACAGAAAAGCCACAACCCATTTTAATTGATCCTAACATTAGGGGTTATCAATTCTTTAACAAATGGGATACAATGGAGAAGGTGGCCTTGGGCTACACAAACAAGTCCAATTAGAGCCTATCATAGTGGAACAAAGGAAGAAAAATATGGGGATAGGTTATAAGACAAAAGATGTGGTTATTCCAAAAATTGGATGAACCTCTTGGAAGAAACGAGAAACTTCTATTGGTGTTAAGGAACTAGATATCTATCATATTATGGACAATGATTTACCCATCAAAGACATAGATACCTTCATAACCATATATAATTCTCCCACTTCTAGTAATGACGACCTAGACACGCAGTGGGAAAAAGAAACCCAAGCCATACTGACCATTTCAATAATCTCTATAAGCTTTGTGGATTATGATAATAGCCTACCACACTGCTACCCACAACTCATAGATTGGGATCAACAACAACAAATACCTATTTTAGGTCAATTCTAGAATGATGAGGAAATCATAGAGGTCATGGGACTTCGAATAGACATACTGGCTGGAGATCACAAAGTAGGGTTGGTCATGGAGCTCGAACAAGAGGCATACTTTGGTGGAGATATTGAATCTTCCAGTCACAAAAATGAAAAAAAAAACATAAAAATATGATCCCCTAGGGAAAACCACAATGTGGCTTTATCAGAACCAGAAAAGAGGAAAATAAAGGATGCATTTGAAGGTGAAAACCTCCTAGTGGCACCTGAGGATGGAGGGTTCAATCTCCCCATATTAGAATATCAAGAAAGATCAACACTCTTAGTAGAAGAAGAAAATTCCATAAATGTTGGCACAACAGAGGACCCAAAGATAACATATGATGCGACACCACTTGATCCCGAAGAGAAGGAAAATTTCACAACTTTCATCAACAAGAGAAAGGTAAACTTTTCCTGGACCTATGCTGACATGCTTGGACTAGATATGACATTAGTGATACATAATTTAGCTGTAGTCCTTGGAGCAAAGCCTATCAAGCAAAAAATCAGAAAAATGCATCCACAGATAGCATTATTGGTAAAGGTAGAGCTAAAGAAAATACTAGATGTGGGTTTCATCAAACCCATCGAATATCCACTATGGATATCAAATCTAGTACCAGTGTCCAAACCTACTGTGGGCATAAGAATATGCAAAAAATCCAGAGACCTGAATAAGGCTTGTCCAAAAGATGAATTTCATTGCCAAGTATCAACATGATTATTGATCTAATAGCAAGGCGTGAGATGCTATCCTTAATGGATGGTCTCTCTGGATACAACTAGATAAAGATCTCTCCAAATGGCCAACACAAAACAAATTTTACTTGTTCTTGTTACATATTTTTTGCCTCAGCTCAAATGGAGGAGTTGGCTGATTGTTATTTAACATTAAGTAGAATTGCAGTATCATGTTCGAATGCGGTTTCACATCATTATCATTATGCATTGAATATCAGTTATGCATTTTAGTGAGGTGGAGTTGCAGAGTGCAATTCCGATGTTGCAGATTTAAAAGAAAGAAAAAATTGAGTACATGTGCAAAATAGCATTTCAAATGCTTTTATTCATTTCAAAAGAGAACTCATATTTTTACAAGGCTGCATTTGATTTCACAATCAGAATAGTATTACAACATTACATAAAATGCATTTTCTTTTAAACTGAAAAGCAGAATTGAAATCAAAGATCCACACAAGCCGTGGATGTAACTGTGACTGTGACAACACATTTCTAATAATACGTTGCACTACTGAAGATGCGAAAGGAAAAAACACATAAGTGGCAACATAGTCATCATTGCCTGATTATTGACGCTTGATGTTGAATGGTGCACCTCGTCATCTCGAGCTTCGTTGACCTGTAAGAGGAAAAGAGGGGTGTCAGTGGCTCCGACTATGATGTAACCTATATGATGCACCGAAAATAGTACAACATACTATTAGCAATGCATCGAAACAATCAAAATCAATCAAGTACAGTATGAAAGAAGTAAGTTGAAGGAGAAATAGTAACAACATAATCATCGTGTTCCGTTTTTATGCTAACACTGTTAGTTTCTTTGTGCAGGTATAGGTAAAGTCATGAAGTTGAACATTATTTGAAGACCAACCATGTGGAGTAAAACGGGCTCCCACAAGGGTAGAGCCCGACATGCTGCCCTATGCATTAAATGGGCTGATTTTGAAAGATATTTCATCATATACATCAAACAAAATGAAATACAACTGAAAGAGTAAAATAGAGTTATCCATCAAGTAACGAAACCAACTGTGCATTCATAACGATCATCATTTATTTCTGAAGGCTACAGGTGAACAGTGAGTTTAGTTCACTTAAGGAATTTAACAGAGTGCATTTGCATCAGAAATTGCCGAATTACTTCATTTTCTGTGCTGATTATAATCATGTCATGTGAGTTTCAATTCATTATTTCTCTTTTGGATAGTGAATAGGCATACATATGCCTTAATGTTTTGTTCTAATTTTCATCATCAAAGAGAATAGTTTCTGAGAGCAGTTTGTGTAGTGAAATATAAAAATGCATGAAGAGTGCCATGTTGCTCATAAGAACAGACACAGACTGTGCATTTGAAGTGTTGAATAAATCTCTAGATCTGAGTTGACTGGTAAAGAAATATTGCATTTATCAACAGTAATAACAAGGAGATCATCCCAGAATAATATTGGAGGAATAATTTTTCTTTCCAGAATGATTCTGAGTTACTAGTTATACATATAAACCAGTGAGTTGAGGAGGTTTGTACAAATGCAATGTTTCAATCCAAAAGCAAAAAGGTAAAGCCTCTATAGAATTCAAATGTAGAAAATGAAAGCTGTTGTGTTAGAGTTTAGTACTGGTTATTAGGAGCTACAACAAAGACAGTGAATTCATTCTGGTTGGGATGGTGCCTTAGATGGGTTCGTGTATCTATGATTAGTAGAGGACAACAATCAAATGTGATATGCTTTCATTTTGTTTTCAGTGAGATACAAGTGTCAAGTAAGACATCACTTGTAATAGGTCAAGCCATGAATTAGATACAACAAATGTGCAGGATTGTGATCGTTTTCAGATTACTCAGTCAAGGTCTTGACAGAACAGTGAGGTAAAGTTTCTGTCATATCTACAAGATGAGCACAGAATGCAGTAGGGGACCATAATGGAATTTTCAGTTTCAAGCTTCATATGTATATGAGGTTCCAAAATGTGCATTCAAGACAGATCTTTCAGATTCTTAGTACCTGGAGAGTACTCTCAGAATGAGTATTGGATTTTCATTTTAAGGATAGTCTATAGCTCTATGTCGATGACAGTTCTGTGATTTGAGCTTAGGTGTTATAACTGTCAAAGAGAGCTACAAAAATGTCAAAACGCTATACCTAGTAATATGGGCCAATGAATATAAACAAGCACACAAATTCTTGTTGTTTCATCATGTTCTTGTATACTTCTAAAGGCATATTTAAACAAGCAATAGTGATGCAATGAGTTTCTTTCTTTTGAGACACACAAAATGCAGGGAGGTTAAAATAAAGACAAATATCCAAGGCATCTTTTGTTTCAGAAGTAGATGCAAAATATCACTGGTTTTCTGAGCCAAAATCCTAGAGGAAACACAAGCAAATATACAGTTTTAGCACCATTTCAAGCAAGTATGGGAGGTCGAGTTCTGTCAGAAATTAAGAATATATGCTTTTGTTTTGAAAATCTCCAAACCCATGATAGTATTTTGTTTCAGAGGTTCAGGATAAGGTTCCGGTTTTGGGTAGAGTTTATATCCAGAAAATGAATTTACAGTTTCTAATTTTAAATACCCACATGTGGGTTAGCTTCAAAAGCGCAGAAAGAGCAATAATGAAGATTTTCGGTATAGCCTTTTTATCTATAAGAGGTCTCCCCAAAAACACATTGTCTTGGCGACTAGGAAGTAATGAAGAGTTTCGGCAAGACACAAGCTCTCTACAAGAGGTCTCCGAGATGATGGTAAGTTATAGCGACACTCATAAAACAGAAACTAGCTTCATGAAGTTTTCATAAACCAAGGGTTGAACTCTCAAACTGATGGTCGAGCGTTAGGACAAAAAACATGATAATGTATGATACCCATATGGGTCTTATTTTAAGCAGTAGTATAATTACAAATATGCAAATTTCTATACTGCTTCGAGCCTCAGAGTAAGAAGAATACAATTTTCATATGATTTTCATAATAGCCACAAAAGAGACAGTAGGGGAAAAGCAATGTAGTTCTATGATATATCGAGCTCAGGAAAGAAGAAAATGCAGTTTAGTTTCCAATTTTTAATACCCACATGTGGGTTTATTCTCAAAATACAGAAAAGGCAGTTTCCTTAAAAAAATTCGAGTACCCATCTTTAGTTTGGCTTCAAAATGCAAAGGAGATAGCTACAAAAATACCCATGTGAGATCTTGATTTAAAAGGAAAGAATATACAACAAATGTGAGCTCCCAGATTTTAGTCAAAATATAGGAGGGTAATGCAGAATTATTGAAATTTCTTTGATACCCATATGTAGAAATATTATTAAATCGACATAATGGAAATTTACTGTTATGGGTGAAGCCCAAAGGTCAAGAAATTGTTTCTTATAGTGCTCTTTTGGCATGGCCTGAACATGGCTAGAGGTTCATGAAATAAAGAGAGCTTTTAGGGTTTCTACAGAGCAAAGAGAAGTTACCAATCCGTATTTCACAAGAGTCTAAAGCTGCGGCCATAGCTTCCTGTTTAGCTTCCCAGGGCATGATTTCAAGTTTTGAAGAACAGCTGAGCTCTTATGGTGAAATAATGCATAGCAATGAGCACGAGAAACACACAGAAAATGCAGAATAAAGACATTAGAGGGTGTTCACCACGCCCTCAAGGCCAAAATAGAGGTTATAAAAACCATTAAATTAAGCTTACCTCTGCACAGTGAAAGAGAATAAGAGCACAAGTCGAAGCTTTCATGGAATGGACTGTAGAAGTCGAGCTCGAACTCATAACGGCATGGAGAAGTCAAGAAAGAATAGAATCAGAGAGTAAGCTCATACAGGTTGCACCCTTAGGGTTTTTGATATTCGAAATAATGAAGTAGAATGGCTATCATACTTCAAAGTCAAACTTACCCACTAGAAGTCTTGGTCATCTAGAGAGCAGCGAAAGATTACTGAAGCACACCAGCTTGAATCCAACACCATTATGGTGACAGTTTCCTTTTAGACAGAGTTTCCTTGTTCGCAAGTCACGGGTGTGAAATGATGATAATTAGGGTTTGACCCTGTTTTGATCAAAGCCTTAATTCGAACCTTATGAAGTTCCAGAATGTTCATTCAAAATGCACATGTTGAATATCAAATGGTGGTCGAACCCATAATGCTTTCCTTATGATTTATTCAAACCTAAGTCTAATCAATGATTATGTAAGGCCGAAATTCTATGCTAGGGTGATGTCTTAGGTATTGAAGACTTATTGTTTTGCCTTAGAGAAGTATGGGTTTATGCCTTAGGGTATTGTTTTAAATGAAGAGGAAATTAAGGGAGATTTATGAATGCCTTATGCTTAGTGCCATATTTTTAGGGTTTCTCATTTTAATTGGTTTTATGAGAAACCAATGAGAAGTTTTGATAATAAGAAGATTATGTAATGTGTTTTTATGATTTTTTTTGAGAAAAATCAATTATTGTAATGGAGAAATAAGGGTGATTCTTTCTTTTTGCAAAATATTTCCAATCTTTAAATTGCAAAAAATAATGCAAATTGTAAAATCTGCATCTTGTAAAAGCAGAAGCATAAAAACGATATTCTATAAATTGCTTTATGTTTTCTTGCTATTTTTAGCAGATCTTTGACTGACTTTTCTTCTTGGTTGGATTTTAGACTTGTCTTGGAGAGATAAGGTGTTTTTTGTGCTTTTAAAGCAGATTTAGCCTATTTTTAGAGGCTTGATAGGTTCATCATAAAAGCATTGTGCTTTTTTCTGCTTTTAAGCAATTTTTTGAGTTTGTTTGAAGCCTTTTTTCCTTGAGCTTTTTCTGAGCTCGGATTAGGGTTTCCTTGAGAGTTCTTTTGATAGATTTAGTCTTTCAACTCTCCATTCTCAGCAGTTTAGATCAAAGTTTCTCGCCCTTACTCATTTTAGGGAGCTTGTAAACCTTTTGATACTTAGTTTGGTCAGATTGACACTTTCTGCAGTTTTAATAGAGGAACAAATTTCTCCTTATTTTCTGTCTCAAATTTTGTAATGGCAATCTGATATACTTGTGTTTTCAAATTGAAATCCTTTTATATCTTGCTGTTATAGGTTGTGTTTCAGAATTACATGTTTCAGGTTGCATGTTGTATTTGTTTTCCAGATCTTCATGCAAATCACTGATGGGATATGTGCCAATGAGATTGTGAGGATTACTACAATAGAGAAGTGGTTATGAGTGGTTAGGTCTGAATTCTTATAAGTTTGGTGAATCATCTTTTAGAAATAGGTTTTTAGGTTCAGTTATTCTTCATCCCTTTCCTCAGAAGCTATTTTAGAATAAAATTCATCATTCGGAGAACCAGCTCACTTTGGAGATTCCTCTTTCGTGTAGATCACCCACATCTGAAAGAGGTTTCCATGTTTCAGTAGTTTGCTGAATACTACATTCAGCAGGGTGCAAAACTATTGATAAAAGTTTTTGGCACGCCTGGTGGGACTTCTAGAAGTAACTTTTAGAGAATTTTAATTTTTTCAGTTTGCTGTTTGGTATATGCAGCAGATCTTTTCCAGCCCTCTAGAGGCTATCAATATTCCTGGCGACTCCGGTTCTATTTTTTGCATGCTAGTATAGCCCGTGCATGAGAAATATTCAAACAAGATCAAGTTCAAAACCTTTCAAGTATCAGGAGCTGTCCCCATCACGAAGGAGAGGCAGGACATCAAGAAGACTTTTTGAAGTCCCTATAAGATCAAAGTCAACACCTCCCGATTTTGGTGCTCTAGTTCTGTCACCTGGTGTACCGGTACCAATCTCGCAAGTACCACCAATGGTAGCACCACCGAGGCAGCATCCATTCACACCCTTTAATGGGGGAAGTCCATTAGATATTGCCCAACATGATGATATTCTGGTTGCAGCACTTAGAGGACTACCTTATTTCACCAGAGAGGATTACACTACACCAGTTGAACACATCCATGACGTGGCGACGCTATGCTCGGTGCACAACATCACGCAAGAAAACGTTTCTCTAAGGCTGCTAGCTATGTCACTCAAGGGCAAAGCGCTGCAGTGGTTCAGATGTCTCGCTGCAAATTCAATCAGAACATGGGACGCTCTAGGTAGTGGTCTATACCAGTACTTTGCAGATAAATTTGACAACTTATCTTTGTTAGAGCAGTTGAGTACCATTCAAAGGGCGCCACACGAACACTTGGCAGATTTCAACTACAGATTCCAGAGGACTTGGGATAGAATCCCGATAGCGGTAAAACCCTTACCGACACATGCATTTCTATTTTATCTAAAGGCTTTGAATAGTAAGATTACTGTCATGACTCAGTCTATGGGTGGTTTAACACTTCCAAATGCTTATAACATTGCTATTAATGCTGAAAATTGCCTTATTCAAGCTGGAGACATAGCTCCTAGACCCCCCATGCCCTTGTTTCCAGAAATACAGCCACCTATTCCTACTGTTGTACCTTCCTTGGTTGTTGTCCTGCCAGTTCCAGCAATAGGATATCATAGTACAGTCCAAGAAGTCGCTGCCCCAGCCTCAAATCCTGAAATGTAGGAGCTAAAAAACATATTAAAGACCATCGGGAACGACCTCGTGACTATTAAGAAGCACGTTGGCCAAGAACATAAGCGTTATCAAGCCCCTTATTAGCAAAACCAACAAAATAAGCCTGTTTTCCAGGGTGATTATCAGGCCCAAAGAAGGAATTTTAACCCTTGGCCATTCCAGCCATACAATCCAAACACAACCAGCATGTCAAAAGAGCTTGTGCCGCAAAACAATGTCGCTCAAGATTGTGACTGGTGCTACCCATGCAATCAACCCCACAACCAATCGACTTGCGCCAACGGAGTGAGGAATCAAGCTTTAATGGTGCAAAATATATATGCTGCTTCAAAACATGTTGCAGATCAGAATCAAGAACAACAAGATAATTTAGAAGTCGCCTTGCGGAACTGGCAGAGCTCCGAATTCTGTGGTGTGAATGGCCAAGACCGGCAAGATTCTCCTATTTCAGCTAATACCAGGTCTAAAAAATGAGCTATGGATCTAGGACAGCAAGCTGGAAGTGCATAGTAGCAACCTACGGTTAGTACTGAGCCTGTTTCAGCAAAAGTTAACGCTGCCACTCAGCCTAAAATGCAGATTCTGCAAAGGGGGCAGGAAATACCTGACAAGGAGCTGTCAAAAATGCATCCTCAGCCTGCGTAGAAGCAAAATGAAGCTCCTGTTACAAAAAAAAAGCAGAAGGTAAATGTTTCATCCTTCAATATCATTGAGCATCTTAAGAAAACTACTGTCAATATGTCGATATTAGACGCTCTACAGCTTCCAGGACATAAAAGCTTACTGCAGGATGCATTAGCTGAATTGTCTATTTCTGACAACACCAATCAAGGAGTTGCGAAGGTTGTGTTGGCTAATGACTTGGAAGAGAAAAGTGGGCAGAAGGAAAAAGAGGTAAAACCCCCTCCATTTTACTTAAGTCTAATCATAGGTGATAAAATCATGCATAATTGTATGGTCGACTCTGGTGCCAATAGTTCAGTCATGCCTAAAAGTTTAGCCGACAAATTAGGTCTTGTTTATGAGCCTAACCCTCAAAAAGGCGTAGTCCAATTAGATGGGTCTGTTGTTAAGACTGCCGGAATAATAAGAAAATTTAGCTCTTACCTTGCATGCATCCCCGAGTTTCGCTATTCACCAAGATATTCATGTTATTGACTTACTGCCGCACTTTTCCATTTGTTTATCACATGATTTTACAGCCAAGTTGGGTGGGTTTTTGTCTTCCGATTGGTCTCATCTATTTTTTAGAATAAGGTATGGTACAAAAGTGACCATTAAGTCTGAGCCTCTCGCCAAAGACCATATCGAACCATACTCCCTGAGCCCTATAAACGCCAATCTCTACGCCACCTCTGCAATAGAGGAGCAAACCATGACCTCAAACTGTGGCACCCAGGGAGACTACATCAGTCTTGATGAATGGGTAGCCGAAGATCACGAGCTTGATCTATTCTAGAACACAGATGAGGTAGGTCTAGGAGTTTATATGATTCACAAGTCTGATTGCGACATGCCTAATCTTTGCAAAGAGGATGGACTGTCTATAGGAAAATATAGTGAGTTGTGGAAAATTTATTTTGATGGTTCGAGGAGCAGTGTTGGTGCCGGAGGTGGAGCTATGCTGATATCGCCCGAAGGAGATAAGTATTATTCAGCCTTCAAATTTTCTTTCAGCTGTTCAAATAATACAGTTGAGTATGAAGCATTGGTACATGGCCTTGAGTGGGCCCCGCAAGCGAGGTATTACATGCTTGCAAGTTTATGGAGATTCAGAATTGATTGTGAATCAGGTTAGAAATTTAAATGCTGCAAAAAATGATTTACTTAAGAAATACAAGCACCGTGTATGGGATTTGATGGAAGATTTTAATGCTTTTAATATCTTGTCGATTCCTCAGAATCAAAATAAGCATGCTGATAGGCTCGCTACCTTAGGAGCCCAGTTTGATATTCCCAAAGAGATTCATAAAATAGAAGCACGTCAATACGTGAAGATAGTGGTCAGACCTTCTTTACCTAACAATAACGTGAGCTGGCAGGTTTTTGACAGCGATGAGCAAATCGTGAATTTTCTCATTGCTGAAGCTGAGTTCACAGATGGAAATCAGCAAAAGTGGCAGCATTAATATGAAGACCAGATCATACAATTAAAGACCAATAAGCTGCCGAAAGGTTTGGTGACATTAGAATCTATCTTTAATTCAGATGATCAAGTTTGGAAGGACAAATGCAACTTAACAGTTAAAGAAGAACATTATTCAGCTATTGAAATTTTCAAAGGAAAGCTTCTCCAGTTGGGTAAGGTGTTTAGTCAAGAGGAACAACAAGCTTTCATTCTGTTATGTCAAAAATATAGTGATGTTTTTTCTTGGGAATACAAAGATTTAAGAGGTTTTAACCCTGATTTAGCACAACATACCATCGAGCTTGAGCCCGATGCAAAGCCAGTAAGGCAGAAGCAAATACCATTTAATCCTAAGTTGGAACACCTCATGAAGGCTGAACTGAATAAGCTAGTTGAAAGCAGTATCATTTTTCCTATCAAGCATACCTCTTGGGTGTCAAATTTAGTACCAATCAGGAAGAAGAGTGGAGAAATCAGACTTTGTGTTGATTTTCGGGATCTGAATAGAGCGTCTTTGAAAGACCATTACCCACTCCCTTCTATGGAGCAAATTTTATAGGTGGTTTATGGTTCTGACAGATTTTCCTTGTTAGATGGCTACTCAGGTTATAACCAGATTCTGGTTAAACAAGAGGATTAGTTTAAGACAACATTCACAACCAAGTGGGGCACGATGGCCTACAAGAAGATGCCTTTCGGCTTATTAAATGTTGGAGCAACGTTCCAGCGTGCTATGGATATGGCCTTTCACGGCCTTATGAACAAGTTTGTTCTAGTATATTTAGATGATATTACTATTTTTTCCAGAAATGCTAATGAACACTTGAATCACTTGGAACAGATTTTTTAGAGATGTAGAGAGTTCAGAGTATCTCTCAATCCGAAGAAGTGTATATTTTCAGTACACGAGGGAAAGTTGCTGGGGCACATTGTCTCAAAGCAAGGTATTTCAATTGATCTTGAAAGAGTTTCTGCAATCCTCGAATTGCCATTGCCAGCCCATAAGAAAGGCTTGCAAAGCTTTCTTGGGCGAATAAATTTTGTAAGGAGGTTTATACCAAATATCGCAGCTTTGCTGCAACCTCTCACTTCTATGCTGAAGAAGAACATGCCATTCAGTTGGACCAAGGAAGGCAAGAGGAGCTTTGAGTAGATCAAAGAGGCGCTTGTAGCCGCTCCTACTCTCATTAATCCAAACTTTGACAAAGATTTCATTCTGTATGCTTTCAAAGGAGTGGATACAGTTTCAGCCATGTTATGCCAGCAAAACGAGGAAGGCTTAGAACAGCCTATTGCATTTTTTAGCCAAGTTCTGCACGATTATGAGGTAAAGTACTCTTTTGTGGAGAAACATGTTTTTGCTATTGTAAGAAGTTTGAAGAAATTTAGACACATGTTGTCCAACAACAAGGTTCATTTATTAATGGCTCATTCAACTGTCAAGGATTTTCTGCTTAATAAAGATATTAATGATAAGCGTGCTGGTTGGATCACTAAAGTAATGGAGTTCGATGTTGATATAAAAGTAACCAAGCTCGTTAGAGGCAAAGGTTTGTGCGAGAAAATTGTTGGAAGTAAAAACAACAGTTAGAAGAGGCTACAAATACATAAACATTATTAAATAATGATGTCTTAACTGCTGTTCAAGCACCTCTTGTTACATGGTTGCAGCAGATGATACATTATCTGCAAACTGGCGAATGCCCCGAAGGCTTAGATAGAGCAAAAAGAAGGTACTATAGATTACAGGCCATCCCTTATGTAGTTATTGATGGCGTTCTCTATAGAAGAGATTTCCAAGGTGTTTTGTTACGTTGCATTCAGCCTGATCAAGTTGACAAGCTGCTGGCAGAGTTTCATGATGGACCTTTTGGAGGTCACTTTGCTGCAAGAACAATAGTTTTGAAAATTACGAGAGCTGGTTATTATTGGCCAGATCTATTTAAAGATGCTATTGCATGGGTCAGAAAATGTGAGAAATGTGCATTATTTGCTGGTAAACAGAGGCTTGCACCGCTGCCCCTACACCCGATTCAGGTAGAACAACCCTTTGCTAAATGGGGCTTGGATTTCATCGGCCCTATAAACCCGCCTTCGAGTGCAGGTCATAAGTGGATTCTTACTGCCATAGATTATTTTACAAAGTGGACCGAAGCTGTTGCTTTAAAGGAAGCAAATGAGACTTCAGTGCTTAATTTTTATCAAGATCTCATCTCGAGATTTGGTGTCCCAGATTCAATCATTTCAGATAATGGTTTAGCTTTCATCAGATTAAAGATTTCAGATTGGTCTGTCAGAAATAACATCTATCTGAACAATTCATCAAATTATTATCCGCAAGGTAATGGCCAAGCAGAATCCACAAATAAGAATCTGATTCATATAATTAAGAAGACTGTTGAAGATAACCAGAGAACGTGGCATGAAAATTTGAAGCTAGCCCTTTGGGTTGACAGAATAACTCCTAAAAGAGCCACTGGTTGTTCACCTTTTGTTTTGACTTATGGCAGGGAGGCTAAGTTGCCTATTTCAATTGAATTACCAACATTGAGTTATGTTAAAGAACTGGAGTTGCTGAATGAACAACCTCTTGAAGTGAGGTTTGCACAGCTGGTTGAGCTCAAAGAAACCAGAAAAGAAGCTCTCAGACAGCTATAAATACATCAAGTGCAAATGAAGAATACTTTTGACAAGAGGGCGAAGCCTCATGATTTCATTGTTGGAGATCTAGTCTTCAAGTGGAATGAATTTAAACGTAGACCTGGACGACATTCCAAGTTCGATGCTATATGGGATGGGCCTTATGTGATTACGGAATGCAAGGAGCACAACGCATTCCAACTTTCCAAGATGTTTGGTGAGGTGTTGTGTATCCCAGTGAATGAGATCCACCTCAAACACTGCCTTTGAGATAAGTTATCTCACTGTTAGGTAGAGTAGTTTGCAAATAAGTGTGTTTCGCACATTTCATTTCAGTAGTTGCTTTCTCTAAGCGTTGTTGTGCATTGTTTTGTTGGCCACCAGGGCCTGTTAGTTTTCTTTCAATTTTGTTTCATTTTCTTGTTGTTGTTTGGAGTGTTGCTGTTCATGTTTTTGAGTTCACAAGAGGGGGGCAGATTTGACTCCACACACAATGAACTGTTTTAAAGGCCACTGATATATGCTTAGCAGGCAAGCATATAGCATAAATCGCCAAAAATGTTACATATTTTTCGCCTCAGCTCAAATGGAGGAGCTGGCTGATTGTTATTTAACATTAAGTAGAATTGCAGTATCATGTTCGAATGCGGTTTCACATCATTATCATTATGCATTGAATATCAGTTATGCATTTTAGTGAGGTGGAGTTGCAGAGTGCCATTCAGATGTTGCAGATTTAAAAGAAAGACATATTTGAGTACATGTGCAAAATAGCATTTCAGATGCTTTTATTCATTTCAAAAGAGAACTCATATTTTTACAAGGCTTCATTTGATTTCACAATCAGAATAGTATTACAACATTGCATAAAATGTATTTTCTTTTCAACTGAAAAGCAGAATTGAAATCAAAGATCCACACAAGCCGTGGATATAATTGTGACTGTGACAACACATTTCTAATAATACGTTGCACTACTGAAGATGCAAAAGGAAAAAAACATAAGTGGCAACATAGTCATCATTGCCTGATTATCGACGCTTGATGTTGAATGGTGCACCTCGTCGTCTCGAGCTTCGTCGACCTGTAAGAGGAAAAGAGGGGTGTCAGTGGCTCCAACTATGATGTAACCTATATGATGCACCGACAATAGTACAACATACTATTAGCAATGCATCGAAACAATCAAAATCAATCAAGTACAGTATGAAAGAAGTAAGCTGAAGGAGAAATAGTAACAACATAATCATCGTGTTCCATTTTTATGCTAACACTGTTAGTTTCTTTGTGCAGGTATAGGTAAAGTCATGAAGCTGAACATTATTCAAAGACCAAGCATGTGGAGTAAAATGGGCTCCCATAAGGGTAGAGCTCAGCATGCTGCCCTATGCATTAAATGGGCTGATTTTGAAAGATATTTCATCATATACATCAAACAAAATGAAATACAACTGAAAGAGTAAAACAGAGTTATCCATCAAGTAACAAAACCAATTGTGCATTCATAACGATCAACATTTCTTTCTGAAGGCTACAGGTGAACAGAGATTTAAGTTCACTTAAGGAATTTAACAGAGTGCATTTGCATCAGAAATTGCTGAATTACTTCATTTTCTATGCTGATTATAATCATATGTCATGTGAGTTTCAATTCATTATTTCTCTTTTGGATAGTGAATAGGCATACATATGCCTTAATTTTTTGTTCTAATTTTCATCATCAAAGAGAACAGTTTTTGAGAGTAGTTTGTGCAGTGAAATATAAAAATGCATGAAGAGTACCATGTTGCTCATAAGAGCAGACATAGACTGTGCATTTGAAGTGTTGAATGAATCTCTAGTTTTGAGTTGACTGGTAAAGAAATATTGCATTTATCAACAATAATAACAAGGAGATCATCCCAGAATAATATTGGAGGAATAAGTTTTCTTTCCAGAATGATTCTGAGTTACTAGTTATACATATAAACCGGTGAGTTGAGGAGGTTTGTACAGATGCAATGTTTCAATCCAAAAGCAAAAAGGTAAAACCTCTATAGAATTCAAATGTAGAAAATGAAAGCTGCTATGTTAGAGTTTAGTACTGGTTATTAGGAGCTACAACAAAGATAGTGAATTTATTCTGGTTGGGATGGTGCCTTAGACGGGTTCGTGTATCTATGATTAGTAGAGGACAACAATCAAATGTGATATGCTTTCATTTTGTTTTCAGTGAGATACAAGTGTCAAGTAAGACATCACTTGTAATAGGTCAAGCCATGAATTAGATACAACAAATGTGCAGGATTGTGATCGTTTTTAGATTACCAAGTCAAGGTCTTGACAGAATAGTGAGGTAAAGTTTCTGTCATATCTACAAGATGAGCACAGAATGCAGTAGGGGACCATAATGGAATTTTCAGTTTCAAGCTTCATATGTATATGAGGTTCCAGAATGTGCATTCAAGATGGATCTTTCAGATTCTTAGTACCTAGAGAGTACTCTCAAAATGAGTATTGGATTTTCATTTTAAGGATAGTCTACAACTCTATGTCGATGACAGTTCTATGATTTGAGCTCAGGTGTTATAACTGTCAATGAGAGCTACAAAAATGTCAAAATGGAATACCTAGTAATATGGGCCAATGAATATAAACAAGCACACAAATTCTTGTTGTTTCATCATGTTCTTGTATACTTCTAAAGGCATATTTAAACAAGCAACAGTGATGCAATGAGTTGCTTTCTTTTGAGACACACAAAATGCAGGGAGGTTAAAATAAAGACAAATATCCAAGGCATCTTTTGTTTTAGAAGTAGATGCAAAATATCACTAGTTTTCTGAGCCAAAATCTTGGAGGAAACACAAGCAAATATACAATTTTAGCATCATTTCAAGCAAGTATGGGAGGTCGAGTTCTGTCAGAAATTAAGAATATATGCTTTTGTTTTGAAAATCTCCAAACCCATGATAGTATTTTGTTTCAGAGGTTCAGGATAAGGTTCCGGTTCTGGGTAGAGTTTATATCCAGAAAATGAATTTACAGTTTCTAATTTTAAATACCCACATGTGGGTTAGCTTCAAAAGCGCAGAAAGAGCAATAATGAAGATTTTCGGTATAATCTTTTTATCTACAAGAGGTCTCCCCGAAAACACATTGTCTTGGTGACTAGGAAGTAATGAAGAGTTTCAGCAAGACACAAGCTCTCTACAAGAGGTCTCCAAGATGATGGTAAGTTATAGCGACACTCATAAAACAGAAACTAGCTTCATGAAGTTTTCAGAAACCAAGGGTTGAACTCTCAAACTGATGGTCGAGCTTCAAAAGGATAGAAAACATGATAATCTATGATACCCATATGGGTCTTATTTTAAGCAGTAGTATAATTACAAATATGAAAATTTATGTACTGGTTCGAGCCTTAGAGTAAGAAGAATACAATTTTCATATGATTTTCATAATAGCCACAAAAGAGACAGCAGGGGAAAAGCAATGCAATTCTGTGATATATCGAGCTCAGGAAAGAAGAAAATGCAGTTCAGTTTCCAATTTTTAATACCCACATGTGGGTTTATTCTCAAAATACAGAAAAGGCAGTTTCCTTAAAAAATTTCGAGTACCCATCTTTAGTTTGGCTTCAAAATGCAAAGGAGATAGCTACAGAAATACCCATGTGAGATCTTGATTTAAAAGGAAAGAATATACAACAAATTCGAGCTCCCAGATTTTAGTCGAAATACAGAAGGAGGGTAATGCAGAATTATTGAAATTTCTTTAATACCCATATGCAGAAATATTATTAAATTGACATAATGGAAATTTACTATTCTGGGTCAAGCCCAAAGGTCAAGAAATTGTTTCTTATAGTGATCTTTTGGCATGACCTGAACATGGCCAGAGGTTCATGAAATAAAGAGAGCTTTTAGGGTTTCTACAGAGCAAAGAGAAGTTACCAGTCTGTATTTCACAAGAGTCTAAAGCCACATCCATAGCTTCCTGTTTAGCTTCCCAGGGCATGATTTCAAGTTTTGAAGAACGACCGAGCTCTTATGGTGAAATAATGCATAGCAATGAGCATGAGAAACACACAGAAAATGCAGAATAAAGACATTAGAGGGTGTTCACCACAGCCTCTAGGCCAAAATAGAGGTTATAAAAACCATTAAATTAAGCTTACCTCTGCACAGTGAAAGAGAATAAGAGCACAAGTTGAAGCTTTCATGGAATGGACTGTAGAAGTTGAGCTCGAACTCATAACGGCATGGAGAAGTCAAGAAAGAATAGAATCAGAGAGTAAGCTCATACATGCCGCGCCCTTAGGGTTTTTGATATTCAAAATAATGAAGTAGAACGGCTATCATACTTCAAAGTCAGACTTACCCACTGGAATTATTGGTCAACTAGAGAGCAGAGAAAGATTACTGAAGCACATGGGCTCGAATCCAACACCATCATGGCGACAGTTTCCTTTCAGACAAAGTTTCCTTCTTCTCAAGTCACGGGTGTGAAATGATGATAATTAGGGTTTGACCCTTTTTTGATCAAAGCCTTAATTCGAACCTTATGAAGTTCCAGAATGTTCATTCAAAATGTACATGTTCAATATCAAATGGTGGTCGAACCCATAATGCTTTCCTTATGATTTATTCAAACCTAAGTCTAATCAATGATTATGTAAGGCCGAAATTCTATGCTAGGGTGATGTCTTAGGTATTGAAGACTTATTGTTTTGCCTTAGAGAAGTATGGGTTTATGCCTTAGGGTATTGTTTTAAATGAAGAGGCAATTAGGGGAGATTTATGAATGCCTTATGCTTAGTGCCATATTTTTAGGGTTTCTCATTTTAATTGGTTTTATGAGAAACCAATGAGAAGTTTTGATAATAAGAAGATCATGTAATGTGTTTTTATGATTTTTTTTGAGAAAAATCAATTATTGTAATGGAGAAATAAGGGTGATTCTTTCTTTTTGCAAAAGATTTCCAATCTTTAAATTGCAAAAAATAAGGCAAATTGTAAAATCTGCATCTTGTAAAAGCAGAAGCATAAAAGCGATATTCTATAAATTGCTTTATGTTTTCTTGCTATTTTTAGCAGACCTTTGACTGACTTTTCTTCTTGGTCGGATTTTAGACTTGTCTTGGAGAGATAAGGTGTTTTTTGTGCTTTTAAAGCAGATTTAGCCTATTTTTAGAGGCTTGACAGGTTCATCATAAAAGCATTGTGCTTTTTTTTGCTTTTAAGCAGTTTTTTAAGTTTGTTTGAAGCCTTTTTTGCTTGAGCTTTTTCTGAGCTCAGATTAGGGTTTCCTTGAGAGTTCTTTTGATAGATTTAGTCTTTCAACTCTCCATTCTCAGCAGTTCAGATCAGAGTTTCTTTCCCTTACTCATTTTAGGGAGCTTGTAAACCTTTTGATACTCATTTTTGTTAGATTGACACTTCTCTAGTTTTAATAGAGCAGCAAATTTCTCCTTCTTATTTTCTATCTCAAATTTTGTAATGGCAATCTAATATACTTGTGTTTTCAAATTGAAATCCTTTTATGTCTTGCTGTTATAGGTTGTGTTTCAGAATTACATTTTTCAGGTTGCATGTTGTATTTGTTTTCCAGATCTTCATGCAAATCACTGATGGGATATGTGCTAATGAGATTGTGAGGATTACTGCAATAGAGAAGTGGTTATGAGTGGTTAGGTCTGAATTCTTATAAGTTTGGTGAATCATCTTTTACAAATAGGTTTTTATGTTTAGTTATTCTTCATCCCTTTCCTCATAAGCTATTTTAGAATAAAATTCATCATTCAGAGAACCAGCTCACTCTGGAGATTCCTCTTTCGCGTAGATCACCCACATCTGAAAGAGGTTTCCATGTTTCAGTAGTTTGCTGAATACTGCATTCAACAGGGTGCAAAACTATTGATAACAATTCTCTGGGGAAATTTTGTTGGAATGTAATGCCATTTGGTCTAAAGAATGCAAGAGAAACATATCAAAGAGAAATCACAACCATATTCCATGATATGCTACACACAATTATGGAGGACTATGTGGAAAAAAATCTAGAAAAGTAAGTCAAAAGGGAAAACCACTTGACAAAATTGGAAAAGGTGTTTGATTGGCTTGAATAGTACAATATGAGACTCATCCCTAAGAAATGTGCATTCAGAGTAACATTTGGAAAGTTGTTGGGGTATATAGTGTCAAGAAGATGGATTGAAGTGGCTCCTACAAAAGTAAAAGCTATAATAGAGATGCCTCTGCCAAATACACTGAAATAGTTAAGGATCCTGCTAGGGAAACTACAATCCATTAGGAAATTTATCACATAATTGGTAGAAAAATGTCACCCTTTCACTCATCTCCTACACAAGGAAATCACCTTCAAGTGGGATGGGAGATGTGATGAATATTTTCAACAAGTCAAGGAGTACCTACTTACTCCTCCTGTACTCATTCTTCCTATCCCAGAAAAGGAAATGATACTTTACATGTCTACCACACAAGCAACACTGGGAGCTCTCTTGGCCCAACTAGATGATAACAATAAAGAAAGGGAAATCTACTATATCAGAAAAACACAAGTGGGCTATGAACTAAACTAATCCCCTATTGAAAGGGTGTGTCTCTCAAAAAAAAATTCAACACAAAAGCTGAGACATTACATCTTAAATAGAAAGGTGAAGCTGATTTCAAAAGTAGACCCAGTCAAATACTTACTAGGAAAGGCAGCCCTAACAGGTCGAATAGCCAAATGGGTGATGATCCTGAGTGAATTTGATATAGAGTATGTGGATAGGAGAGCTATCAAGGGAAAAATTATAGTAGACCAATTGGACAATTCACCCATAGATGATCATAAACCTCTCATAGTGGACTTTCCAGATGAGAGTATCTTGATGATAGAATAGACAAGCTAATGGACTCTATACTTTGATGGGTCCCATACTCAAGATGGCTCTAGAGCAGGTATTATATTTCTCATACCATAGGGAGATTATATACCCAAGGCCTACAAGATTGCATTCCCATGCACAAACAACATCTCAGAATATGAAGCTCTTATCACAGGGCTAAAAATGGCTATTGAATGGAGAATAAAAGAGCTACATGTGTTTGGAGACTCTCAGCAAGTGATCATACAAGTGATCAATGAGTACTGGAAAAAAGATAAAAAATTACTACCATATGAAAGGATGGTGGACAACTTTAAGGAATACTTCATCAAAATAACCTTTGAGAAAGTTCCTCAGATCAATAATAGAGCTACCGATGCAATGGAAAGAATAGGATCACTACTTGATATTCCATAGAATATTCCTACGTATGAGTTCCTCATCAAACATCTGCTTGTACCTGCATTCGAAATCTCATAATCAAAGCTGGTATGTGTTTTTTTTGGTCCTAACTCCCCATGGTACCAAGATACTTTTGACTACATCCAACATGGTATCATACCACTTGACCTAACGATCACTCAAAAGAAAACCTTCACTCGTAGAACTTCTTGTTTTACCATCCTAGGAGATACCATATACCATCATAATCTAGATGGTATGTTGCTTCGATGCTAATGCAGAAGAAGAAAAAATAGCCTTACAAGAGGTCCACAAAGGCATTTGTGGATCCCACTCTAGCGGACTTAACCCAGTCCAGAAACTGCTCAGAATGGGGTACTACTACCCCTCCATGGAACATGAATGCATACAGTATTCTAGAAAGTGCAGGAAATGTCAACAACATAGTGATCTAGTTCATGCACCCGCACAGTCCAATTGAGACCCATAACTACACCATGGAATTGTTTTCAATGGGGATTGGACCTAGTAGGCAAGATATCACCTGCTTCATCCAACATGCACAAATTCATTATCACAACAATATAGTACTTCACTAAATGGATATAGGAAATTTCCTTGACCTATATCACCAAAAAAAAGATATCAAAATTCATTTTGAATTATCTCATCTGCAGGTATGGAATTTACCAAATGATAATAACAGACAATGGGACCCCATTCAAAAATCAAGATGTCCAAGAGCTTTATTCCAAATTTTCTATCTAACATAGATTTTCCATGCCCTATTTACCCCAAGGAAATGGTCAGGCTGAGGCATCTAATAAAATAATCTAAAAAATACTAAAAAATACTATCAATGATGCTGGTCGTGATTGGAAATTGTAGTTGAACCTAGCCTTATGGGCCTATTGAACCAACATTCACACACCTACTGGAACCACCTCATTCTCCTTAGTCTATGGATCAAAGGATATTTTACCTATTGAGGTTGAAATCCCCTCATAGCTAGTCTCACTAAAAGGCATGGTCAACAACAAAGAATTTAGGGTATCCAGGTTAAATGAATCAAATCTTCTAGATGAAAGGTGTTTGAGCACGTTAAACCATCTACAGGTTTATCATAATTGGATCAAACAAAGCTATGCTAAGAAAATTGAAGACAAGAACTTTCAAATTGGCAACTTGGTCCTCAAGGAGAATCAAAAAATATAATTGAATCAAGACGACAAAGGAAAATTTGAACCCAACTGGTTTGGCATGTTCATCATCACATCAAGCTATGGATCTGGGGCCTATCAGTTGGCTACTCCTGAAGAAGAAACTTTAGCTGAACCATTGAACACTAACCATCTCAAGAAGTTTTGCACATGAAGCACATCATAATACCTTAGGAAAGAGGGTAAAAATCCAAAAAAATAGAAAAAAAAGATAAAATACAAAACAAATCAAAAAGTAAGAAAAATAGTAAAGAGAAATAAAATGTTCTTTGAGTGAAAAAAACTTTGTGGCACTCCTAGGACAAGTACCACAGTGAAAACCTCGTAAAAAGGCGCTATGTTTGAATAAAACTTGCATCATTATCTGTTAGTACTATCCACAACATTCACCCATCCATTTCATAAAAGAAATGTATCCAACCATGGCTTGTCATTGATTAAGGGGAGTCATTTTTTCTCCAACTGGGGGCAACTTCTTGAAGCTGGTCATTGGTTAGATCTTTTACCGTCCTATTATGGTCATAAAATTCAAAATCAAAAACATCAAAAAATAAAAAAAAGATCAAAAACATACAAAAACATCAAAAACAAAACATCATTGGGTTATTCCTTCACTCAAATAGTCTAAGATATCAACATTTACTTGAACCTCACAACTAGTTCAAGTAGATTTCCCACAACATATCCTCTAGGAACAAAAGTGGAATATCAATCTAGATTATCAATGTTGTTTATCCAAAAATAATTTATGCTTGGATTCAAATAGTCAAACTACGTGGCCTCTACATGTACAATGTAGACAAGGCTTAACAACCCTCGAGTCCCTAGGTCAATCCCCTTAAGTTTCCAAAATGCTTTATTTCAACTTAGTTAAAAGTTCAAAATCCAAAAACGGTCAAACATTCAAAATCCAAAAAATATCTACAAAATAAAAGAATCCAAAAACATTCACAAAATAGAAAAGATAAAAAACATTCAAAAAACCAAGCGAATTACGAGACTCTACATGTACAACATAGGAAAGGCTTATCTTTGATGAGCTCGTGAGGCCCTAGGTTAGTCCCCTGAAAACAAGAAAAATAGCATCATAAAAACTTAGAAAAATTAAAAAAGACCTAACTTGTCATCACCATCCACAATAAAAATCACCCATAATAAAAAAGAATCGTCACCTTCAACCTTTAACGAAACAAACAAAAAAGAAGGAAAACACCAAAAGAAGGAACCTTCAAGCAAACAATCACAAAGATTTGATTATGAAACAAATTGAAACAGAGCCAAGGTATTACCTACGTATCTTTTGACAATTCACCAACAACATCCTGAGATATGCCTTAACGGATCCGTTCCTACGATATACATTCAATCAACAATGGATAATAGTTCTGAAACCTCAAATAGATATGACAAGTGATGTTGCAATTTTTTTTTAATCTTTTGTAATCTTATTTTTTATGTTTTATTTTATTAACTCATTCCAAGGATCTCTCGAGGATGTCCATAAGGATTTAGAGAAGAAGGAATTGGGAAATTGAGCATCATTTCAATTTGTTGTTTGTAAGATATTTTTGTAATACTGCCATGGCGAATACTTGCTTTATTGAGTATATAAAAAGTTGTGTTGAAACAATTCATGAAGCAATTGTATGTTAGGTGTTCTATACTCTCCGTGTGACTGGTTTAAATTTTTTTTAGCACAACCCGAATATATACTTTAAACAAAGTTTCCGTATGTTTGGTATGAGAAAAAATTCTCTTTGTTTGTAGAGTCAAATTCCAAGCAATAGATACAAAATCACCTTGGTCATTAATCTCTGGTGCATCGTATATGTTTGCTACATCAAATATGATTGTTCAAACCATGAATTCTCTAAAGCAAAGCAAAAGCAACTCATCAACTACTAACAACATCATATTTCTATATTATATATAATTCAAAAATCAAATATAAAAAATATATAGGTTATTATTTATTCACTACTATATATATATATATATATTTAAATACAAAAATATATATAATAGTATATATAGGTTAGAATACAAAATATTAAATATAAGTATGATTATATTTACTAGTATTATTATATTTACTATCATGGCTTTATCGCTAGCCCGCACTTTACGTGATGGAGCCCCACGGCATAGCGGGGAAAAATTAAAAGAAAAAATCTATATTGTTTTTTTAATTTTGCAATATAAATTATTTCTTTTACGTGATGAACTTTTTTTTAATTTTGCAATATAGATTATTTTTTTAAATTTAAAATTTTCAACTATACGGTGGGGCTTCATCATGTACACTATGGGCTGGCGGTAAAGCCACCACTAGCTTGCAATGTATGTGATGAAGCCCCACAGTACAACAAAGAAAAATTAAAAAAAAAATCTATATTGTTTCTTTTAAATTTTGGTGCACTATTATATTTACTTTTATTATATCTATTATATTTATTATTATTATTATTTCTATTATTTACTATTATATTTACTACTATTATTACTATTATTTACTATTATTATTATTTACTACTATTATTTATTACTATTATTACTATTATTTACTATTATATTTACTATTTTTACTACTATTATTTAAACATAAAAATATATAGGTTATTATTTATTTATTACTATACATATATTTAAATACAAAAATATATATAATAGTATATATATGTTATATTACTACTATTATAATATATAAGAATACAATACAATCAAAATAGCATATGTTTCTATATACATGAAATTGAATAATATTAGTTACTACTATTATAATATTAAATAATAGAATACAAAATATTAAATACAAGTATGAAATTATTATAATTAATATATTTCTATATAGATTAAATTAAACTAAACTATAAAAAAATCATAGTTTAATTGATCCTTAAAAATCATAGGAAAAACTGTAGAACTCCATATCTCGCGCAATACACTCCCACCAATCATTTCTCCAAATATTTTTAAATTTTTTGTCTAATTTGTATTCCCATGACTAACTGTTTAGTCATTTTTATTTGTGTGAATAAATAATTTTTTACCCGACGACCAAATAAGCCATTTATTTACTCATTTATAGTTGTGTTGCAAAAAATGGTAAAATTTAGTCATTTTAAGTTGTTGTGACTAAAAGTTTTAGTCACCTAGTCATTTATTGATGCAGTTGAGATTGAAGAGCCTTATCAAGTTGTCAATCAAGCAACAAAAAAAACACAACAACATGAAACAACCTTCCTTTATTGTATTAAATAGAGTACATATTACAATTAGAATTCAATTATAGATCATTTCCACAAAGACTAGATTGATTTCTCCAATTTAGTCCAACTGATCATTCCCTCCTTCGTGAATGCTACCCGCTTCCGCACACACCCAAGAAAAAATAGTTCAAATCCCTTTTTCATGATGAAATGGTCTCCCAACGATTAACTATCGAGCACACGAATTGTCGAAACCAATAGTATTCAACTTCTTCACCATTCTTCACATGAGGCCATCCATTCCCTCTTCCCAACATCATCGTTATGCATTCGAAAAGCTACACCCGAAACAGTCGTTACAATTTTTTCCCAATCCATGTCAAAGTGTTGACACGTCATTCAATCTTCAACCGTTGAACCAACTTATTGTCCTATTGAGGAGACAACATAAATCTTCCACTGATAAAGGAAAATCTCTTCGATGCAGTTCAATATGATCAATGTGGTCCCTCTACCATGTCAACATCGGGTGAGAGACATAACCAAAAAGTCCATCAGCCTATCATAGAGACATAATTCCAAGTCCTGGTGATATAACTATCTCTCACTGAAGAGCTCAAGGCTTTGTATTGGTCCATTGAAGGGACAACTTAGAGACTCCCGCCGAAGTGGTTAACTCTCGCCGATAAATACTTCTTGCCTATGAAATGCAAACATATCTTCCATCGAGTATCGAGGAAATTATATTCAGAGTCTCTTTGAAATCATGGTCCCATTGATGATACACAACTTCACATCGGGCTATTGAGGGGACTCCATTTGAAGTCTCCTCAATCAAATAATGTCACACTAATGAAAGAACAACACCAACCAAGGGAAAATATTTACAAAATGAACTCCAATGCATCTTTAGTCTTTCGGTCTCATTTCTTGATAATGACCATTTCCTTGATCTATCTCATCATACATGAAACGACCTCCAAATATAACTAAAATGGAACATTTTTGAACAACCAATCAACCCCCGACTCAGAAATTGAACCACAACCAAAACGAAATGTTAATTTTTGAGTTTGGGAGTAACATCAAGTATTCATTTTCTCCTCACATTATGCTTCTCTTCGAACAATGACAGGAAGATCTGCACCTAAACACCAAACTACACAACACTGAAACTAAAACACAACCAAAATTCAATGGAGCACGATGATCCTACATCAGACTCCCTAGGTGACTAAGAAATCATGTGCTCCTACACATGGATTCTGCAATGCCAAATTTCAACTTCAATTTATTTTTTCTCACCTTCCAGTTTCTTGATTCTGCACTACCATACTTGCATTGTTTCCTTAGAAGTTTTTTGATTTGCATTTGTCAGCTTCTTTGTCTCTGTGCATACTTTCGCCTTTGATTCTCTTTATCAACTCAAAATATCCACCAACCTGTCTCCTCTTCACAATCTTCCATTGAAATTTTCTCAAATAAAACTTCCTTATTATGGGTAAAATTAGTTACTATTGTGGTATCAACTAGAACCATTATGCCATTTACCTTTTCACCATTTTTTTGTTCTTTCACTACGATCCCATTTAAAACTTTGAAACTTTTGTTCTCCACTGCATCCGCATTCACTAAGTCTACACTTCCACCATCCAAATTGAACTGCACATCTGATACATATTTATAGTTGTTATCTTCAACATGAACAAAATTTTCTCTGTCATCAGACTCTACTTCACATTGAGTACCATCTTCCACCAAATTATCAAATTGATCAAATTTAAATTTCTGAGAATCTGCATTTTTGTCATTTTTTGTCACTTGGTAATCTTCTTCCTTAACATCTACAAAATGTTTGTAGTCTTCATATTAGCATCCTTGTTTGTAATGTCTACTACATGATTTAGCTCTACTTTAGGATCTCTTTCCTTGGCTTTCTTCGGATGTCCTATAATCACCACAGGGTTAGGAAAATAATACTTTTCCAATGCATCCATTCGACTTGAAATCTTTTGCAATTCCTCATATAGATTTCTCTTCTCCACGCCATTCCAATATCTATCCCAAGATGGTATTAAAACGGGTCTTCTAACTGTAATCTTCATCTTCTTCATTGCTGCAATACTTTTCCAACTTGCAAATTGCAACTAATATTTTGTGCCTCCTTCTCTACCCTCTGCACTTACATGTCTCCTCTCTCCTACAACAAATTCTCCTAGGGTTTACTCTAGACACAACTGCTTGACTCTTTTCCCACACCCATCGATCTTGGCATAGGTTTCCTCATTATTGACGCTCTACCCATGCACTCATAACCATTGGCTCTGATACCACTTGAAATAGTTGAGATTGAAGATCCTTATTAGGCTATCAATCAAGTAGCAAAAACCATAACACAACGCAATAGGAAACAACCTTCCTTTAATGTATTCAACAAAGTACATATTACATTTAGAATTCAGTTATAGATCATTTCCATAGAGACCAGATTGATTTCTCCAATTCAGTCCAATCGATCATTCCCTCCTTGGTGAATGCTACCCCCTTCTGCACACCCCCAGGAAAAAATAGTTCAAATCCATTTTTCATGACGACACGGTCTGCCAACAATTAACTATTGAGCACACAAAGCATCAAAATCAATAGTATTCAACTTCATCACCATTCTTCACATGAGACTGTCCATTCCCTCTTCCCAACACCATCATTCTGCATTCCAAAAACTACACCAGGAACAATTATTATAACTTCTTCCCAATCCATGTCGAAGTGTCTACATGTCATTCAGTCTTCAACCATTGAACCAACTTATCGCCCTATCGAGGAGATAACATAAATATTCCACTGATAAAGGAAAGTATCTTCAATGCAATTTAATATGATCAATGTGGCCCCTCTGCAATGTCAACATCAGGTGAGAGATGTAACCAAAACTTCCATCGACATATTGTAGAGATGACATTCCAAGTCTTGGCAATATAACTATCTCCCGTCGAAGAGCTCAAGGCTTTGTATTGGGCTGTTGAAGGGACAACTTAGAGACTCCCGTTGAAGTGGTCAACTCTCACTGATAAAGACTTCTGGCCTATGGACTATGGACACATCTTCCATTGGGTATCGAGGAGACTATATTCAGAGTCCCTCTGAAATCATATGGTCCCACTGATGATACACAACCTCGTATTGGGTTGTCAAGGGGACACCATTTGAAGTCCTGTTGATTACATAATGTCATATCGATGAAAGAACATCGACCAAGGGAAAATATTTACAAAATGAACTGCAATGCATCTTTAGTCTTTCAACCTCATTTATTGATAATGGCCACATCCTTGATCTATCTCATCATACATGAAATGACCTCCAACTATAACTAAAATGGAATGTTTTCAAACAACCAATTGGCCCCTGAATCAACAACTGAACCACAACCAAACTGACACGTTAATTGTCAATTTTGGGTGTAACATGATGTATATATATATGCACACATGTCATATTGTCCCCTCGATATCAACATACTCATAAGAAACCTGTTCATAAGCACACATAGGTACGTCTACCTATGCACTCTCATGTACACGTTCCTTCATGTGTATGGATTATCATTGACATGCATATACATACATATATATACCTTCAACATATGTACACCTCGTCAATCAAGCATAGTAATATAAATTACTCACATACACCAAGCTATAAACATAAACCAATAATGATCCTAATAGAAATAAACTTATTACTATTACAAACACATCATGTTAAGGGATAACTTACCAATTCCCAAACACTATGGCTTGACTCGACCATTCTACTAGTGAGTGTGTGTATATAAGCTCAATTAGGTTTTTTTTACCAGTTACTTCACCAAGTTCTTCTCCTGAGTGATACTTCCCCTCCCTTCTAGAGGATTGATTCTAAACCTGCATCCAACTTAACAAATTTTCATGGAAGTCAACCATTCATCAATACAAAAAATTTCATTATAATTTTTGTAGTTAGAATACCAATTCAATAACCATTCATTCCATATATGCATTTCATCACATAACATTAAATGAAATAAACATTCATTCAATTTTTGAGAAGTAAAGTAAAATCACATATTTACATCCAATCAAAATTTCAAGTACATTCACACATGCGATAATTACCCTAACATAGTAATAGTAAATAGGTAAATGCACAATGGGGTGTGACATTAATAATGAAAAATTTCCTTCAGAATAAGACTAACCCCCTATACTCAAGAACCTGTCAACCCATAGAAAAATGATTCTTAACTCATAGTAGAAGGATGTTAATTCAACATAGCTAGAGGAGGTGACCAAATTCATTACATGTGTATTTTTTGAAGATGATGCAAGCAATGGTATAAGGATGTGAACACAAATATTCATGTGTCATTCCATCCCTTCAATAAATCATGGAGGAAGAAGAGGCCTGTTCTAACATGGGGTAGTAGTTTATAATAAAGATATCCTTGTTAGGAATGTTCTCTAGTTATAACAATCCTCTTAGTTACTGTGGATTCCTTATCAAACTTTTACACTCTTGCTTCCACTTATTGTTATTTTTCTGTTAAATCAAGACTTGGTCCTCTTCCTACATTTTTGGAAGAGTTGATAGTTTCTCATAGTTTATTTATAGTTTTTGAATAATAGGACTCTCACAAACCCTATATATGGGGATACTCTTGTGAGAGATTGAATAGCTATATTTTTGCATAAAATTAGATTGAGTGTCATATTGTTATAGTTTGTTTTGAAGCTTTATGTATGCTTTGGATTACAATAAAGAAGAATACTTCATTTGTATGATTTTCTAAGTTAGTATTTGAAAGGATACATTGTGGATTGTAATAGCTCAAGGAAGGGCCACTTGAGGTACTACAAAATCTACGTTAGCTTGGATAATTAGTTAGATTATGAATTGTAATTTTTGAATTAGAGTTTCCAGTTTACATTATGCTAAATGCTATATTGTAATTTCTGAATTATAGTTTCTAGTTTACATTACATTGAATGCTATATTGTAATTTCTAAACTGAAGTTTCTAATTTAAATTGTGTTCAATGCTATTAAGTGGTTAGTTGAAATAGGTCATGATACAACATAGAGAATCACTATTTATAGTATTTGAAAAGATAACACCCGTAGTAGTTTCTAGTATTTGCTTAACCTATTTTCCAAGTAGGAGTTATTTCAAAATAAGAATATTTTTATGAGTTTCCTCTTGTTCAATTACATGTACTCAATTGATTAAGAAAGTCTAGGATTCTCAATTGCATATATAGTTCCAACATTATCTCAAGTTTATGATTCTCTAGTTGACAATTTAATGAAGCCCCCTTTTGAATAATGAACTGCTTAATTTTGGATCTATAGGTTTCTTAAGTCGTATTTATGTTATCTACATCAATTAATTAGACATTAGGGGAAGCTCTACATGATGCATTCTTGTGAAATTTTAAGTACTTATAATTCCCTCATGTGTTGGTTAAAAGAGAGAGAGAGAAGCAATGTTCCCTTAATCACCTCCATATCTATATTTTTTGAACCTGAAAAAAAAGTGGTAAATTAGTTGGTTGTGGATGAAGCATCAATGATTTGCACTTGGAAAATAAGTTCTTCAAACTTATTTATCTTATTGTTTATTCTTATTCATATCCTTCTTTGATTAAGAAAGAGATTTTGCATTCATGTGGCCACCTTGGTTTTTTATTTCCTTATAAAAGAATTATGAAAAATTAAGTGCTTTAGTATGACTTCTACAAATATAAGGATATATTAAATTAATTTAGGGTTTTTGGCTTGTGAATAAGATGCTAAGAAGTCTACTTTAGTAAAAAGGATAAGTTAGGTGGTTTACTAACACTATAAGGCCCTAGGAATTTGTGCATCATTATCTTAACTTAATTTTGGATTTGGATCCCTTATTATATATTTTTTGATGATTTTTTTATATTTCCATTGAGGTGCATGTATCATGTGTTTGGACTCACATATGCAAATGTGTTTATGCTTGTCTCATTTGTATTTTAAAACTATATAATACTTTCCAACAATGTTCAAATGGATTATCATCAAGGTGTATGGATTTATATGTGTGGATTTTATATGATGGATTTACTAATGCTTCAATTTAATTATTTTCATGATGAGCTGTGGTTGTACTTATGTTGTGAGATTTCAGTATTGCAATTAGTTAATTTTTATCTATATATCTAATTCATGCTAGTGTTAGATGATACCTAATAGATGTAGACTTGAATATTATCTTGTTCATGGATAAAATTTATAACATGCTTTGTCTATTTTATATTGGACAAGTATGCTTAATGTTTTCCTTGAGGGGGTAGGTGTAGGTTATCCTCAACAATGATTAACTGGAGAAAATCAAATTGGGTAAATGTGTTGTGTTTTACCTTTCCAATTTCACTTGAAGTGGGGGTAAAATATGTGTTGTGTGTGGCCTTGTGAACCTAAACATAAACTAAATGGTCACATCTATACTAGAGTCATATGGAAACTTGTAAATTGTTTGCATGTTTGCCTAATTCTTATGATTTATATTATTTATTTTTATAAATTTTTCTAGCTTATATAATTAAATTTATTTAATTATTTCTCACGAGGGATTACGTGTTGGTAATTTATTAAGTAATAATTCATTTTTTTGTTTCCTATAGTGTATTTTAATATCCATGTGTGAGTTAAAGAAATCCATATTTTAGTTAAAAAGGTATATTATTATATTACAAAAAAATCCTTACAACCAACATACAATTATTCAATCAAAATAAATATGTATGGTTAAGAGATTAAAAAAGTCATTTAATAAAATTAAGTTGTATTATTGTTTAGGGAAAAATTAGTAAAGAATGAAATGAGCTTTTTGAATAAATATAATGGGGAAAAATCCCATTTTAGGGAGTCATATTTTGTGAACAACTTTTGGCTTCTTCATTGCTCTTCTTTCTCTATTGTTGTCTTTCCTCTCTTGGGTGTAGGAATGTGAATGTGTTGCCCTTAAATTGTGGAATGAGATTTTGTGAAAGAAAGTGTTTGTTTTTTCTAGTGTGGAAGGATCATCCTCTTCATATATAGATTTCTCCCCCTTTCTTATGTTGCATTGGTGGAAGGTAAGGGTTTCATCTTCCCCTATTTTTGCTTAATTTCCTTGGTGTTTTTTTGGCCATTCCCACCTTAATTGGATGTATTGCCATTATTTTAGTAGGAAAATATTATATAGGTGGATTGTTGGATTGATGAGAATCAATTCAACAATCCCCATTTGATTCCTTTTTGGGGATTGAATTTTTACACCAAATATGGCATAATTTCCTCAAAATTATTATGTGCTTGAAAAATATACTTTTTAATTGCATTAGTTTCAAAATAGTATGCTTGAAATTTTGAGATCTAGTGTTTGAAAAACTAATAAAAATTGTATTGAAACACTAAGGTTGTGAAAAGGGCATGGATTATTGTGGGAATGGTTTGAGAAATAAAGTGGCCTTATGTGTGTGTGCCTTGGTTGGACCTCATTCCTCATGATGTGTTTATGTCATTTTGTTATGAAGCTAGAGGAGGTGAGGTCCCTAAACCATAAAGGAGTGAAATCTCATGCCCATTTTCTTGTATGTTAAGTGAAGATAAGGCAAGGAGATATTAAGATAAGATAAAACTAAAATGAATAGGAAGTATACATTAATGTAAGACAACTGTGAGATAATTTATATTCCCATGAGGATATGCAGAAAGGATTGTGAAGGAAAAGTAGGGAAATATAACATTTATGTGATCATGGATCTTGGGATGGACTTGTGTGTCAATATAATTATCATTAATTACCTCCATGGGATGGGGGAATGCTCCTCAATCTACATGTGGTTGATACTCGTGATGGTACTCCATTTTTAGTGTGACCGAGGATATTAGTATGGGCCGATTACACTTGATCCATGATGAATTGAAACACAACGGAGCCACTAATACTCAATCTAAACAAGATCAATCGAATTGAATTTAAACTAAAAAATCATTAAAACAAAGCATTCTAAATTATGAAAATGTTTAAAATTTCTATTCTAACCCATTTGAAACTTATCCCATTTTGGGAGTGGTGTTGCGTTGATGGGGAACAATGACCCTTTTCCAATTTCATGATCAATGAGCTTGTTTCAATCAATTCTATTGAAGAGAATTGATGAAATGGTTGTGAGATGTGATTGAAAACATGATTTATACTAAAATGAGTATGATGCAAAAGCTAACCTCAATGATTTATGCTAAAATGATTCAAATATGCAATTTATAAGCTAATCTAAATGAGATTTAAACTAAAAATATTCAAACCCTAATTATCTAATTATCTAAATGGATAGATCATGGAAGCCATTAATGGAAGATACACTATTATGCAACTAATTTAAACTAAAATATGCTAAATGTGAGTTAAAAATGAGTGTGAGTGTGAGTTATTTAAACAACATAAGTTTTCTCTCAAAAAGATAAATTCATTTGTGTCAAAATAGTGTTATATTAATAGGAAAGCAAAGGAGAAATGGAGGGTTGAGATAAAAAATATAAATCAATGGTCAAGGATGGAGGAAATTGGAGGCATGGATCATGGATTCTCATCAACGGGTGAGAATAAAAGATGGGATTTAATCAAGGATTCTCATTCTTTCCAAACAAGCACACTTTTGACCTGTACAAGAGGTCAAAAGTTAACTTTCACAAGAAGTCTTAAGTTAACTTGCATAGGAAGTTAAGTGAGAATATTCCCTTTTTCAAATGAGTGGAGGAAGAGAATATTCTTTGGAATATTCTCATGGGTGAGAGAAAAGAATATTTTGCAAATTAAAACAAAGTTTAATTATGAAAAAAAGGGGAGGGAATATTCCCTTTTGAAGGAATGTGCAAAGGAGGAATATTCCCTTGCAAGTGGGAGGAATTAGATTAATTAGATAATTGCTAATTAACAAGGGTTTAATCATGCAATTAGGGGATTTAGAAGAATAAAGTGATATTCACTAAATTAAATGATTTAATGAAAGGGGGAAAGGTGAAATGACATTTAATTAAATAACTTAAGGTTATTTAATTAAATAAGAAGACTTAGGGAATTAAATTAAATAGTTTGATTTATTTAATTTAATGAGATGAAATGTTAGCATGAAATGAGGGATTTAACCCGATTAAAAGAATTAGGTTAATATATAAAAATGATGTAATTAATTAAATAGCTAGGATAATTTAATTAATTAAACGAAAAGAGGATGGGTTTCAAGAGGAAATGATGTTAGTATACCTAATTCAAGTGTATGATATCATTTAGGAATTTTTTCACTGTCTACATTTTTCCCCTCTTTGAAGCGAGGTACTTGTTGCTTTGGTTCAAAGACTAATGCTCTTCAAATGAAAATTTCTGCTTAAATCATTTTTTTTAGATGCCCCACTATTGAAGGATAAAGCTGATTCCCTGCCCCCTCGAGAAATCGAGTGGAAATTTTGAATTTTGGGTTGATTTCTCGATAAAGGTGAAAAGGCTATCCTAGGAGTTCATAAAGGCTCCAGGATGCAAGAAATATGCCAAAAGTGTAAAAAATGATGCAAAATAATCTCTAGATTGGAAAAATTGATGAAAATAATGATAAACCCTAGCTTGAAGGTTAAATTAGAGCAAAAAAACCCTAATTTTGATGTATAAATAAGCCAATAAGGGTCACTTTCAAATCATTTGTGCATTCACACCTTAAGGAATTCTTGCAAATTGAGCTTTGATCCTCTAATGAAATGGTGTGATGAGAGCTCCCACAACACATTTCTGGTTGGGTTCAAGAGTACCGAAGGTTTCCAGGTGCAGGACCATTGGTATGTGATTTGAAACTTGATTTGAAATTTGACTTTTTGATGCATTTATTGCACTTTAGAATTTAAACTTTGGTTGTGTCGCTATATAGTGACACTAATTTTAGAATCAACGATGCTAAAATGATTTTTAGCAACACATATATGTATTGTGACGTAGTTCATAATTTAGAATTAGGGTTTCCATTTCTAAATCACAACACATATGTGTATGGTGGCACACTTCTTGATTTGAAAATTAGGGCTAGGGTTTCTAAAGTTTAAATCATGATGCACATGCTTTTGGTGACACAATTTACAATTTTCAATTTGAAATACCTTGGGTGTCGTAGTTTAGAATTTGAATGATAGTGATGCTATCGTAAATAGCGATGCTATTGTAATTTTGGAGCTAAAAATTCTAAACTGAGTCAATTTTTTTTTAGTTTTCATGTCATGCACTTTGTGGGTGCAGGAGGTCATTCTACCTTTGATGTCCCATGAGAACTTACCCATAGTTTTGGAGAGACTTGGTGATTTATCTGAGTTGCAACAAGAGCACCTAGGGAAGATTTTTCTATGGTACATCACTTATATGCCCATCTTCTGGAAGCATTTGGCTATGATGACTGCGCTGTGTGAGCGATGACACAATGAGACTTCATCATTCAACCTTCCCACAGGTGAGGCAATAGTGACACTAGAGGATGTATGGAAGATTTTGCATTTTCTGATACATGGTGAGTGAGTGTGTGATTTATGACTTTCATGCCAGTTATGATGCCTACCATGAGGTGATGAAGATTGAGGACATCATTCTAGTCACTTTGCAGATCAACCTCAAGATGTATAGAGGTTGAGTGCCCACCTTTAGATTAATAGTTGCAACTATTATCTCTGGCTTGGTTTCTCTTGATTGACAAAGTAGAGGGTCATCCTAGGATGGGGCCTTACTTGGCACAAAATGCTCTACATGAGGACATTATTTGCATACAGTCCAGTGGTGTTGGCCTCATTGTATCATGATATGCATGATTTCATCTACTATGAGGGTAGAACGATTAGGATAGGAGTTACTTTGCTACAAATTTGGGCTTGGGAGCATATCACAGTGCTTTGACTGATTGTTCAAATGGCATACATAGACCCAGATGATCCTGTCATTTGGAGATACAAAGGTGCCATTACACTTCAACATACTAGGCAACTTGGGATTCGATATTGGAGTAGGGTGCTTGATGATATGATAGTATTTAGATGGCAACCTTGGATTCAAATGCTAGCATGGTTTGATGATGTGCAACAACTCTTCTTCACTAGATAGACTCAATATATATAGAGTTGAGAGCACACCATTATAGAGTGGTATCTACCAGATAGGGTGGATTGGAAAATCAGGGAGAGATAGGCTCGATGATGCATACAAATCCATATTTTCCAGGTCAACATGAGAATTACCCATGTGGGGCCCTACAATCCTAGCCCCTGAGGTGGTTGAGGGATTTCAATAGTTGGTTGCTCAGCCATGTGAATACAATCAAGGATAGGCGGATGCCCAAGTCATGCCTGCATATGATGCATGGTTCACACCCCCTCACTGGTTGACAAATCGAGTGGGTGCACCTCCACGAGGGAGACCATGAGGGAGGGGTGTAGGTAGAGGCAAAGGTTAGGGATAGGATGCCCAGGATAGATAGGATTAGAAAATCCCAGGAGTTCCAACATGGAATCAACAACCTCCAAAATAGCCTCCCATTCAACAAAATCTAGGGTAGCAACAACCAACACAACCACCACCTCCCAGGCTAGATCCTTGAGATTTATAGATTTTGCAGCTATGACAGTAGGTTTAGATGATTACAGGTGAGAGGGATCAAGCCCGATAGCAGGTTTTGATGATCACTGTTGAGAGAGATTAGGCCAGACAATAGATAGTGGCCTTGACAGTTGAAAGAGACCATGAAAGGAAGCTTAGATAGATTACCAAGATTCATTTGGATCAAGGGGTGAAGCATCATCAACAGCTTGAAACCATGACAATTGCAGCTCAGGGGCGGATAATGTCTGTCAGGTTATATAGAGAAGCTATTACTGAGGCAACCTACTACATGATGCACTACCACATGGATGTCCCACAAGCGATCAAATAACCATATTATTCTCAAAGGAGTGGGGCACACTATAGAGTAGAGTATTAGCTAGAGAGATAGGCTGGAGAGGGGAGAAGCCATTAGGGCTAGCTCAAATATACATACACTTTTTAATTTATTGCCTGATTTTTTATATAGATATAAATTCATGGGATCATTTTTGATGGCCTCATGAATATTGTATTCATGATCGATATACATACACTGATTCAGATATTTGTACTATGAATAGATACAGATTCAATGTGATGCAACATGTTCACTTTATTTTATGTTTATGAGTGTATGGATGCATTTTGATATTGATATGATGTGATATGCTATGGTACGAGATGTAATGCAATGGATGCAATGTTATTTTATTTTTTAGTATCTTTTCATGTTATGGGATGAATGATATGATATGTAGATGTTATGCTTATGTAAATGATATGGACAAATTTGTTTTTATGTATTTTATTATGCAATTTTATGATGTGATGATGTATGTATGGATAATGCAAATTTTCATGCTTATGATATGCTAATGTGATGCATGTTTTATGATACATGATGCAACAATTTAAAATACACAAAATAACAAATCTATATTATTTGTCAGAACTTAAATGATAATGATGATGTAGGATGGATGCATTGATGATGTTTTTGTTGACTGTCATGATACCAGGTTAGCACGAAGAGAATATAGAAGAAACAAGAGGATGATTTGACCATTGATTTTTATGATTGCTTCAAAAGATCCAAAAATTCTATGATCCACCAAGACTTTATTAGAGATGGTGACGAGAAATGGATGATAATAATGAATGCATGATGATGATTTTCCCATTTCTCGGGATAATGTTGTATCTATTGTAATGGAATTTAACTCTACAAACAGATAGGATAGTTCTTGTTCACACCTTGATATGTGGAAACCTCGTTGGAATGTAAGTTAGAAGCCTAGAATATATTGGACCAAAGTATATGCAATAGTCAACGGCGTACTCCAAACAACTTCCTTACACACAACTAAGCAAGTATGCACCAAGATTATTTTATAAGAGTATCCAAAAGCACAAAAAATGAAGATAATGATCAATTCCCCATGCCTTTCTCTCTAAATTTTTTTGATAGACATCATCGAGAAGTCCTTGGAATGGGTCATTTAAGATAAATTAGAAGAAAAGATCAAATACAAACAGTCTGTGTTATCTATATCTCTTTCTAGTTTAATTTAGCTAAGATGATTTCTCCTACTAATGTCCATCATAGGAAGGATACATCCTAGGAAATGTTGATCAGATGGTTGTTTGATGTAGGATAATGATGAGCTTTATGATAAGATGTTGATATAAACTTCACTAACATATTTTCCTATGTTCTAGACTCTAGATTTTGACACTCAGGTTTTCACTTCATGACTTGTGACACTTACTTTCTACTTGTTTCACCAAAGGTTGAAGGTGACATTTGATTTATTATGGATGGAGGTTTATTGTAGGTGAAAGAGAAATGGGATGGATGGTTTTCAATTTTTTTGGAATATTTCAATATTTTTGGTTTTTTGAAATTTTTTTGAGGTTGTTTAGGTCTTTTCAAAATTTTATGTGGATGTTTTTGGTTTTTGATTATTTGAGGCTGTTTAGATCTTTTTGAATGTTTTCTATTGTTTTTGGATTTTCAATTTTCAATATTTTTTTGTGTTTTTTGAGATTTTTAATGTTTAGGGGTTTTCTAAGCTTTATGAATGTTTAGGGATTTTCAAATTTTTACAAATGCTTAGGGATTTTTTGATATTTGACCAAGAACCTAACCTAAGAGACCTATCCTAGGGGCCTCAAGGGATGATCAAAGATAAGCCTTTCCTACATTATACATGCATAGACCACGTAGTTCAATTGACTCGACT
Organism: Sequoia sempervirens; assembly: GCA_007258455.2. Lineage (NCBI taxonomy): Eukaryota > Viridiplantae > Streptophyta > Pinopsida > Cupressales > Cupressaceae > Sequoia > Sequoia sempervirens. The sequence goes on from VDFB02000003.1 coordinate 17,413,393, forward strand.
TATTAAAGATGAGATATGAACAGTTGATAAAATGCCAGTTTATTATGACGAACTTCTAAAGGACTAACTTAGGGTGTCTCGGGGGCACACCAATGATGGCCTTTCCTACGTTCAAGCTCAAAGATTACATAGTTTGACCAGGTACTATTTTGGATTTTTTATGTTCAACCTTTTTAGGGTTTTGATGTGTTTTGGATTTTAGTTGTACATAGTTTGGATGTTTTGGATTTTCTAATGAATGTTTTACAAATGTTTTTGGTATTTTCAATGAGATTTATGATAACCTTAAGATATACAAGAACCTGATATGATCCATAAATGAATTTCCCCTAGTATGATATGTTAGACTACCCCGATATAGTTAGGACAAGCTAACCTTTGGAATATTCCAAGTAGTACTAAAGGGGATATGATAATTCAAAAAATCAAGCTATGATATGGACGTGGATAGGTGATGGAATAAATAAATAGGATGAGTGAGGCAATGGATGAATGGAATGATGCAAAGAATGATAGGATAAAGAGCCATAGAATAGATGGAGGTGCTTTATTTATGCAAGGCGCCTGTTTCCTAGGTTTTCACCAAGGTACTTTTCCAAAGTGTCACCAAAGTTGTTTTCACTAGAGGATGATTATTTTTCTTTACTTTTTCAATCCTTTTTCTCATTTTTTTGGATTTTGATCATTTTTTATTTTTTTTGTATTTTCAAATTTATACCCTTCAAGACTAGGCATAATTTTTTTAAAGATGCAAGCTGTTAGTTGGTTCCTACAAGGGTTCACCTTCAGGCGTTGACAATTGGTATGCTCTTGATCCATTGCTTATTGTGATGACAAAGGGACCCAACTAGTTAGGATCAAATTTCCCTTTACTTTCTTGATCTAGAAGGTTCTTTTGATTATGCTTTAGGAAAATATCCCCTACTTGGAAAGACCAACATATGATCTTGTTATAGCTCTGTTTCAGTCGGTTTCAATATACTTGCAAGTGATTGAGGGTGAAAAGATGATGCTCATCCAAGAATTCTAGTTTGTTCAGTCAAGATACTCTGTATTCTTCATCGGTGATGAGGTTCTGTAATGAAACTCACAATGATGGGAGCTCGACGTCAATAGGTAGGATAGCTTTTGATCTATAGACTTGGGAGAAAGGGGTTGCATCTATTGGCATGCGTATATTGGTTGGATAAGCCCAGAGAGTAGGATTCAACTACATATGCCAGCCATTACCAACTTCATTAACTATTTTCTTCAAGATTTTCAAAATGGTCTTCTTTGTAGCCTCATCTTGATTGTTGCCCTGGGGATAATGTATAGTAGAGAATCGATGTTGGATGTTGAATTTTTGACATAGCTCTTTCACATCCTAATTCTTGAAGGGTGTTACATTGTATGAGATAAGGGTTTGTGGAACACTATAATGACATATTAGGTAATTTAGGATAAATTTATAATTTTTCTTCCCCATTATGTAGATCATAGGAATGGATTCAACCCACTTGGTAAAATACCTAGTGGTTGTTTTGATAAAATTGTGGTCATTGGATGAGGTTGGAGTGATATTTCCTATGAGGTCAAGTCCCCACTGCGAGAAAGGCCAAGGTGTGATCATTGGTTACAATTCTTGAGTCAGAGTATGAATAAAATCTCCATGTTGTTGACAATGGAAACACTTTTGCACGTACTGATGGGATTCTCTTTCCATGGTTGGCCAATAGTACCTCATTCTCAATAGTTTCTTAGTTGAATTCATATCGCTAGAATGGGAACCACATATTCCATCATATACTTCTGTTAAGGTGGTCAAGAATTCCTCTTGGTTAAGATATCGTAGTAATGTCCCTCCGATGCTTCAACGGTAAAGGGTATCACTTAGGATCATGAATTGGGATGCCTTTTTAACAAAGGTCTTTTAAAGGTTCAAGGTGATATTGGATGGGAGGGTTCCTTTGTTTAGGTAGGTAAAGATGTCATGATATCATGGGGATCTAGGACCAACAATGAGACGCGAATTAAAATTTGGGGATTTCAAAATTTGGTATGAGAAGTTGTTCTACCAAAAATTCACATTGGAGGACGTTATTCTACATGTCTAATAGTGATCTGATTATTGTCATGGTGTCTGCTTCTTTGTTATTCATGTGAGGAATTTTATCAAAAGTTATGTCTATGAAAAGGTCCTTGAGACTCTCTACCATGTTTTTTTAAGGGGTAAGCTTGTCATCCTTAGTTTGATAGTCATCATTGACTTGGTTGATAACCAGTTGTGAGTCTCCATAGACTTTCATCTCTTGTATCTGCCACTGAACTACTATTCTTAGACCTATGATTAGGGATTTGTACTCAACATTGTTTTTAGTGTAAGGGAAAAAAAGCTTATATGAATTTGGAATGCAATCACCTTGAGGGGCGATGAAAAGAATAATTGATCCTAATCCATGCAAGGTGAACGATCCATAAAAGTACATCTTCCACTAAGCTATGAGATTGATAAGGAACACTGATTCATCATGGAACTCAGATATCGAAGGGTTCTTAGCATACATAGGTGCCTCTGCTAGTTGGTGTATGATCACTTGTCATTTGATTTCCTTGTGCTCTACATACTCTATGTTGAAATTTGTTAAGATCATTACCCATTTGGAAATATTCCCTGTGATATTTGCTTTGGATAACAGGTATTTCAATGGGTTGATCTTTGTAATGCGATTGATTTGATGTGACAACATGTAGTGTTTGAATTTTTGTGAAGCAAAAAATACTGCTAAGCATGCTTTCTCAATGGGTGAATATTTTATTTCATAGCCAACCAAAGTCTTGCTGATGTAATAGATAGCCCTTTCCTTTCCATTTTCATCATGTTGTGCTAGAAGAGCTCCTATTGTTGTTGACATTGCTGAGATATACAAGATCAGTGGTTTGTTTGGTATTGGTGGTATGAGTACTAGAGGTGTTAGTAGATAGTATTTGATATGTTGGAAAGCTTTATCACACTTCTCACCCCACTTTTAAGTTATTCCTTTATAAAGAATATGTGAGAAGCAGTGGATTTCATTTGATAGTTGCACTATGAACCTTCTGATGGACTGTAATATTCCTTGTAACCCTCTCATTTGTTTTAGTGTTTGTAGTGGTTCCATGTCTAAGATGAATTTTACCTTTGTTGGATTAATTTCTATCCCAGTTTTTGAGACGATATAATCAAGAAGTTTCCCTGATGTAACCCCAAAGACACACTTTTCAGGTTTAGTTGTACCTTGTATTCATCCAGCCTATCAAAGATGGGTCTTAAGACTTGTATGTGCTCACTCCTTTTCTTTGATTTTGAAAAAATATCATCCACATAATCTTTGATTGTTTTGTGGATCATGTCTTGAAAGATGAGAGTCATTGCTCTCTGATAGGTTGCTCCTGCATTCTTTAGCCCAAATGACATCACGTTACAACAATAGATTCCCCATGGACAAGTAAATGCAATTTTGTGTTGATCCTCCTTAGTGATCATGATTTTATTGTAGCCTAAAAAACCATCCATGAGTGACAACATTTCATGCCTAGATGTTAAGTCTACAATGAGGTTGATATTAGGAAGAGGGAAATAATACTTTGGGAATGCTCTATTCAAGTCTTTGAAATTAGTGCATATTTTGATGTTCCTAGTGGGTTTTGATACTAGTACCAGGTTTGAAACCGACTCAAGATAATCTATTAGTTGAATAAATCAAACGTTAAGAAGCTTTTGTAACTCAAGTTTGACTAAGAGTGCTATCTAAGGGTGCATCTTCCTTAAATTTTGCTTGACTAGCTTGTCTTGAGGATAGACTGCTAAGTGATGTACAACCACTTATGGATCAAGCCTTGGAATATCTATGTAAGACCATACAAATTTATCTTTGTACTCTTTCAAGGATGCTAATAGGTTCTTATGTTCTTCATCCAACAAGAATTCGACATAGAAAGTGATCTTAGGTGCATCTTAGGTACCCACATTGATTGGAGTGGCCTTTTCTGCTAGTACTGTTGACTTCTCTAGATGAATTAGACTAAGGGGGAGATTGAATCCCTCATCCTTGGGCACCTCAAAGAGGTTTTCATCTTCATATGTTTCCTTTTCTAAAATATTTTAGTATCAAAAAGTTCCACAATGTGGTTTTAACTTAAAGATATGCATGTTAGTAGCATTTCATCAATTTTGTAATTGAAGGATTCAATCATCTCCCCATAGTACGCCTCTGTATCTAGCTCTATATCAAAACCTACTTTGTGATTTTCCCATGGTAAGTTGTCATGAAGTCCCATGAATTATGAGATTGCTTCATAATTTTTGAATAAATAAAAGAATTTATGGTCCTTGTTGGTCCATTTCAATAATTTGTGGGTAGAATAGGCATATTTTAGTTGGTGGATTACTTGGAGCAAAGGGTGTAATGGATATCATGATGAGGGAGTTGTTTTTAAACAAGTCAACAACATCAAGGGGGAAGTAATCTAGGGTTATGTCACGTGATGGAGTTAACCAAGAGGAAGCCTCAACTCGTTTAGTGGAAGTAACTTTGCCAATAAGGGTGACCTTGCTAGTAGTACAACCTAGGCCAAGATTCTTTAGTCATTTCTTAGGAATGCTAGGTTCTAGTAAAAAATTATCATTTTACCCTAGCTTCTCATTCTTGTTATATCCCATTCCCTTCATTAGCTACAAGAATTTTTTATCATCTTCCATAAGAAGAGTGGGGATAGGTAATTCATCTTGATAGATGATTTTAGAGATATCATCCTTATTGAAATATTCTTGATTCAAATCCCCCCACTTGGTGAAGGTAGTAGTTGGCATCTTGATAGTTTCAGGCTCTTTGTTTCTAGACATGGGTTTCCCATGAGATTGAGAAGAAAAAGGTAGCTCTCCTAAGACAAAGGTTTTCTTCATTAGCTTATTCTTCCCACAACCATCATCCTAGATCACTGCTTTGATGTCGAGAATGTTCTGCACAATGGGTTTTTCATTGCTGAGGTAGATGCAAGGGATGATGGGTCAAAAAATGAGGTAGAAGGTTTAGGCCCTTTGTCATTCTTGGGTATTTGGGATATTTTATAGAAATTTGTCTCAATATTATTACAATAGTAAAAAAGTTCAGGATCTCCATGAATGGTAACTTCTCTTCCTTCAAAAGGAAACTTTACACATTGATGGTAGGTTGAAGCTATATCTTTTATGACATGGATCCAGGGTCGACCAGGTAGTGTGTTGTAGGGAAGATCAAGGTCTAACACTTGACATGTAGTTTCTATGATGAGGGGTCCCACTTGGATGGGTAGTATGATCATTCCTTGTGATACCCGTTCTTGGTCGTCATACGCCCTGATGGTGGTACTCTTTTTCTTTTCAATAGTATCCTCTGAATAGCCCAAATTTTTGATCAAATGAAGGGTGTGAATGTTTAATCTATAACCTCCATCTACTAAGACTCTTTTAACCTTGTTCTTATGAATGGTAACCTCAGGGTGTAAAGAACAGTTATGAGATGGCTATGATGGTAGGTATTTCTCATAGAATGTTAGAAGGTGATTAGTGATATGGAATACTATAGATTAAAACTAATTTGTATCAATATATTTTGAGATAGAGGATTCTGAAAAAGATTTCTCCAAGATCTCTCTATGTGTAGGGGATAGCCTCAATAGTTCTAAGATTGATATCTATGCAGGGGTATTTTTAAGTTGTTCTAAGAGACTATAATTGCTAGTGCTTGTTGTTGGCTGAGTAGGTTGTGTCCTAGATTGAGGTGGGACTCCTTGGATGGTGACTTTACCACATCATGTAGTGACTCCACACTTTTCACTATTCCCTTTTATGGTGATGACAGTGATGACGCTATCATAGGAAACAACTATGTTGGAATATGTATGATGTATGTTTGTGTAATCCTTAGATTTCCCAGTGTTGTTTGCTTTGTTATGATCTGACATAGGGTTCTTGTATATCTTATAATCCTAATTCTCAGTTGGTACCTCAACATATATGGTTTCATTCTCTATGAGGTCTTGGATAATGTTTTTGAACCTCATACAATTTGTTTTTTTGTGTCCTTTAATCTTGTGAAAGTCACAAAGGTCGTTCTTGTTGTACCAGGATGGTTTCTCTTGTGGTTCTTGGTAGTTTTCAAAGTTGGGAAGTGTTATCAGATTTTATTCTACCAATTTTTTCATGATGGTTTCAATAGGTTCAGATAACTGTGTGTACTTGCATTTAGGATAGTTGTTCTTGTTAGGGGTTCTTCTTTGTTGCATTTCAGTGTTATTGATCTGATTGTTCTAAGGAGTTGTTGTTTGCTGCATAGTTGGTTGGATGTTAGAAACTTGAGTGTTGTTTGGTCTAGGAGCACTTAGGAACACCTTAGCATCTACCATGTCGTCACTCAATATGTTCTTGTTCTTAGACTAGACACGAGGCTTGTTGTTTGAACTAGTTGATGGGCGGTTTTCTTTGTAAGCTTGAGTATTTCCCTGTGAGATTAGAGCTCTCTTGATGTTAAGGGCTCTAGGGACAATTTCGTCATAAGATGTGATGCACTTAATTTTCAAGTGGAATGATAGGTTTGGTTCTAAATTTGCTACATATGATGTTTCCCACTTATTTTTCATGAGGAAGAGGCCACTTTATTTTATTTTTCATGAGGAAGAGGCTTGTTGTTTGAACTAGTTGATGGGCGGTTTTCTTTGTAAGCTTGAGTATTTCCCTGTAAGATTAGATCTCTCTTGATGTTAAGGGCTCTAGGGACAATTTTGTCATAAGATGTGATGCACTTAATTTTCAAGTGGAATGATAGGTTTGGTTCTAAATTTGCTACATATGATGTTTCCCACTTATTTTTCATGAGGAAGAGGCCACTTTATTTTACTAGCTCTTTGCCTCCATCGTTGCAAGAAATTAGAAAAAGTTTCTCCTTTGTTTTGTTTGAGAGTGTACAATTCCTCTAGACTTACGTCCATGTCAAGATTAAAGGAGAAATGATGAATTTATCAGTAATTTCTTAAAAAAATTTGATACCGGGAGGTAGATGAGAAAACCAATCCATGGTAGGACCTGTTAAACTTCGGGGGAAGAGGTGCATTAAATAAGAATCTTTGCAGGCCACCTCCACACACATAACATTGAACTCTTTGACATGGTCCATAAGACTTCCTCTCCCTTTGCATTTATCAAATTTGGGGATTTCAAATATGGGAGGGAATGGTACTGTTGTGCCCTCAGCACACACACCTTGTTCGAAATGGGGACCCTCTTTTCTTTCACCTTGTTGGATTGTTTTGTCGCTGCCTCATTTTGCATGCCCCCATTTTGGTGACCTAGATGGTCAACGTACCTCCAAAGTCTTAGCTTAAGTTGACCATGTTTCATCCCCTCCAATTTTGCTAAGCCTTGGATCCTTACAAACTCTCCTTAGCAGTTTTCTTCTGTGAGCGGCCTTGGGGTCTGGCGGGTCCACCTCGCCTGATTTCCCTAATCGGGTTTCCTCCGAGTGTTCACCATTTTGAACGGCGGAAGGCTTCTTCCTTCCTGAGCCCCGGGGTCCGTATCCTCATTTTCCACCCATCTAAACTTACAATGTTTTGGACTACATTCGTCCATGTTGGGCCTGACTATCCAGACCTCCACCCCCGAGACTCCGTATTGACTTTTCCATTTCCAAACGACAAACCTACAACGGAACCCTACCCTCCACCCTTTGGGCCCCAGGATCCCCTTCGCCGACAGCTTCTGAAATGAAGTTTCAAGTGGTCGTCTGACTGCGTCTTTCCTGCCCCCGAACCCCGAACCTCCAACCGCCATTTTGGATTTGAATCCACCAACCCTCCTGTCATTCGTACGGGCATTAAATGAGGGTATTGAATGCATGTTTGGGTATATATATCTGGCCTGACGTATCATTTTGATTTGTCAGTTTTTCTAGAGGAGTTTAGAGTGCATTCAAGGAGTTCATTGCATCCATCGCCCGCTGCCCTCACGTCCGTGATCATCATTTGGCCGTCCTTGGTAGATTTTCCAACTTCCCTCATTGGACTTCCAAGGTAGGTTCATCGTTTGTTCCTCTGAGATTTTTTTTTAATTTCACACCTAAATGATGAATAAACATGAGCTATAGTGCATTAACTTGATAAAACACGACAAAATCTACAAAACCCATGTCTTCAAATTCTGAAAAACCCTCCAAATCATCTCCTAAGATCAATCTAGAACTAGAGCTCACCATCATCATTCGTTATGTAGGGCATTCATGCCCTCCGAGCCAATGCCAACCTGTCACTATTTATAACTTAGCAAATGAAGAAAACTTTTCCAAATGGTGGGATGCCATCTTGGGCCTGCCACCTCAGATTTCTGTCAGCAAACTGTCGTTGAACTTAAAAACTGGCCTCCATTTCTGCTTCTCGGGCCCACACCGCCAGGATTCCATCCCCAAGATGCTCAGTTGCATCTACCATTCCTAAACAGTGAGGAGAACCCATCCACCTGAGATCCGGGGTTTGCCTCATCTTTCACCGTCCGGTGTTGAACTCAAACCAACTGACCAAACAAGTCATTGAGTCCTGGTCCGCAGACTTTCGTGACAACTTTACCCCTTCAAAATGACCACCTATTGGTGACCTTCCTCCTCTTGGGTCCCAACCTTCCATTTTTTGACCTTTCTCTCTCTGGATCCCAACCATCGAGATTCTGTCCCTTCTCAGCCAGTTCAAAAGGGAGGAATAAGCCCGTCTTTTCGACCTCCGGGGTCCGCTCTCCTAATTTATGAGAGAAACTTCACAAAGAAAACCCAACGGACAAGTTTGATGTCGGGTCCGGTCCGTTGGGTTAGTCTTGCCAGGTTTCTGTGCCACGACCGCCGTTCTAAATGGTGAAACCCTAAAGACCTCTTGCCCTTGATTCTCTGGGAGCTCCAAAATTGATCAAAATAACCTCAAAATGGAAAACCAATCTCGACCCACATGCTCAAATTTGACCCTCTTCTACACAAGCCTTTCAAACCATCAAAATACGAAGATGAGAGAAATCACCTAGATTTCCCTACCTGTTCGCCCTTCAAAACAACATTCCTGTTAGGGAAGTCTAACCCCCTGGGCTCGGGTTGTCCAAAATCCCTCCAGAAAATGACTAACGACATTTGGAAGTAAAAGTTTGATTTTATGAATGATAAATTTTCTAATTGGATTTTATCCATGGGATTTCAACTAATGATAATGCTTTCATAGTTGGTTGTACTCATTACGTCTCTATTTACAGGGTATATGGAATCAGGTGCAGGACCCTCGGGGGTGGCTACAGAAAAATACAAAGGAAAGAAATCGGGCAAGACTCCTCGTGGAAGAGAGGACAAAGACCAAATGAAGTACCAGTTCCAGGGTGAGACTTTGCATTCAAAAATCATCACAGATTGGAAAGAAATTATAGACACCAATGTCGGCTACGTCGATATTGATGAGTTCAAGCAAAGGGTCATAGTCCACCCTAAGACTGACAATGCCAGATTGATTAGACAAAGTGGAATTTCCAAAGCTACAGGCTTCCCTCTATCCCTCATTGCGCCCGAATTGGTCATGGCTTGCCAATAGGCCTATCAGCCACAGACGTGAACAATTATTGATAGGGACGGAAATATTCTTAGTGACATGTCAGGTGAGGAAATTACGAAGACCTTTCACATCCCCACCTTTGACGAGATGGAGATGCTTACCATTGAAGAATATAAACCAACATGGGACGAGGACCCGATGGGCTACAAGAAGCTAATAAATCAGTATTGGCTCAAAGAGAAAAGGGGCAGCGGTGCAAAGGTCCCTCAAGAACTTTTCTGCATTAACTTCCATGAAGATTACCATGAATTGGTAACTATGTTGAGTAGAGTGATGGGCCTCCCCACCGCTAACTTTTTTCAGGAGTGGATGGTATATTTCATAGACCAGATTCTCTGTGGGGATGAAGATGTCACTACAAAATCCTCGTTCTAGTGGGGAGGCATCATAAGTGACTGCTTTCATGAGTAGTTCATGAATGTAAAAAATACTTCTAGATTCTACATGACCTCCTATCTAGTATACTCACTAGCTGAGTGAAGGAAATACAGTGGATTGTTTGTGGCCCTTGATGAGGAGTCGGGTCGAGCATTGAAGGTTTATGACAGATACCCCCAACTCCAGTTCAAAAATTTCAAGAAGGAATATTGCAGGGTGAACGATGCCTTCATTGGACACATCATCAGATTGCTCAGGGGGGATTTTTAGAGGAGTGTCTCTCATAGTGCTTGGGTGTTCTTGAAGCAATATGCCTTCCTATTCATACAATACCCCAAGTTTACATACATTCGTGCCCAAGGTTTCACAAAAAGGCTGAATAAGCTACCCCAGTACCCAAATGACCAAATCATATTATTAGATCTCTCTCGGCAGTTGCAACATGTGCATTCACTCCTCGGTAGTAGACATTTGGCAGGGATCCCTTATCCCTTAGCCTTTGGCCAAGGAATGTACAAATTACAAACTTCCTAGTGCGCTGGGAATTCTGAGAAGGGATTGGCGGAGTACCACTTCCACCTACACACTGCTCGCCCATGAATGGACCCATATGGGAATGTAAGAAAGGCAATAGGACTAGGATATGTCCATTTGAATCACATTGAAGATTTATGGGCAGATTTCTAGGATGACAAGGAGGTGCGCACAAGGAATTACATGTGGATGACTGCATACTTTGTCAGGAGGGTGCAATTATTTCCCATACCAGATCAGATTGAAGAAGATGAGAGCACCGTAATGGACCCTAGGTACACTTTCGTCGCTAATTTTCCGCTACCTACAACAGATTGGGATGAGCATGAGGTCGATGACCTCAATATTATAACCAATCCAATTTAGGCTCGTACCAAAGAATGGGTTGATGGGCAACTAGCCCGATTAAAGCAACAAGGGGTTGTCTTGACATATGAAGGGCTTAAGAGTGAGCCTAGTGCTATGGAAGATGTTACTGGCACAAATTCAATAGGAGGAACATATAAATCTACTCCACTCACAAGATCAAAGAAGAGGAAAGGGATTGAGGTAGAGCAATCACCAGATCCCAAGGTTTACTCCCGAAAGGTTTTAGGGGGTTCACCCTCTAAGAAACCCAAATGGACGGGAGGTGTCACAGAGCAGCCAACCATTCAAGAGGGTCCCCTTCAAGAGGGTGAGGAAGGTAAAGTAGATTAACCAAAGCCTCCTCCAGCTCTCCCTATTTCCACTACCCTTCTAGTTGTTTCCCAGGCCATGATTGTTGCATCCCCACCTGTGGTAGACATCTCGGTCCATCTCGCCTCCTCTCCCCCGACTGGGCCCATAATAATGGTTGACTCATCCTCTACTGCAACTTCTCTACTTTCCTCCACCACCATGTCACCTACTACATTGATTCCACTGGCAACAACAACAATACCAATGCCCACACTCACTTTTCCAGAAGCTTTCTTGAGGCACATGCAAAACGTCCACTTCGAGATTTCCCAAATATTTTTGGATCCCACCATCCAAGTTACCGTAGCATAGGTCCTCACTAGTACTATGCCCTTGCAACCCATGATAGGACCACCGAAAATGGAGGCCAAGATGCTAATCTCAGAAGAATGGGAGAAGTGGGAGAAAGAAGCTTCGAAAGCGGTGAAGGAAGAAGCCGATGATTACCACGAACACCTAGAGTATGAACACCAAAAAATTAACTAGGTGGTCCATGAAGAAGAAGAAACAGGGTCTTTCAAAAGTGGAGATGAAGAAAAAGACATTAGTGGAAAGGTTATTACATTTGATGATGATTTCAAGGAGGAAATGGCCCAACAATCAAGAGGTGATAAAGAAGAAGGGAAAGAAGGTCACAGGGCAGCATAAAATGTGAAACTCACTACAAGGGAACAATAGGAGGATGTGTCATCTCCTCATAAAGAAGAAAAAAATGTAGAGGAAGACAAGCCCAAGGGTGAGGCTCAAGCGGGAAAAAGCCTCAAGATTGGACAGCCTGAGGAGCATGTGCACAAGGATGAACAAACTGAAGAAAGGAAAGGGAAAGAAATGGAGAAAGAAGAAAGTCCCCGGGAGTGATTTCCTACTAAGCCTCCCATCAAATTCCTCTTTTTCATCCAAGACTCTGATGAGGAAGAAGGAGACAACACTAAAATGGAAGAAAGGGCCCTCACAGGTGAACAAATAGAAATCCTAACAAAGGAAGGCGAGGGTGATCGTGAATCGCCCAAGGGAAAATCCGCTATACCTAAATGGTTGGAGAGGCAACTTGAAAAGAAGACTCCTGCCCCAAAGGATCCAAGAGCAAGACTGTAGGCTATCCTATCCTAAGCACAGATCACAACCAAGAAAGAGAAGAATCCCAAAATCAAATCCAAGGTAACGATGGATTCTTCTGGGTCCCAGATTGTGCAAGTGGCCATGTCGGTGGTGGGAAAAGAAGGGGTAAGCTATAATATCTCCACCATTGACTTGGGAAAAACTACCAGAGAGTAGAAGGTGGACCACATCGAGGATTCTATTGCCACGGTGGTGCATTTAATTCAACAGGATAAAATTTCAAAGGACGAGCTTAAGGAACAAGTAGTTGATCTAAAAAATTACATTGAACAATGGTCCTCAATTGAAGAAATGCCTACCACATCTGCAGCTCCACCTCAACTATTGTCCAAGGAACAAATTGACAAGCTAGAAAAAATAAAGAACCTTGAAAAAACTACAAACAATTGGTTCTGATAGGTCCTATACGTCGGAAATATGGGTATCAGCCGCACTGTTCGAACACCAGACAAGTTCCTAGAGTTGCAGCAGTCTCTTGAAAATACAAAGAAAATTTGCACTGACTTCCTTGTGACATAAAGGTCCACCTATCCAAAGATCGAGGCTATCCTCTGGTTGCCAAGCACCACATGGGAAAACTAGCTCACATTCAAAAGGGATGATCACTAGCTGATGGATGTCTGGAAATGAGACTTTGGTAACAAAAATGAAATATTGGAGCAGGTATGATAAAGTGGATCCCGATATTGAATGGGCCAAAGAAATTAGAGTTGATTGTGCTTGATATTTGAGGCTGATGATGGGATATGACATACCTGCAGTGCAAATTGATCTAGAGAGAATAAAGCCCCATTTCCAGAAATAGATGGAGGACGGGATGACAACAAAGATAACCATAGATTTCATGAGTTTTTTCACCCACACCTTCACCCAATCAAAAAAATTTAGAGACAACACTGCCAAGTATGATGAAGACTTGAAAAGGCTTGAGGGAAACTCCAAGGAATGGAGTTATCAAGTGCTGCGGTCCGAGATCATAGAGGTCGAGAAACTCCAACCGGTAATCTTGAAATTCATGGAGTATACAACTTTGAAGAAGCAAGAAGGAAACCCTATTGTTAGTGAAGAACTTCTAAAGGAATAACTATAGTAAAAATAGCAATCAACAAATGACAAAATGCTACAGTACTGTCACTAGAGGACGAAATAGGGATGAAGAAAAAATTGTATTTTAAATTGTAATATATTGGGGGGTTAGGTAGAACCCTATTTTTTAGTGAATCTTGGCCACACAATGAGGTTAAATCTTTTCCATTCATTCTACTTTTTGGGCACTATAAATGGGGGGTCTCCTCTCATTTTCAAGGGAGTTGAGTTGTTGTAAATACATGCTGCAGAAATTTATAATGAAAATATATTGACTTGGTGCATTTTTTGAGTTCTTCACATGTTTGATGATTCAATCTCCATTGTTAGATGCTTATTTATATTCAAATTTTTTCTAGTTAGCTTTGAATTACTTAGATATATTTTAGTGATGTTGTTCTGCGATTGTAGAAATTTTTGCTGTGTTGATGTCTTCCAGTCCATACTTTTTGCTGTTTGCTGTTGGTAAATGGTCTTGTAAAGTTAGTCTAGGATAAAACTTGAAGCTTCTTTTAAAATTTTATCTTTATTCATGCATGTATGTGGTGGATGAGTGATAAAATATCTGCAGACCTTTGAAGATAACACATATTTCATAATACTGTAGGTACATTTTTTAAATGGAATCCTTTTTTAAGGGAGCTATCCATAGCAGAACCTCCATGATCATTGTTCACAGCTAGTTGCAGATCCAGGAACCTTCCCCCTCTCCTTCTCTTTTTTCCTTTTTTTTTAGAAATGACCTATGCTAAGGTTCATTGCACATTGTAAAGCCAAAACTTAAGGAAAACATTTAAGTTTTAGACTGTTGTCCGAACCTACAACAAAATGCACCTTAACTCCCATCTTAGAAACTTCAAATTTTAAGATCCACCTCTCATCCAACTATGTAAGTCTGCACTGTGATTAATAGAAAAATAACATAAAACAACTGAGATATTCCAAGCACTATCAAGACCTAACATTAGAGCCCTTGGGATAGTGTTTTGCAATTTGATTGTGGAAGATTGTATTTCAAGAGAGGTGATGCATCTATGCATTACCTATGTTGAGAAGTGCATAAAACATCTATCAACAAAATTGGTGCTAGAAGGAGGGCCTTGTGAAGTTGGATCGAATTGGATCATTCTCCTCAGAAATATTTCAAAGAGTTCTACGGTCAACACCAAACAAGGGAGAATTTTGAGATTTGCAGCCCCCCACAAGGGAAAAATGAACTAAGGGAGGAAATGTTGCTTCTTCCTCTTCCTCCACCCCACCCACTTCCCTTCCACCTTCACCTCCATTCAGCTCTTTTCCATGCTCCACCCAACCAAACCAAACTGATTTTCCACCTCTTGTCTTCGGAAGCTAGGGAATTGCCTCTCTCCTGACCCTTCCAATTCTGGGCACAGTCCAAATAGTCGTAGCCCAGGCGCAGTTCTAAGCCATTGTTTTACAATAGGTGCAGCTCCAGATTGCTTTCACATAGTAGCAGTTACCGCCTTCACCTCCTGCCATGGCTTGGTTGGTACAAAATCCTTCGCCATGGCACTTCGGTGCCTACCATGACATGCTAAAGAATTTGGAAGGCTTCTGCTCAAAATTCAATCTTCGTGACCCACAAAGAACAACAGAAGAGAACATCAAGATATTTGAAACAACAATTACGGATATTAGGTTGGTCATGAAGACGTCACATGTTTCCTTTTTCCATACTCGTTGGGCGAGGAGGATTTTTATTGGTACATCAATTTGTTGAGAGGGTCCATTACCTCATGGGACCTCATGAAGAATGCCTTCTTGTAGAAGTATAAGATTCCAATCAGCTCCTTAGAGCTATACCGACAGTTTATGTCCATCTAGAGGGAAGTTAATGAACCTATTGGGTCCTTTAATGATTTTTTTCATCTTGCCTTCATGATAATTCAAGATCCATACATAAATAATGATGCTTCTGCCCTCCCCATCTACTATGCAACATTGGATAATCTCACATTAGCATTGGTAAAAAGGATGCGCCCGCCGCTCACCATGCTAGTAACTTCTTATGCAGAGGTTGTCATTTCCAGTGCAGACTTGGGATAGAACATCTCCAGTCAGCTACTTTATTTGGGACTATTAGATCACTTGATGCAAGTTCAAGGGCTTAATCAAGAATTCGCTAACCAGACCCCTCTTGTGAACCTAGTGCCTTAGATTCCCATCGTTTCGCACCTTGGACAACCAATGAATTATGCACCTCTCATTCCTTCTTATTTGCAACCTCAACAACAACAAAGCTACCCTCAGGCTCCCCAACAACAAAAAACATACTCTCAGTAGCCCCAAATGCCATTGTACTTGTTGAGACTAGAATTCCCTCCAGCACATCAAAATTAGTCGGTGGCCCTGCTTGTATTTCTCCAAAATCTAGTACTGCATCTGAGGAGCAACACTGAGAAGGAAAAATTTGAAGAGCTAACTAAGATAATGAGGAAAATTTCTATGGAAATGACACACTTAAAGAATTAGAATAATTAGTTGCAGGCATCACAATGTAGCATCTAGGATAATTTTAATCGGGAAAGCTGAGACAACAGGGATGGTAGGGACAACCGGGAAGCAAGCACTTCTTCTGGGCAGAACTATGATAGAGGAAAAATTCAAATCAAAAATTCAAGAGGAGACCTTCTCAGAGGAAAAATTGCATGTGGAATACAAGGCCCAATAATGGAGGTGTCTGTACTCCTCTTGATCAGCCGACCAACAATGAAAAGACAACTAGTAGGGTATATCTCGCTGAGGTAGCTTTATTCGGATGGTGCCAAATCCACAAAACCAATAGACACTTTGAGTTGGATTGTCCTGAATTCTAGAAAATTGCTGAAATATTCCAAGTGGAGGTCCAAAATGATGTTGATAGTGCTGGTTGTAGAGACATCATTCCATTTGAGCCCTATGACTCTTCTTGTCTCGTGGTAAACCAAATGCCATTTTCATGAAGTGACCACAATCAGCCTGAGGTAGAGCCCACCCCCACCAAGAGTGAAGAAGTGCAAGAGGTAAGTAACGAGCAAACCTTGGCTCAGCTTTTCGATTCAGTAGATAATGGTCCACTAGATGAGGAAGAACCAAATGTGGATGAAGTTCACTTGTTCCACCAGATAACAACTCCCTACTTCCTTATAAACAGGTAGGCGGGTGGACCCTTTACAACTTCTACCCCACCGAATAATTTTACTACTCCACCTAACCCTAATTCCAGCAACAATCCTAGGCTTCCCCATGTACCCACGTAGTATCTTAACAAGGATAGGCCTCAAAATTAGTCACAAAATTAGCCTCAAGGAAAACCTTAAAACCAATCAAATCAAATGAAATCCCAACCTTCTAGCTCCACCATAGGTTGATCCTTTGATTCTGAAATTGAACAAATGGGTGAATATTTGGCAGGGGAGTTCAAGAAGGTGAAAATTAGTTTATTTTCCTTTGAACTGCTCAAAGTCCCTACTATAAGGCATGCCTTCTTTAAGGTACTTAATGGGACCCCATCCTCTAAAATGACACAGGAGGCATCAACTAAGAGAGTCACCTTCAAAGAACCTAGGTAGGAACCCATGATTTAGGATATTATAGGGAAAAAGAAGGATGTTCCCCTAAATCAGTCTACAGGTGAACATCCGGAAAAGGAACTAGATATGAATAATAGATAGGTTCTTAAGGATCAACCACCTAGGAAAACCAAGGATAGAACTGGCGATAAGAACAGGATGCAAGTAGCTTAGGTAGACACGTCTATGGACCTCTTCCAACGAGAATTTGAAACTCCCCCATTCCTTACCACCATTTGGATATTCAAGAAGAATTTTCACAACTGCTTGCTCGATTCTGGAGCATCTGCTAATGTTATTCCCCTGGCAGTGTGCAAGGCTCTTGGGATTACCCCCACACCCTCAAGAAGGAAAGTGACTTAGCTAGACAAAACAAATATCAACATTGTGGGAGAAATGAATCGAATCCTAATGCAAATTGTTGTAGATCCAAGGATACAACAAGTCATTGATATTCAAGTGGCTGACATTCTTAATGCATATGGGATCATCTTGGGAAGAGACTTCACTAGAACGTTGAATGGATATGCCGCTACAGACCATTCTCACATGTGGCTTGGGTGCATAAAGGATCAACTCAGCTTGGGTGCCTGAATGGATTTCCAGGATCTCTTGCTACCAAATTGGTGCAAAATTCACAATGTTTCCCACTTCGCGTTTGATTTCTTCCTGTGCCAAACAGTGGCAGAGCATGTCAAAAAATCAACTTTCCCTCTAATGAAAACACCAAAGGGAGTGCTAGAAGAACAACCTGTTGTTAAACACACTGAGTTGCAAGATTCCCCAAAGGTCACAGAGGAAACCACCTAGTCTAAAGGAAACAAGAGCCTAGTTGGGCTTGGAGTCAAAGAGCTTTCCAAGTTTTGGACGCTTCAATTTGATTGATCCAAATCAAAGCAACGAGTTGGTGCCGGGTTCGAACTCATCAACCCAATGGGTAAGACCTTTCTTGCTGCCCATAGGTTGCAGTTTTATTGCACTAATAATGTAGCAGAATACGAGGTGTTAGTGCATGGTCTTCTTATGGATTTGAAGAAAAATGTCAAAATGCTGAAGTGTTCGGGGATTCCGAATTCGTAGTCAAACAAGTTAGAAAATTGTATTCCTGCCATGATAGAAGACTTGCAAACTATAAGAATAGGGTTTGGGACCTCTTAGAAGGTTTAGATGCATTTAATATACAACTAATCCCCCGTGCCCAAAATCATATAGCCGATGCTTTGGCTCAGGCGGCCAACACTTTGCAACCCCTCTCCTTGTCTGGGCTTAAGAAATTTACCATTGAGTTCACATCCAGACCATCTGTCCCAAATAATGTCACTCACTTTCAGGTCTTCAATGATGATAAACACATCCTTGAATTCATTACAAGTTTTGATGTCTTTGCCACCCAAATAATTGATGAGGCTGATCTGGAGGAGGCTGGATTGGACATAAAGGGGGTCATCAACCTCAAAACCAACATGATTCCCATAGTTATGGTTTAGCTTGAACATATATTTGATTTGGACCAGATCAGAGACCAAAATCGACACACAAAGAAGGATTCCATAAGCAACTAGTGTGATGCTCATAACCTCGGGACAAACAAGGAGATCAAAAACATTTTTGTTGGAAAAGTTTGCATGCCTGAGGAAAAGAAGGGAATCATCAATGCTTTGCGAAGGTATCATGACATGGTGGCATGAAGCTACGAGGATCTAAATACTTATGACACCTCCATCATCACACACACCATCCCACTTAAGACAAAAGCTAGGCCCTTCCGCCAATGACAATGCCCTATTAATTCCTTGTTAGAGCCCATCATTTACAAAGAGGTACAAAAACTAATTTCAGCAAGAATTATCTTCTTAGTCCGACATTCCACATGGGTGGCCAACTTGGTCCCGGTCAGAAAAAAGAATGGAGAAATCAGATTGTGTGTAGACTTCCACAACTTGAACAAAGCCTTAGAGAAGGATAACTATCCAATGCCTTCATTGGATGAGGTACTGTAGATTATTAACGACTCCCAAATGATTTTCTTCCTCTATGGGTACTCCAGATATAACCAAGTGATGGTACAATACGAAGATCGCCATAAGATATAATTCACCACTAAGTGGGAGACCTTTTCTTATAGGAGAATGCCCTTCAGGCTCATCAACACTGGCGCCACTTTCTAGCGTGCCATGGATATTGCCTTCAAAGATTTGATTGGAAAGGGCATAATCATCTACATGGATGATTTAACTGTGTTCTCTAAAAGGCGGAGTGATTATGTCTCTGATTTATACAAGGTGTTTTAGAGGTGTAGGGAGTTTGGGGTTTCCCTTAACCCAAAAAAGTGCATTTTTGGTGTGACTGAGGGTAGGTTGCTTGGACATATTATTTTAGAGCAAGGGATCTCTATAGACCCTGAGTGTATCCAGTCTTCACTAAAGATCCCCCTACCAGGTAGCAAGAAAGAATTAAAATCCTTCTTCAGAAAGATCAACTTGGTCAGGAAATTCATCACGGGTTTTGCTGAGATTGTTAAGCCACTCAATGCTATGTTAAAATAGGATGCCAAAGTTGAGTGGACCCCCGAAGCCAAACAGGCTTTATAAGAAATCAAACAGGCCATTGTTGAGGTGCATGTGCTTGTTAGCCCAAACTATATGAAGCCATTCTACATCTATTCATTCGGTTCAGAGCATTCCTATGCTAGCATTCTGGCCCAGAAAGATGATGAAGGAAATGAGCACCCGATCATCTTCATGAGTGCTTCTTTGAAAAATGTTGAATTACACTACCACAACATAGAAAAGCAAGCATATTCCCTCATTAGGGGAGTACAAAAATTTAGGCATTATATCTTGTAAAATAAGGTGTTCACCATTTTCCTCGACCCAACAGTCAAAACACTACTTATACAAAATGAATTGGGTGAATGAAGAGCTAAATGAGTCACATTGCTCCAGGAGTATGATACGTAAATCCAACTGATGAAGCTAGTAAGAGGATAGACACTTACCCGCACAATTGTTGAGGAAGCAATAGAAACAAGACCCAAACTCACTGTGCAACAATACCAACTCAAGGATGTTTCCTCGGGAGAGTGGTATGAGGTGTTGTCTATTACTTGCTAAACCACAAGTGCCCACCTCACTTACAAGGAGTCCAAAAACGTGCTCTCAAATTGAAAAGTAGTAGTTACATGTTACAGGGGTCCATTTTATACAAGAAAAATCATGAAGGCATCTACTCGAGATGCCTTGGCAAGGAAGAAGTAGATCAAGTCTTGAAAGAGTTTCATGACAAGTTTAGCACTGGTCATGGATTCAGACCCTCCACTGCACATCAGATACTAAGAGCATGGTATTACTAGCCCACTATCTTCAATGATGCTTATTGTCATGTTTTCTCATGTCACACATGTCAGACAACTACCACCAAGGAAAAGAATGTTGATGTCCCATTGCAACCTGTGTTGGAGGTGAGGTTGTTTGGGCAATGGGATCTTGATTTCATTGGTCTAGTAAGCCCTCCATCATTTATGAGACATAGGTACATTCTTACTGCTACTAATTACTGCACTAGATGGACATAAGAAATTGTATGTAGACAATGCACAACTGAGGTAGTTACAATTTTTTTGGAAAGTTTCATTTTAAATCGCTTCAATTGTCCTTACACATTGGTGTGTGACAATGGACCTGGTTGTCCTTCGACTATGGGGTTGCCCTTAAATTTTCATGTAATTACTACCCTCAAGGAAATGGCCTTGCTGAGTCCACAAACAAGAACCTGATCACTGATCAAGAAATTGCTTGATAGGAATCCCAAAGACTGGCATACCCAGCTCTGATTCGCCCTTTGGGCCAACCGCACTCGCCACAAGCCTGCCCTTGGTGATTCCCAATTCCATCTTTTTTATGGCCTATATTCCATATTTCCTATCCACTTGAAGATTCCCACTCTCCAATTTATCAACAAATTTTACGAAGGGGGGGATTGTAGAGAAACTCGGTTAGCTGAGCTCTTGCATTTAGAAGAAGTCTGAGACTGTGCAATAGAAATTTTTTCCAAACATCAGGGCATGGTTAAGAGATGGTTCAAATGCTGAGCCAAGATCAAGGCCTTTAGAATTTTGGATTTAATCCTATATTGGGACAAGGCCCATGAAAAGAAAGGGGGACACAACAAATTCGACAAGCTTTGGCTTGGCCCCTTTCAAATAGCTGAAATTTTGGGAGATAATGCTTTCCGCCTAAGGACCTTAATAGGTGAAGACATCCCATTTCCAGTCAATGAGCATCACCTCAAGCATTACTTCCAAGCCTGAGCTCTGTCGGGCTCTTCCTTGTAAATATTTTTACATAGGTTAGATTAGGTTGCATTTTGGCTTGCTTGCGTTTTGATGTTTTGCGTCGCTCTATTTTGCTTGTCCTCTGTCATTTTGTTTCAAAGAGGGTGTTCTTCGTCCTATTGTGGTGGCCATGCTCATTCAATGAACAATTTTCTTTGTTGTCCATCTATGGTGTTCTTTAGCTAAAAATTCATTCCTGACTATTGGTCCCTGAAGGCTTCCTAGGAATGGTTTCCTCGTTTGAACTCTACCTTAGAACTCGACCCTTGGTTGGATATTTTTACACACATCTTAGATCTCACACAAAACACATATTAATTATTTTTAAAGGACTATAAAATGGCTGCTATGATACCCTAGTGAGTGAAAAATCCTAAGTCTGCTACAGTGACCACTGTGGTTCCTAAACCCATTGTAGGCTTTGGTGCTTACATGGTTGAGCAAAAAATGAGTGAGAAAAGAATGTTGAAAGAAATATCAAAACATAAAAGAGGAAGAAAATTCTAAAATCAAGCAATTGTATGGGTGTGCGGATAACTCTACCAAGTCTATGGATGCTTGACCGATAGTAGAGCAATATCCGTTCGATGACAGTGACAACTCCTTTGGGGCTATGGACGCCTAACTGGCAGCGGGGCAATGTCTAGGTTACTTTTGGTGTTGGACAGTTTGTGTAGCTTGCTTGGTTGGAGTAGTAGCCACTTGTCATAGTTCCGCGGAAAGGAATGAATTCACCACACACACTTCTAAGATGTCTTGTAGACTGGCCCAACTAAGAATCTTGTTCCCCTAGTTCACTCTTGGAAGTTTGCTCCTAGTCTGTGAAACCAAAGATTATGGGTCCAGAATAAACGCTTATCCCTAGAATGCTTAGGATCATTTCCCAGTAGAGTCACCATTTGTTGTGCCCTCAGCACACACGCCCCATTTGGAATGGGGACCCCTTTTTTTTCCTTTCCAGGTCATTTTGTCACTGCCTCATTTTTTGTGCCCCCATTTTGGTGTCCTAGATGGTCAACATACCTCCAAATTCTCAACTTAAGTTGACCGTGTTTCATCCCCACCAATTTTGATAAGTCCTAGATCCTTATGGACTCTCCTTACTAGTTTTCTTTTGCCAGCGGCCTTGATGCTTAGCGGGCCTGCCTTACCAGGTTTACCTAACCAGGCTTCCTCTGGACACTCACCATTCTGAATGTTGGAAGGCTTCCGCCTTCCTGAGCCCCGGGACCTGGATCCTCATTTTTCACCTGTTTAAACTTACAATGTTTTGGACTTCCTTCGTCTGTGTCAGGCCTGACTATTTGAACTTCCGCTCCCGGGACTCCGTATTGACTTCGTTGTTTCCAAATGACAAACCTATGATGGAACCCCTCCCTCCGAGCCCTAGGATCCCCTTTGTTGAAAGCCTCTAAAATGAAGTTTCAAGCGGTCGTCTGACCGCGTCTTTCCAGCCCCCGAACACTGGACCTCCCTCCACCGTCTAAGATTTGAATCCACCAACCCTTTTGTTGTCTGTACAGGCATTAAATGAGGGTATTAAATGCATGTTTGGGTATATATATCTGGCCCGACATGTCATTTTCATTTGTTAGGTTTTCTAGAGGAGTTCAAAGTGCGTTCAAGGAGTTCAGTGCATCCGTTGTCCACCGCCCTTACATCCGTGATCATCATTTGGCCGTCCTTGGTAGATTATCCACCTTCCCTCATCGAACTTTTGAGGTAGGTTTTCCGTCCATTCCTCTGAGAATTTTTTTAATGATTTCGCACCTAAATGATGAATAAACATGAGCTAAAGTGAATTAAAATGATAAAACATGACAAAACCTACAAAAGCCATGTCTTCAAATTCTGAAAAAGCCTCCAAATCATCTCCTAAGATCAATTTGGAACTAGACCTCACTACCGTTGTTCGTCGCATAGGGAATTCAAGCCCTCTGGACCCACACCAACCTTTCACCGTTTAGAACTTAGCAAATGAAGCAAAATTTTCAAAATGGCAGGATGCCATCTCAGGCCCGCGACCCCAAATTTCTGTTGGAAAACTGCCATTGAAATTAGAAACTTAGAAACTGGCCTCCATTTATGCTTAACAGGCCCACACCATTGGGATTTTGTCCCTGGGATGCTTTGTAGCATCCACCGTTCCTGAACGGTGAGGAAAACCCATCCACCCAAGATCCAGGGCCCGCCTCGTCTTTCATTGTCCAGTGTTGAACTCAAACCAACTGACCAAACAAGTCGTCGAGTCCCGGTCCGCGGACTTTCGTGGTAACTTTTCCCCTTCAAAACAGCCACCTATCAGTGACCTTCCGCCTCCCGAGTCCCGAACCTCCATTTTCTATCCTTGCTCTCTCTGGGTCTTGACCACCGAGATTTTGTCCCTTCTCGGCCAATTCAAAAGGGAGGAATACGCCCACCTTTCTGACCTCCAAGGTTCACTCTCCTAATTGCTGAGAGATACTTCACAAAGAAAACCCAGTAGCCAAGTTTGATGCTAGGTCCGGTCTGCTAGGTTTTTGTGCGACGACTGCCATTCTAAATGGTGAAACCCTGATGGCTTCCCGCCCCTGAATCTCTGGGAGCTCCAAAATTGATCAAAATAACCTCAAAATTGAAAACCAATCTCGACCCATGTGCTCAAATTTGACCATCTTTGACATGATCCTTTCAAACCATCAAAATATGAAGATGGGAGAAATCACTTGGATTGACCTACCCATTCACCCTTCAAAACAACATTCCTGCCAGGGAAGTTCGACCCCTTGGGCCTGGGTTGTCCAAAATCCCTCCAGAAAATGACTAACAACATTTGGAAGTAAAAGTTTGATTTTATGAATGATAAATTGTCTAATTGGATTTCATCCACGAGATTTAAACTAATGATAATCTTTTCATAGTTGGTTGTACTCATTACATCTCTGTTTGTAGGATATATGGAATAGGGTACATGACCCTTGGGGACAGCTGTAGAAAAAAATAAAGGAAAGATAGCAGGCAAGACTCCTGATGGAAGAGAGGACAAAGACCAAATGAAGTAACAGTTCTAGGATGAGCCTTTGCATTCAAAAATCATCAGAAACTGGAAAGTAATTATAGACACCAATATCAACCACGTCAATATTGATGAGTTCAAGCAAAGGGTCAAAGTCCACCCGAAGACCGACAATTCCAAATTGATTAGACAAAGCAAAATTTCCAAAGTTGCATGCTTTCCTCCATCGCTCAATGCCCCCAAATTGGTCATGGCTTTCCACCAGGCCTATCAACCACAGACGCGAATAATTGTTGATAGGGACGAAAATATTCTTGCTGACATGTCAGGTGAGGCAATTATGAAGAACTTTCGCATCCCCACCTTTGAGGAGATGGAGATTCCTACCATTGAAGAATGTAAATTAACATGGGACGAGGACCCGATGGGATGCAAGAAGCTAATAAATCAGTACTGGATCAAAGATAAAAGGGGCAACACTGCAAAGGTCCCTCAAGAAATCTTCCACAACGACTTCCACAAAGACTACCCTGACTTGGTAACTATGTTGAGCAGAGTGATGGGCCTCCCCATCGCTACCTTTTTTCAGGAGTGGATGGTATATTTCATAGAAAAGATCCTCTATGGGATGAAGATGTCACTACAAAATCCTCATTCTATTGGGGAGGCATCATAAGTGACTACTATAGAAGATGTTACTGCCACAACTTCAACATGAGGAACATCTAACTCTCCTCCGCTCACAAGATAAAAGAAGAGGAAAGGGATTGAGACAGAGCAGCCACTAGATCCCAAGGTTTACTCATGAAAGGACTCAGAGGGTTCACTCTCTAAGAAACCCAAACGAACGGGGGTTGTCATGAAGCAGCCAACCATTCAAGAGGGTCTCGTTCAAGAGGGTGAGGAATGGAAAGCAGATCAGCCAAAGCCTCCTCTGACTCTCCCTATTTTCACCACCCTTCCAACTGTTTCCCATTCCATGATTTCCACATCACCTCCTACAGTAGACATCTTAGTCCATCTCGCCTCCTCTCCCCCAACTGGGCCCATAATAATGGTTGAATCCTCCTCTATTGCAACTTCTCCACTTTCCTCCACCACCATGTCACCTACTACATCGCTTCCACTAGCAACAACAACAATACCAATGCTCGCACTCACTTTTCGAGAAGCTTTCTTGAGGCATATGCAAAGTGTCCCCTCTGAGATTTCTCAAGTCTTTTTGGATCCCACCATCCAAGCTACCGTAGCACATGTCCTCACCAGTGCTACGCCCTCACAACCCTTGATAGGACCACTAGCAATGGAGGCCACAATGCTAATCTCAAAAGAATGGAAGAAGTGGGAGAAAGAAGCTTCGAAAGCGACGAAGGAAGAATCCAATGATTACCACAAACACCCAAAGTATGAACAATAGAAAATTGACAAGGTGGTTCATGAAGAAGATGAAACAGGGTCTTTCAAAAGTGGAGACGAAGAAGAAGATTCTGGTGGAAAGGTTATTACATTTGATGATGATTTTGAGGAGGAAATGACCAGAAAATCAAGAGGTGATAAAGAAGAAGGGCAAGAAGGTCACAGGGCAACATAAAATGTGAAACTCACTACTGGGGAACAACAGGAGGATGTGTTATCTCCTCATAAAGAAGAATAAAATGTAGAGGAAGACAAGCCCAATGGTGAGGCTCAAGTAGGCAAAAGCCTCGAAATTGGACAGCTCGAGGAGCATGTGCACAAGGATGACAAAACTGAAGAAAGGAAAGGGAAAGAAATGGAGAAAGAAGAAAGTCCCCGAGAGTGATTTCCTACTAATCCTCCCATAAAATGCCTCGTGTTCATCTAATACTCTGATGAGGAAGAAGGAGAAAACACTAAAATGGAAGAAAGGGCTCCCACAGGTGAACAAATAGAAATCCTAACAAAGGAAGGTGAGGGTGATCGTGAATCGCCCAAGGGAAAATATGCTATACCCGAATGGCTGGAGAGGAAACTAGAGAAACAATGGAGGCTATCCTAGCCTGAGCACAAATCATAACCAAGAAAGAGAAGAAGCCCAAAATCAGATCCAAGGTAATGATGGATTCTTCTGGGTCCCAAACTATGCAATTGGCCATGCTAGCGGTGGGAAAAGAAGGGGTAAGCTATAATATCTCCACTATTGACTTGGGAACAACTACCAGAGAGTAGAAGGTGGACCACCTCGAGGAGTCTATTGCCATAGTGGTGCATTTAATTTAGTAGGATAAAATTTCAAAGGATGAGCTTAAGGCACAGGTAGCTGATTTGATAGCTTACATTCAACAATGGTCCTCAATTGAAGAAATTCTTGCCACATCCATGGCTCCACCCCAAATGTGTTCCAAGGAACAAATTGACAAGATGGAAAAAAGAAAAAACCTGGACAAAACTACAAAAACCTAGTTCTGACAGGTCCAATACATCAGAAATATGGGTATCAGCTGGGCTATTCGAACAACCAAGAAGTTCTTGGACTTGCAGCAATCTCTTGAAAATATGAAGAAACTTTGCACCGAATTCCCTACGACGTACAAGTCCACCTATCCAAAGATTGAGGCTATCCTCTGACTGCCAAGAACCACATGGGAAAATGAGCTCTCATTCGAAAGGGACAATCACTAGCTGATGGATTTTTGGAAATAGGACTTTGATAATAGAAAAGAAAGATTAGAGCAGGTAATTGATAAAGTGGATCCAGATATTGAATGGGTCAAAGAAATTAGAGCTGATTGCACCTGATATTTTAGGCTAATGACAGGATATTACATACCCACGGTGCAAATTGATCCAAAGAGAATAAAGCCCCATTTCCAGAAATAGATGGAGGATGGGATGACAATAGAGATAACCACATATTTCATTAGCTTTTCAGCCCACCCCTTTGCCCAGTTAGAACTGTTCAGAGACCACACCGCCAAGTATGATGAAGACTGGAAAAGGCTTGAGGGAAACTCCAAGGTATGGAGTTATCAAGTGCTACAGTCTGAGATTATAGAGGTTGAGAAAATACAACTGGTAATCTTGAAATTCATGGAGTATGCAGCTTTGAAGAAGTAGGAAGGAAACCCTATTGTCAGTGAAGAAATTCTAAAGGAATAACTACAACCAAAAGAGCAATCAACAAAAGATAAAAATGCTATAGCACTGTCACTAGAGGACGAAATAGGGATGAAGACAAAATTGTAATATATTGGGGGGGTAGGTAGAACCCTAGTTTGTAGTGAATCTTGGCCACACAATGAGGTTAAATCTTGGCCATTCATTCTACTTTTTGGGCACTATAAATGGGGGTTCTCCTCTCATTTTCAAGGGAGTTGAGTTGTTGTAAATACATGCTACATAAATTTATAATGAAAATATATTGACTTGGTGCATTTTCTGAGTTCTTCACATGTTTCATGATTCAATCTCCATTGTTAGATGCTTATTTAGATTCACATTGTTGTTATAGTTAGTTTTGAATTACTTAAATTTTAGTGATGTTGTTCTATGATTGTAGAAATTTTTTCTATGTTGATGTCTTCCAATCCATACTTTTTGCTATTTGTTGCGGGTAAATGGTCTTGTAAAGCTAGTTTGGGCTGAAACTTGAAGTTGATTTTAAAAATTTATATTTATTCATGCATGTATGTGGTGGATGAGTGATAAAATATATATACAGAGCTTTGAATATATCACAAATTTCATGATACTGTAGGTACCTTGGTTAAATGGAATCTTGTTTGAAAGGAGTTGTCCATAGCAGAACCTCCATGATCACTATTCACAGCTAGTTGCAGATCCAGGAACCTTCCCCATCCCCTACTCTTTTTTCCTTTTTTTTTTTATAGAAATGACCTATGCAAAGGTTCATTGCACATTGTAAAGCCAAAAATTAAGGAAAACATTAAAGTTTTAGATTGTTGTCAGAACCTACAATGAAATGCACCTTAACTCCCATCTCAAAAACTTTAGATTTTAAGATCCACCTCACATCTAGCTACGTAAGTCTACCCTATGATTACCAGAGAAATCACATAAAACAACTGAGATATTCCAAGCACTGTCAAGACCTAACATTAGAGCCCTTGGGATAATGTTTTGCAATTTGATTGTGGGAGATTTTCTTTCAAGAGAGGTGATGCATCTATGCATTACCTATGTTGAGAAGTGCATAAAACACCCATCAATAGGTACCATTGCTATGTTTTAATCAAGTGGATAAGGAAATAGGTTCTTTGTGTGGCTCTTCTTTGTATTTCCCATCTAAAGGTCCTACATTTCTTATGAAAATGCCTTAAATTGTGATGCTAGATCATCTTATGGGTTTGGTGGAGGAACATATGGTTAGATGATGGATGAGTTGTACGTGGTATTTTGATATGAGGATGTGTTGTATGGGGTGTATGGTGGCATGTGATGTTTTGAAGGTGATTAGGGTATTGATGTATATGTTCCTAACACATTTTTATTGACAATTTTCGATTGAGGGTTATAATAGGAGCCTTGTTATTGTTGTTATTGTTGGGTATACTATTGAGCTAGTAAGGCTTGTTGTTAAGCTTTTTGTTTTTTTTGCACCACAAGGGCTTGTTGTTGGGCCTATTTTTGTTGTTGTGCTACTAAGGCTACTTGATGAGCTTGATGTTGTTGATGTGCTAAAGCTGCTTGTTGTTGTTTTCGTGCTAAGGCTGCTTGATGGGCTTGGTGTTGTTGTTGTGCTAAATTCACTTGTTGTTGTTGTTGCTATGCTAAGGATTCTTTTTGTTGTTTTTTTTGTATGGCTTGCTATTAGGTTTTTGTGCTTACTTTAAGGCTACAGAATGTCTTTGCAATGTAGGATCAGGTGGTTGTTAGGACATCTATGGAGGATTATAGGTGTTGATGTTTTGAGTGGTTAATAGATTGGTGATGAGAGGTTGTGGGTACCCTTGGTTCAACATTCCTTGTAAGATAGTTGATTGAGGTGAAGGAATGTATGTTTGAGATCCCATTTGATTTTACATGGTAAAGGGGACTGTGGGAAAAGATGAGGATTTTTCCATTAGATTGTGTGATGGGAATGACACACTATAACCTTGAGTCCATTGATTAAAAATGATTCCTTGTCCCATGTCTTGAGGATTTCCTTGTATTCGGGATGTAGACAATGTATTACCTATGTTGACAAGGTTCATTACCAAGAGATTGTTTTGAGATTAGTTGATAATGGATGGGATGGATTTGTTTTGCAAAACCATTGGTATGGATG
Organism: Sequoia sempervirens; assembly: GCA_007258455.2. Classification (NCBI taxonomy): domain Eukaryota; kingdom Viridiplantae; phylum Streptophyta; class Pinopsida; order Cupressales; family Cupressaceae; genus Sequoia; species Sequoia sempervirens. The sequence continues at coordinate 17,443,008 of VDFB02000003.1, forward strand.
AACCAATTGGAGGATTGGGTAAATATGTCCCTATTTGCATTAAGGGTTGACTTTGTGGTATGGTACTGACATACCCTTGCATGCTATTTTGAGACACTTGGTCCACACTACTTTGAGTGATGGTTGGAATACTTATAGGACTCATGGGTATGGATGAACAGGGATTCCCTTGATATGTGGAGGTCATTGTGGAGTAATGAAGGTCAAGAGGTTTGTACAAATATTTGGGATATTTGAGAATGGGAGGAGCACCAAAGGTAGGTGTCCAAGTGGTCATGTGAGATGGAGGGTTGGTTTCAAGGGTACCCACAAGTGTGTTACTTTCATATGGAAGGGTATGGCCAAATTCCTTAGCAAGGCTTGTTGCGAGACTTGGAACCTATGTTTGATTTATCCCTAGTGATGGAGTTGTGAAGCCTTTTGTCAAATTTTGTGCAACAAATGATGGGGAGATAGGATCTATATTTTCAAAAGCTTTACATTCCATGATTTTCTCCATAGTGAGTTCAAACGGATTGTTTGTAATGTCTTCTATCATGGAGATGATGATTGTTGTGATGGGGTAACTTGACCTCTCAGATCAAATTATAGAATGCGACTTTGGTTTTCTCCATGATTCTCTTGTGTTGTGATCTTTCCTTTACCATAAATTTTGTGTCACCTTTGGGAGAGTTTTTTTGAGATTTGTAATGTTTGAACTCTCTAGTTGACTCAAATATAGGTAAAAAAGACACTCTAAGTCTTTTTGGAGAAATGATGATAATGGGGGATGAAAAGATGGGTGATGTGGAGAGTGATCTTTGCAAACATTTTGGGACAACACTTTTGACTTAAGTTTGATGTTTTGAAGTTAGGATAAAGGATGTTTATGAACTTGGAAATATTTAGGGTAGACTCGTGACCTTCAAGATAGACTAGTTCAAAAATGATATCTAACTCAACCAAATGCATGGAAAAGGATACATTTCTCATGAAAAGTAGCTAAGTTAGGGTTTGGGATTGATTGATGTCTAAGCCAAAAAGTGTTGATGTATTCAATTTTTTTGCAAAGTTTGGTGAAGTGAAAGATGAAATTTTGATGAAGGGGTGAATGAAATGTTTGACCCAATGTTGAACTAAAGTGAATCTTTGTTTGAAAAGAACAAGGTATTGAGAACATGCTATACCTCTAAAGTTTTAAAACCCTAAAGTCCCAATGACTTAGAGAAGTTAAATTTTTTGAAAAAGACCAGTGTTTTGATTGTAATAGAAGGAATACAAGTTTGGATTGTTCCTTGAAGCACATTTGTAGAAGTTTTATACCAACCTAGTTTTGGTTTCGTGAAGTGCCAAAAGGTATTTTTTGAGATATTTTGGACTAAGATTCCTAAGTTTGAAATGATGACCTGTAGACCTTACTTTGGGGATTCTAACTTTGCGTGAGATCATTTATAAAATGTTTAAGTTTATGGAAGAAAGGAGGATATTTATTTCCACGCGAGTGGTGGTAATATGGGTCATCTAGCCTCAATATCAACTTTTTCCTCTTCTTCATCTAAAATGGTTGCTGCATTTCTCCATTGGGTAGGTGTTTCTTTTGTTTCAAAAGTGAAGCTTCTCAAACTACTAATGATATCAATTTGTTCTCTGTTAATGAGTTGAAAGTTTGGTTGAATGATAACACCTTCAAGATTAGGTTGTTCAACGGGAATAATCGGTCTCCAAATAGTCATGTGGGGTTCAATTGTCAATTTTATCTTGCTTAAGTGAATTTATTTTACCACAAACACTTGTCTTGATTAAGTTTTCAAACTAAATGTTTATGTCAAAAAAATCATAACTTTCACAATTTCCATTTTGTGAGAATCATGAGGTTGAAGCCATAATTTCCTATGTTGTCTTTGGAAAATATGGATTGAGATATAAGTCAAGATATTTAGAAATCTCCAAGGATAGAAATACTTAGGACAAGCAGTAATATCAAGGCTATTTCAAAAAGAGGTATCCATATTTAAGCCAAAGTGTTTGAAATTTTGAGGAAGATAGTGAATGTTTGTTTGTAACTGTTGTCAAACAGATTGCACCTCAACGCTTGAATAATTAAATTCAGCAATCTGTTGAAACATTGGATCAAATTTAGGTTGTGGGTGACCTATAATGAGATTGAACCTCTGGATTCTAGTCCGGATTCCTATATGAAGATCAGTTAGGTACTTGACTAATTTATTCTGAGAAAAGGGTAAACGAGACTAAACAAAATGCATGAACTAGAACTAAAACCTCAGTGATGCACCTAAATGATATTTATGGGAAGATTAACTCAAAACTGATTCATCATGAAGCTTATTTTCACAACTTAGATTGAACAATTTAACTGCATTAATGATTCACAAATAGGCCTGATAATTCATTCTTTATGAAGGAAGAATTCTATTTTCACAACTTAAAGATATGGATATACTTGAGACATAATTTATGACCTGCAACTAAGATTGTTTCTTCATGTACATGCATTCATGAATGTTGACAGAAATTTAAAGGTTTTGATATCAAACACATTAAATTTTTATCCAAAACATTCACAAAACAAGACACCTGCATCTAAGAAGGATAATATTTAACTTGCAATGACAAAAGAAGGAACACTCTGCAAATGATACTCCAAGATAACTTGTAAAGACTGTAAAAGTGTATTAATGTAAAAAGTTGAGTTACAAATCTTTCTCTCTACAAAAAGGTACGCCAGAGGAGATGAAAAATAAGAACTAGGGGAAAAAGATAAACTTTTTCCAATATATACAATGAGAGTGCACTTCAAAGTGCATGAGAATGAAACTGAAAGTCAATCTCAATGTAAAAATGATAACTCCAAAGTAATCCTTGAGAAAAATAAAAAATCCCTGAAAAGAAGGCCCAAACTCATGAAAAAATGAGTGAACTCAGCTTCAAACCAATTGTCAACTCATAATTGAACTATAGAGTACTCAAACAACATTGAAAATTGCTGAAAAGTGGGCCCGAGCATGCAAAAACCTCCTCATTTGTATCAATCCACCCATGATGACTGGAACTCCATCTCATGTCACGCATAATCAAAATATCTTCAAAACTGATATGGAACTAAAACAAAGTGAAATAAAACTCCATCATTATCTCCATCTTGTCTTTTGCATGAAAAAGACTCCAAGTCAGAAAACACAACACTCATGATAACTCTTACTGACTTCAGTTGCGCTCAAGTCATGTTTTTCTTTGCATGAATTCTCTTTCTGCTTGGAGGACGCCATGGTCGATGTTGGTTATAACTTTTACGAGGAATTTCTTTTATTAGAGATAAACAAAAAAAAAAATGAGATATGCCCTCCATTTACTAAACCTCGCATTGCTTCATTTCTTCTTTTGTTTTCTGTCTCTGTCGGATCCGGAACCGAAACAAAAAATTTTCCAAGGTTCGTGTTCCTGGTTTCATCTCGATCCCGGTTCCCCACTTCGTTCGGGTGTCGTCCTGACTCTGACTCTGCCTTCTTTGTTGTTTCTCCTTTGTTTGGGTAGTTTTTTTCAACAAACCCTTGGGTTAGCCCGTCCTCTTGTTTATTGGTCATGTTTTCTTTTGTTTTGTTTGTTTGCTCACACAGAACTGGAACTAGGATTCGAACGAAAGTATGAAATTTCAAGTTTCCATTTTATGATCCCATCCAGATTCTGTCTCTGCTCTTTTCCTTCTTCATTTTCTTTGTTCATTTGGGTCGAGTCAGCTATTCTCTCCTGCTTCTGCATTCTTTGTGCTGGTTTTTTGTTCTTTGATTTTGGTCGGGACCAGATCTAGACCTGGAATCAAACTTTAAAATTTGTGAAGTTCCATTTTAGTTTTGTCTCTGCCCCTTCCTCGTGTCATGTTTTGGTCGTTGTCTTTTTGTCAAAACCGGATTCAAAGTGAAAGTTGAATATGGGAACTAACGATTAGTTATGTTTCGGTTCCCATTCCAGTCCCGCTTCCAACCCCGTTTTGGTTCTTATCCAGTTCTGATCCTAGCCCCAAGAACGCCTCAATTCTTTTTGAAGCCCAAACCATATATGAAACTGCACTAAATGAATATGTGTTTCATTCTCAGTTCATTTCACCTCTGCAATATTTTTGGAACCGGACCCGAGGAAGATCCTAAACTGGACACAGGAGGTGTCTACGTTTTGACTTTGTTCCCATCCCGCCAAGGCTAAGGTTCCAAGTCAAAAAAAACTTCGCTTCGTTCTTTGCATGCAAAGGAAAATGAAAGGTGCAACATTTATTCTATCTCTGCACCAGAATGGTCCTACCTCCCGTATTGCACTTGCACTAGAAATAAAACTTTCGTAGTTTGTGGATGGTCCTGATTTTGAATCAGAAATTGCTCAACCCTTGTGGGAGCCACATTTTTTACCACTCATAACAATATTGGTTGATTGAAATGATCTAGTTATACATGTTCCTATCAATGATGAATTTGATTCAGCTCTACCTATTTGAGCTCAAAGTGAAAAATAGGTAACAAACTGGTGACCTCGGCGGAGTGTTTGCCTTCTAAACATAATAAACTAGTTTATAGCTTATCCATTGGGCATGGAGTCCATTTTTTTCTCTATCTTAACTCAGAATACTGAAACTCAGCTTCAAAACACACAAACTGAAAGAAACTACTGCAACTCTATTGAAGAAATATTTTGGAAAACCAGGTGCAGCAACTGCACTTATTGAAAACACAACAAAATTGAAATGAAACGTGCTAGCAAGAACTTATTGAAAGAATTAATTAAACTGGAAACTATCCTACTATGTACAACTGAAAGCCCGATGTTGGATAACATTATTTCAAGTGAATCATGTTGACAAGGATTGGTAGTACTTCACCATCCATCTTTGAAAGCTGAAATGCATTATGTTATTTCTTTTTTGTAATAATGTATGGGCCATCCCACATGGCGTCAAAATTTGTATGTTTACCAAGCCTACTCTTGAGCTTGTCCCACTTGAAAACTAAATCACCTTCATTGAAGATCCTTGTTGTTTCTTTCTTATTGAATGTCCTCTTCATTTGAGAATGATGAATCTAAAGCTTCCTGTAAGCTTCCTTTCTGGTTTCTTCCAACTCTATTAATTGAGCAAGCCTGACTTGCATTGGCCGCTCCTAAAGTAACTCAAGCTCTTTTATATAACTCAAAGTTGGAAATTCAATTGAGATAGGAAATTTGGCTTCTTTTCCATAAACCAAAACATACGGTGAAAATCCTGTCGATCGTTTTAGTGTTACTCTATCAGCCCACAAGGCTAACTTGAGTTTATCATGCCATGACCTCTGATTATCTTCAATGGTATTTCTAATGATTTTAATCAGATTCTTATTCATTGATTCAGCTTGTCCATTACCCTGGGGGTAATAATTGGATGAGGTATTTAGAAAAATGTTATTCTTTACCAACCAATCTAAAAAATTTAGACCAATAAAAGCTAATGCATTATCATAAATAATTGAATCAGGTGTACCAAACATAGAAACTATATCTTGATAGAAGTTTAAAACTGATGTTTCATTTGTATCTCTTAATGCGATTGCTTCAGTCCACTTCGTAAAGTAGTCTATGGCAGTTAAAATCCATTTGTTCCCAACACTCGAGGGTGGATTGATTGGACTGATAAAATCGAGTCCATACTTTCCAAATGGCTGCTCATCTTGAATTGGATTAAGGGGCAGGGCTGCTAACTTTTGTTTTCCTGCAAAAAGTGAACATTTACTGCATTTCCTGACATAAGCATGAGCATATTTGAATAGATCTAGCCAATAGTATCCAAATCTCATTATTTTTAGAGTTGTAGTACATGGTGCAAAATGACCTCCAACAGGTCCATCATGGAATTCCTCAAGAATTTTTTCAGTTTGGTTTAGGTAAACACATATGAGGAATACACCATTGAAGTATTTTTTTATACAAAAAACCATCTATTTCTGCATATGGAATTGCTTACAATCTATAATATCTTTGTTTAGACTTGTCTATACTTTCTAGAAAATTTCCAATATGTAAGTAATGGATCATCTGATGGATCCAATTAGCTGGAACAACTAAAACAACAGGTTCTTAATTATTCAAAACTATTGAAATATTTTCACTGCTATTTTCTTCATTTTCTGCAAGTTGTTCGCACAGTCCCTTACCTCGAACAAGCCTGGTAACCTTTATGCTGATGTCATACTACATGACTTTGGTTATCCATCCTACTTGCTTTTCATTAATGTCTTTATTCAGCAAAAACTTCTTGACTGTTGGGTGAGCTACCAGTAGATTTATCTTATTATTAGACAACATATGTCTAAACTTTTTGAGACTTCGCACTATAGCAAGCACATGCCTCTCAATGAATGAATACCTGGTTTTATAATCATGTAAAACTTGACTAAAGAAAGCTATAGGCTGCTCCATACCTTCACTATTTTGCTGACAGAGCATCGTGGAGATGGTATCCACTCCTCCTAATGCATACAATATGAAATATTTATCAAAAATATGGATTGATAAGAGTAGGGGCTGCTGCAATTTCCTCTTTAATCTGTTCAAAACTATTCTTTCCTTCTTTTGATCAACCAAATTGAAAGTTTTTCTTCAACATGGTTGTCAATGGCTGCAATAAAGCTGCAACATTGGGAATAAATCTCCTCACGAAGTTTATTCTTCCTAGAAAGCTTTGCAAACCTTTTTTGTGAGCATGAAGTGGTAAAGCCATAATTGATGCAATATGTTTTGGGTCAATAGAAATACCGTCTTTTGAAACAATGTAACCCAGAAGCTTACCTTTGTGAAAAAAAAAATACTTTTCTTTGGATTCAAAGAGATTCCATATTCTCTGCATCTCTTGAATATCTGTCTAAGATGACTGAAATGTTCCTTTGCATTTCATGAGAAAACAATGATATCATCTAGGTAAACAAGAAAAAACTTGTTTATCAAACCTTGGAGAGCCATATCCATTGCTCTCTGAAAGGTGGCTCCTACATTTGACAATCCAAATGACATCTTTTTGTAAGCCATAGTACCCCACTTGGTGGTAAAGGTTGTCTTGTACTGGTCTTCCTCCTTAACCAAGATTTGGTTATAACCTGAATATCCATCCAACAATGAGAACCTTTTTGATCCTGAAACAACCTGCAATATTTGCTCCATTGAAGGTAGTGGGTAGTGATCTTTGAGTGAAGCTTTGTTTAGATCACGAAAGTCAACACACAACCTTATCTCTCCGCTCTTCTTTGTGATAGGCACTAAATTTGATACCTAAGAAGTGTGCTTGATTGGAAATATTATACTACCTTCAATTAGCTTGTTTAATTATGTTTTCATCAGATGTTCTAACTTTGGATTCAAGGGCCTTTGCTTCTGTCTTACCAATTTTGCGTTTGGTTCGAGCTCAATTGCATGCTGAGCCAACTTAGGGTGAAAACCCTTTAGATCTCCATATTTCCAAGTGAATATGTCACTAAATTCTTGGCAAAGAAAGATAAAGGATTGATGTTCTTCCTTCGTACAAACCTTGCCAAGCTTAAGCAGCTTGTCCTTGAATATTTCTATTGATTTGTAATGCTCTTGCTTCACTGTGATGCCTGATTTATCTCTTCTAACTTGTTCATCAGTGTTGAAGATGGATTCAAGGGTCACTAAACCCTTTGGAAACTTGTTATACTTTAGTTGCATGATCTTATCGCCATATTGCTGATCAAATTTTCACTGATTTCCAGCAGAAAACTTTGCGTCTTCCATCAGAAAATGAATTATCTGTTCATCACTATCAAAAATATGCCAACTTACATTATTATTAGGTATTGAAGGCCTGACAACCACCTTCACATATTGTTGCACCTCCACATTGTGAATTTCAGTTGAAATGTCAAACTGTGACCCTAGAGCAGCAAGTTTATCAACTTGCTTATTTTGAATTCTTGGTACTAATTGCAAATTAAATGCATCAAACTCCTCAATTAAGTCCCAAACATGATGCTTATATAATTTCAATAAATCATTCTTTGTTAAATTCAGATTTCTAACTTGATTTGCTATCAATTCTGAATCACCATACACCTGTAAGAACTTAATCTTTATTTTTCTGGCCCATTCTAAGCTATGTATTAATGCTTCATACTCAGCAACATTATTAGAATAGTTGAAATCAAATCTAAAAGCTGAAAAATATCTGTCTCCTTCAGGAGAAATCAAAACAACTCCTCCACCAGCACCAATTTTACTTTTGGACCCATTGAAATACAACTTCCAAAGCTGATCAATCTGTCGTACTTGTTGTTTTTCCTCCTTGACCAGATTTGGAATAGTCACATCAGGTTCCTGAATCATATAAATTCCCAAACCTACTTCTTCTATGAGATTGAATGAATCAACCTCATGATTCTCAGCTGCCCACTCATCTAGATTTATTTCAAGTATTCCTTCTATAGGTATAGTGGGATCGAGGGTCATGGATTGATCCTCTTGATCATGGAAAGCTAGGTTTGCATTTATGGGATTCAGAACATAGGGCTCAATATGGTCTTTAGCTTGTGATTCTGACTTAATCGTAACTCTAGTACCATATATGGTTCTGAAAAACATGTATGACTAGTTTGATGACAGATAACCACCTAATTTTGTAGTGAAGTCTCTAGACAAGAAAATGGAAAATTAAGGTGGGAGATCAATGATATATATGCCCTATGAAATTTTAAAGTTGGGATAGGCATGCAATGTAAGAGGAAATTTTTTAATAACTCCTATAGACTTTACAGCTGTACCATCCAACTGAACTACCCCTTTTGACAATGGTTGATACTCAAGTCCTAACTTATCTACCAGTTGTTTAGGCATAGTTGAATTGCTTACTCCACTATCGATCATGCAATTATGCACTATGTTATCACCAATTATCAAGCTGACATAAAAAGGTGGTGGTTTTACCCCTTTAGCTAGCTGCCCCTGCTTTTGATTTGATATGTTTGCAAGAACTCTTGGTTGTTCTTTATTTGTTTCATCAGAAATTGATATCTTAGCCAAAGCTTCTTGTAAACTTTCTTTTTTCCCAGGAAAGCGTAATGCATCCAACATAGTAATGCTAACAATTTCCTTTTTCATATGTTCAACAATATTGAAAGAAGAAACACCAACCTTTGGCTGTACCTTTTGAACAACGATGTCTGTTTGTGCTACTTGAGGCTGGAATTGAACTTTAGGCTACTCCTTTGATGGTCCAGCTTGTTGTTTTGGTAAAATATGAACATTCTAAGCTGGAGGAGGCTGAACCTGCCCCTGTTGGGCTGTAAAATCTTGATTTTTCTATTGAACAACAGGTTGTTTGTCTTTTTCTACCTGTTGTTTATCAGGAACAACTTGTTGTCTTAGATCAAATGATCTTTTCTTGGCCCTCGTATTGGTTGCAATAGAAGTGACTGATTGATTTTGACTTTTCACGTGATTAACTCCACAAAATTCACTTCCTTACCAGTTCATCATGGCAACGTCAAGGTCACTCTGTTGTGTTTGATCATCTTGTTGATTATTGTCCTCCTTAGTTGTCTATTCAGAAGTAACATAACTACTTTTCACCATAAGGGGTTAATTAATCACCCTGTTCATGCAAGTAGCCTGATTATGAGGTTGATTGCAGGGATAGCACCACACGTAATCCTGTGCTAAATTATTTTGTATTGGCATCAACTCTTTTGAAGAGCTAGCAAAAACTAGATTAAATGGTTGATTAGGCCTAAAGCTGAAATTCTTCCTTTTTCCTTGGTAATCAGCCTGATAAGCAGGTCTATTTGTTTGAAATGATGATTGATTAGGCCTAAAATTTTGACCTTGCTGATTTTTAAGGCTTACCAAGTTGTTACTCACAGTTTGTAGTAACTTGGTCATTTGTTGTTGGTCATTTATTAGCTGATGTTGAGTATCTTTAAGTCCTTGCAAGTCAGAATTTGTTGGAACAACATTATTTTTTGTTGTTGTTTGGAAACCTAAGGCTGGAACAATAGGTATAGTGGCTATAGGAGGTACTTGAATGGGCATATATGGCTGTACCTCTGGGAAAATTGGCATAAGGGGTCTTGGGGAAACTTTACCAGCTTGTATAAGGATTTTTTCAGCTCTAATAGTGATGTCATATGCTGCTAGTAATGTTAACCCACCCATTGACTGTATCATTAAGGTAATATCACTATTCAAAGATCTAAGGTAATACATAAAAGTGTGGTTAGGAGTTGGCCTTACCATTACTAGAATTTGATCCCATGTCCTTTGAGATCTGAAGTTAAATTCCATCATTTGTTCTTGTGGTGCTCTCTTTATAGTCATCATTTGTTCAACTAGAGATAAATGATCAGACTTGTTAGAAAATTGTTTGGTCAGCTTGTCTCCTAAATCATTCCATGTTGTGATGGTATTGAATAGTAAGCGACAAAACCACTCAAGTGCTTTCCCCTTGAATGATGTTGCTAACAACCTCAAATCTACATTTTCCTGAATCACATGATGAAATCCACATAGTGAAGCTACATCTCTAATATGCTCAATGGGCGTAGTCTGATCTTCACCAGTAAAAAAGGGAAGAATTTTGAGTGTTGCAATCGGTATATCATCATGTTGAGCCATATCCAATGGGCTGCCCCCATTAAATGGAACAAAAGAATGCACTCTGGCCATTGGAGCTACTAGTATTATAAGATTTACAACTTGTACAATAGGTACAGGTGAAACTGATACTCTATAACTTGGCGAAGCTAAAAATAAACTTGGTTGCCTTGCTAACAATCTACCTCTTCTTCTTGATGTGTAAACTAATGGTTCTTCTCTTAGAACTAGAGAAACTGATTGCTTTCTTGAAGGCTTACTAGGTGTTCGCTTGGCTATCCTTCCTCTTCTCTTTGGCGAAGACAACTGCAAATATTCAAACAGAGAAGAACTTCTTGTCTGAATATTTCTCATAAGCTATTCACACTTGATCTGCTAGAAACTAAGAACAAAGTCGCTAGGTATATGAAAATAATCCTCTGAAAGGATGAAATGCTGCTGTATATACCAAAACAGTAGCTTGAACTGTAAAATTCTTGCTCTGAAAAGTGATTCAGAGTCCCACCGGGCATGCAAAAAATTGTTGTCAAACAGATTACACCCGAACGCTTGAATAATTAAATTCAACAATCTGTTGAAACTTTGGATCAAACTCAAGTTGTGGGTGACCTATAATGAGATTGAACCTATGGATTCTAGGTCGGCTTCCTATATGAAGATCAATTAGGTACTTGAATAATTTATTTTGAGAAAAGGGTAAAAGGGACTAAACTAAATGCATGAACTAGAACTAAAGAAGAGGAAAGGAGAAGATAAAATCATGGGATTGGATGGTGAGCAAGTTAAAGACAAAGTTTATGCCTACAGATTATCAGATCAGCTTGTTCTGAAATTTGTAGAATTTGAAGCAGAAGGTGTTAAGTGTGACAAAGTATATTGAGGAGTTCTACAAGTTGAATATTAGATCCAAACATTTAGAGGATTAGATTGAACAAGTAGCTAGATATGTGAATGGCTTGAGGTTGTCTATACAGGATGAGATCAGTTTGATCAAATTGTAGAGTGTGGAGGAGGCATATCAACATTCCCTAAAAGCAGAAGAGAAGCTAAATAAAAGACACGAGTAGAGATAGAGAGGAAGAGGTGGAATATTTCAAAGAGGGAGAACTTTTACTGGAGGAGGAAGAGGAACTTTTGTAGATCAGAATAAAGATAAGGAATTCAGTAAGAATGATAATTCGTACTATAGAGATGATGTAAACTCTTATATGAGAGGAGGATATAGTGGTTACCGAAATGAAGGTTTTAGAAAATATGATAGAGGAAATGAAAAAAGAATATTCAAGGGAATTTTTTTAAAGTGTGGTGGAGAAGGACATTGAGCATTTGAATGTAATCAGGGAGAGACAAGTATAAAGACAAAGAATAGTAGAAGAATCTTTGCTGAGGAGGATCATGATGGATCATCTAATAAACTGGAAGGAGAAGTGTTGGTGAACAAAATAGTATTGTGTCAAAGTGAGATGGAGCAGGAACAGGTGTAGAGAAAGAATTTTTTTTGGACTAGATGCAAGGTAGCTAGTATATGTTGCAAAGTGATTATTGACAGTGGAAGTTCAGAGAACTTGGTTTCTAAAGAAATGGTGACCAAATTGAAGTTGGAAATATTGAAACACCCGAATCCCTATCAGATAGCATGGATTCAAGATGAGCATAAGATACTAGTAAGTGAACAATGTTTGGTGAAATTGAAGATAGGAAATTATCATGAAGAAGTTTTGTGTGATATCATGCCTATGGATGTATGCCATGTTTTGTTGGGAAGGCCTTGACAATATGATAGGAAGGCTATTCATGATGGAAAGAAGAATAAATATACCATTGTTGCTAATGGGATGAATCATACCTTGTTTCCATTGGAGGATGTTCCTAAAGTTGAGGTTTGTATGCATGCTAGAGTTTTTTTGGTTGATGGAATGAGATTTTTGGATGGAATAAGACATGAGAACATGTGTTATTCCTTGGTTCCTAAGAAGGTTGAAGAATTGAATCATGTAGAAGAACAACTGGAGGAGATAAATGAGTTGCTAACAAAATATGAAGAGATAATTTTAGATAATGTACCTGATGGATTTCCACCTGTGAGGAGTATGTCATTGCATGGATCTGATTCCTGGAGCTAGTTTTCCTAATAAAGTATCACATTGGATGACACCAATAGAGAATGAAGAATTGAATAGAAAAGTGCAAGAGTTGTTGAAGAAGGGTTTGATTAGAGAAATATTAAGTCCATGTGCAATACCTGTTGTGCTAACACCTAAGAAGGATGGAGAATGGAGGATGTGTACAAATTCTAGAGCCATAAAAAAATCATGATGAAGTATAGATTTCCTTTACCCCAGATGGATGAAATTATGGATTGTTTGAGTGGAGCTAAATACTTTACAAAGATAGATTTGAAGAGTGGATATCATCAGATCAAAATCAAAGAAGGGGATGAGTGGAAGAAAACATTCAAGACAAATGAAGGATTGTATGAGTGGTTGGTGATGCCTTTTGGACTAAAGTACTTTCATGAGGCTGATGAATGAGAGATTGAGAGAAGAGTAGTTGTTGATAAACATTAGGAATTGTAGTTTCATGAAGGAAGAATTGGTATATCTGGGATTTGTGATATCTATGGATGGATTGAAGATGGATCCTAAGAAGCTAAGAGCAATTGTTGAATGGCCTACACTGGAAATCATTGGAGAGGTAAGATCATTACATGGATTGGCTAGTTTCTACCGAAAGTTCAATAGGAATTTCAGTTCTATATGTAATCTTATGATAGAAAAAATGAGAGGAGATAAGAAGGATTTTAGGTGGACATCTAGAGCAAACCGAAGTTTTGAGTTGTTGAAACAGAAGGTGACTGAGAACCTGTGTTGGATTGACTAGAATTTAATAAGGTATTTCAGGTAGACTGTGATGCAAGTGGAAATGCAATTGGAGTAGTTTTGAGTCAAGAAGGAAGACCAGTAGCTTATTTTAGTGATAAATTGAATGATGCTAGGAGAAGGTATTCAATGTATGACCAGGATTTTTATGCCATAGTTCAAGCCTTAAAGAAGTGGATACATTACTTGTTTCCTAATGAGTTTGTGTTATATACAGATCATTAAGCGTTATAGTATCTGAATAGTCAAGGAAAAGGAATTTACTGGAAAAGATGAGAGTGGAGGTATTAGGTTTTGATGAATTGAAGAACTTGTATGAGGAAGACCTAGATTTTTTAGAACCTTGGAGAGCTTGTAAAGAACCAGTCTAGGAGGATAAAAGTTAGTGGTTGGATTATTTCATTCAAGAGGATATGTTGTTTAGAGGGAATCAATTGTGTATACCCCAGAGTTCAATGATGGATAGATTGGTGAAAGAAAAGCATAGTGGAGGATTGGTAGGACACTTTGGAATTGATAAGACAATAGCATTGGTAGGTGAGAATTAATTTTGGCCATAGATTCATAAGGATGTTAGGAAATTTGTGTAGAGTTGCAGAGTTTGTCAAGTTGCAAAAGGGAGTAGTCAGAATGTTGGATTGTATAAGCCTTTGATAGTTTTGGAGAGACCTTGGGAGGATATAAACATGGATTTCATACTTGGCTTGTTGAAGACATAAAGAGGTAATGATTCTATATTTGTGGTGGTGGATATAATTTCTAAGATGGCACGTTTCATACCTTGTAAGAAGGAAACAAATGCAGTACATGTAGTAGACCTATTTTTCAAGGAAGTGGTCAGATTGCATGGATTACCTAGGAGTATTGTTTCAGACCAAGATACAAAGTTTGTTGGTTATTTTTGGAGGAAACTTTGGAAGAAGTTAAAGAAAAATTTAAAGTTCAATTCTACTTTTCACCCATAGACTGATGGAAAAAAAAAGGTAGTAAATAGGATTTTGGGGAATTTTATAAGATGTTTGGTTGGAGAGAAGACCTAAAGTTGGGATTTAGTCCTTGCACAAGCAGAGCTTACAATAATTCAGTGAACATGAGTACTGAAAAGACACCTTTTGAGATTTTTATTGGAGTTCATCCTAGAGGTATATCAAAGTTGTGAGACATTAGTAAGGAAGATAAAAGGAGTGCAGAAGAAGAGGAATTTGTAGAACATATGAAGAAAGTGCACACTCAAGTCAATCAACAATTGGAAGATATGAACCAAAAGTATAAGGAGTGAGCAGATGAAAAGAGGAGACATAAGGAGTTTGAAGTTGGAGATGAAGTGATGGTGTATTTGAGGAAGGAAATATTTCCAGTTGGCACATATAATTAGCTCAATATGAGGAAGTTTGGAACCTGTAAGATTTTGAAGAAATTTGATTCAAGAAATGCATGAGGTAGAGTTACCAGATGACATGGGTATATCACCTATATTCAATATTGCAGATCTACATCAGTACCATGAAGCAAAATTCAGTGAAGATAGTAAAGAAAAATTGGAGAAATAGTTTCCTAAACAACAATTAGATGAGACAAAAGAGATTTTGGATATCAGAGATGGGAGGAAAACATGTGGAAGATAGTACAAAGAATATCTTGTGAAGTGGAAAGGCAGACCAATGGAAGATTCTTCTTGGATTTCTCAGGATGAGGTAGACCGTATTGGTTTTCCTTTAGCCCCAAAAAAGTGAGGGAATCACTTTTCAAATAACCCCGAATGTCTGATGCAGGAGCATCCTTGGTTCTTGGCAATCTTGCATCAACCAAAAAAAAATTCATTTTAGTTTTGTTCTTGTTCAGTTCAAGTTGGTGGATTCAACATATTTGCTCACCAGACCCTATGGGTCTATGTTTTCATCGTGGACATGTTCATTTTCCTTATTCCAAGATTTCAGATTGATTGGATCTTTTTCCAGCAAGTTATTGCTTCTGGATTAAGTGGCAGTTTCTTGAACTGGCACCATAATAGTTTCAAGCCTAAAAAATAGTTTGATCTCTTGTGGATCCTTCCCATAACTTGTGGATCCTCATGATGTGTTTTGAATTGTTTTGTGGATTGTCCTCAATGTTAATTTAGGTCCACACTTCATCCTAAGCACCTGTTGAGGAGAAATTCAGATTTGAGGCTGACCTATTTCATGCACACGTTACATTTTCCTTCATCAGAATTGTGATGATCTTTGGCCGATGCAGAAAAGATCTTCGAATGTGATATAAATCATTGCAATCAATAATTATGAAGGAAACTAGATTAATATAGGGTTTGATATGAAATATTTCAACTTGAATTAAGGAGCATATAGGAACATTGTATTTTGAGCATGTTGTATCAGGTTTGTGAGCCGAATCTGTAATCTCGGATGTTGCCAGTCGATTGTAATCAAAATTTATGATAATATGAATGTTTGAATCTGTATTTGCCTCCATATTATGTGTTGCTTTTGTTGTGTAACTCTTGTTGCACATTTTGGGTTGCTCTCTTTGAGGACCCTCCTACTGTGGCTGCACCAAAATTGGAGGCATGGATCATGGATTCTCATCAACAAGTGAGAATACAAGATGAGATTTAATTAAGGTTCTCATTCCTTCCAAACAAGCACACTTTTGACTTGTACAAGAAGTCAAAAGTTAACTTGCACAAGAAGTCACAAGTTAACTTGCATAGGAAGTTAAGTGAGAATATTCCCTTTTTCAAATGATTGGAGGAGAGAGAATATTCTTTGAAATATTCTCATGGGTGAGAGAAAATGATATTTTGAAAATTAAAACAATGTTTAATTGTGCAAAAAAGG
This sequence comes from Sequoia sempervirens, assembly GCA_007258455.2. Lineage (NCBI taxonomy): Eukaryota > Viridiplantae > Streptophyta > Pinopsida > Cupressales > Cupressaceae > Sequoia > Sequoia sempervirens. The sequence continues at coordinate 17,459,332 of VDFB02000003.1, forward strand.
GGAGGGGATATTCCCTTTTGGAGGAATGTGCAAAGGAGGAATATTCCCTTGCAAGTGGGAGGAATTAGATTAATTATTAGAAGAATAAAGTGATATTCACTAAATTAAATGATTTAATGAAAGGCAAAAAGGTGAAATGACATTTAATTAAATAATTTAAGGTTATTTAATTAAATAGTTTGATTTATTTAATTAATGAGATGAAATGCTCGCATTAAAGGGGGTATTTAACCCAATTAAATGAATTAGGTTAATAGATGAAAATGATGTAATTAATTAAATAGCTAGGATAATTTAATTAATTAAGCAAAAAGAGGATGGGTTTCAAGAGGAAATGATGTTAGTATATTTTATTCGAGTGTATGATATCATTTAGGACATTTTTTAGTGTCTACAATTAGTTCCTAGGATAGCTCTCACTCCCTTCTTCTATGTTGAATTGTATATTCTATGGATGCACATAATTCTATGATACATGTGCAATTGGTGTGTTTTATAAATCTTGTGTTATGATTCTATTTTGTATGGTGTGTATGATATCCTACATGTATTTAATATTTGAGTATTGATCCTATATCATGTATATCTACTTGGAAATCATTTATATGTGATGTGGATTATGTGTAAGTTTAACCTGGAGTTCTTAATATGTTTTTTATTCGACCACCTAGTCAATTTCCTCCTTGTTCAATGAGGTGGGATTGAGGTTTCCACATTATTGGGTGGTGTTGAAATACCATTAGGGACTTATAGATATTTTAAAGTGGCTTGGAGAGCATAAATGAACTCCTCTATCTCTTGTTATATGGTATTATGTTCCTATTATTCCTTTTGTATAAAATTTATAATTTATGAACCTTTGATGTTCTTATCTATAAACTATAATTTGTTCTAAATGGTGGTGTATTGTACTATTTCTCACCCTTAGAGGCAATGCAAACTATAATATTTATTATGATGTAATCAACCTTAAATTAGATTATGAATGGATTCTTAATGACCTTATGTTTGCTTAAATTATATCATGTGGCATTGAATACAACTTCTCATCCATTGGTGCTAACCATGTCATAGCATTGTTGATAAATAACCTCTCTTCTTGTTCATATCTATGATGCTATAATGATTTGAATGTATCTATCATCTATATTGTTTGTCTCATTTTGAACCTCACCATTTTATTGTATGAATAATTTTTGAGATAAAGATTTTTATCTTAAGGATTAGACTAATTTTAAAGGTTTTTAAGAACTCTATTCTTGGCTAATGTGGGGCCCACACATATCTGAGTGTTTGGGTAGGACCTTATTTGCACAACATGAAAAATTATGGAGTTATGTACCTCAATGATCATAAAACTATAGTTTTGTGTCCATTCTACCTTATAAAAAAATTGTAGAGTTGCAAATGGCCCGTTGGACCATAACGTTTGAGTTACTAGATAGAGGTATTTCATCCTTAGCTTGAAAAATTACATGACTACATTTTAGATTTTGAATTCTAAAGTGCTAATATATTTTTAAATTAAAACAATTATTGTTTTGTACATTCCCATTTAAATTCTTGATGTATTTCAACATTTGAAGTCTATGATGGTTTCTAGTTAGATTTTGATCCTATCCACACAATTTTCAAGAGTTGAAATTTGAAATTTAGACTCTAAAATTTGATTTGACAAATGAGGATTCAACTTTGAAGTTTGATTGTAGTAGTAATGGGATTTTGGTACTTGGTTTTTGACATTAGTGAAATGATTGGATTTTGTATGGTTTACACTATGTCGATCAAATCTTGAAGCTCAAGATCATGCAATTTAAATGTAGAAACCCAAGCTATCCATGCAAGATGCAATCTATAGGTCAAAGTATAAAGTTTGATCTAGTATAGGGATTATGTAATTTAGAGTTTGAAGCCAAAATTTATGCATATTTTTCCATAAATCCCAAGCCAAGTTAGAATTGTCCTTGTTTTTCAAATATTGAGAGGCTTGAGGAGTGATTAATTAAGCAAGGTGTAAGGGTTTTCCATTTTTATCGAGAATATTGACATTCCTTTGGTTCTCATTGCTTACATTAGTCAAAGTAGTTTAGGCTTGTGGTCTAGTATATTTTCTAATTATGTCACCATACATAGTGCACTAGTGTGTGTGTTAGGTGTGTCATCATGTTGTATTGTGGTACCTTGTGCATATAGGAGTGTAATGTGGCATGTTTGGTGTCACCTTTATATATGAAAATAAATTTTAATTTTTTTTTGTTGATGTCTTAGGTGAAACCTTGGGTCATTATAGATGTAGAAGAGACGAGCATAAACATTAAGAGAATTAATAAGTAGCAAGTGAGGAAAGATGAAGTTTAGGATTTTAGGATATATAAAAAATGAAAGGAGGGTTACTATATGAGAAGAAGACCTAGATGCATATGCCAAGGGATACATAAGGGATAAAAATAGTAAAACTAAAGGTGAAGGGGAAGAGAATAAAATACATATAGTTAGCTAGGAAGAAGTAATAATTCTAAGGAAATATAAAGGTGGGATACAAACTTTGATATTTATGAATTTTGATGACTCAAGGAGAGTATTACCAACTATCCCTTAAAATGACATGGTTCATATCCCACCTTCACTTATAAGAATTTTATGTGCATAAAGGATAGTACATATGTGACACTATGAAAGTAAGAAGAGGACAACTTGTGTATAATGTTGATTGGAAATGATTGACTAAGCCTCTAAAATAATAATAAAATGATCCACCTCTTTAGTATAAAATAAGGGTTGTCATTATGTTCTAAGTGGTACTACTAATTTGTACAAAAAATAAAACTCATTTCTAAATGATTCATTAAATATTTTCAATATATTTTATATAGAAAAATATGCTCAATTACACACGACTATTGATATGCCCATTACACACTCAATAAGTAGCAAGTTTATCATCCCATCTCACTATCACCAAATTTGGCCTCCTATTTTGTGATATAATTTGTACTTAATTTTTATTTTTATTTCACTAATCTAGGGTTGTATTCTCTATCCTACAAAATCAAAGTCTACTCCATAGCCTTGAGCCTCTATGAGATCAAAATTTTAATTGACCAAAATTTAGCTCAATATAAACTAAATTATTCAATGAAAAAATAAAATTAGTACAACATGCACTAAATTTCTAGTATATGAGATCCTCATGCAAGAACACATCAAATTTGAGTGTCAATATCTCAATTGTGAATAGATTGTTTTGAAACACATTAATCAATATAAACCAAATTCTTCAAAGTGAGAAAGGAGATAAGTAGAAAGACATACAATTGCAACAAAAATATTTTGATTTAGAGTTAAAAATAAAAAGGAAAACTTTCTTGAGAGATCTCTTGAATGGAAAATTGATTCATCCTAGAATGATAATTTGAGATCAGTAAGTGTCTTTGGTAACATTCATTTCTTCATATTGCCTCAAAAACACATGCTAGTATGCCATAAAGCAAAATCAGACATAGTAATTTCCCACCATTAATCCTTAGAGGAAAGTTCATGCAATTTTAGATCACGAAAGACCAACCGGTTTCAACAACATGCGTTAAACAGATTCAATAAATACTATCATTAAACAAGAAAGATGGAACATAAGACATGAACAAAAATATTTACATGGGGAAAAAAAATTGGGTAGAAAACCCCACACTCCAAAAGCATAGATCCATTGTATTATTCAACAACCAAATACATAGTTACACTACAATGTAGGCTCTAAGCCTTTACATGGAGATTTACATCCTGTTCCATCTGGAGATAATCCAACATCATAACCCCTTTGAATTTAATCTCTCCACTCTTTGTTCCAATGCACTACAAAATAACATACTGTGACTGACGGATTAGTATGGGTTGATTATGATTTATTCATGAAGAATCAAAGCATAACGAAGCCACTAACGTCAAATCTCAATAGGATCATTCAAATGAAAATTAAACCAAGCATCCATTAAAATCTATTATACTAAACTAAAAAAGCTTTAAAAATGCCTACTCTAATCCATTGAAACTTATCCATTGGGGGAGTGGTGTCGCGTTGATGTGGAACAATGACCCTTTCCCAATCCTAGGGATAAATAAGCCTATTTTAGTCAGTTTTATTAAAGAAAAATTGTTGAAACCATTGTGAGATGTGTATGAAAACATGATTTAAAACTAGATTAACATCATGCAAGCTATTTTAACATGATTTAGATTAAGATGATTTAGATTTGAAAATGCAAAGCTAATCTAAATGGATTCTAAGCTAAAATATTGAAACCCTAACTGATAAACAAGCTAAATGTATGCATCTAAGTTACCATGGAAGCCAATAATGAAAGATAAGATAATTAGTGCAAATATTTAAGCTAAAATAATACTAAAAATGCTAAAAGTGAGTGTGAGTGTGAGTTATTTTAACAACATAACTTTGATGTTAAAAGATGGATCCATTTGTCTCCAAATAGTGACTTATTTATAGGAAATCAAATGAGAAATGAATGGTTGAGATCAAAAAGGTTAATCAACGGTTAAGGATGGAAGAAGTTGGAGGCATGGATCATGGATTCTCATCAACAAATGAAAATGAAAGATGAGATTTAGTCAAGGGTCAATATTCCTTCAAACAAACACACTTTTGACCTTTACAAGAGGTCACAAGTTAACTTGCACAAGAAGTCAAAAGGTAACTTGCACATGAAGCTTTGTAAGAATATTCCATTTCTTAAATGAGCGAGGAGAGAGAATATTCTTTGGAATATTCTCATGGGTGAGGAAAAAGGATAATTTAGCAAATTAAAACAAATTTTAATTGTGCAAAAGGGGAAGGAATATTCCTTTTGGAGGAAAGTGTAAATGAGTAATATTGACCCTTGACTAAATTAAAACAAATTTAGTCAAGGGTCAATATTCCTTCAAACAAACACACTTTTGACCTTTACAAGAGGTCACAAGTTAACTTGCACAAGAAGTCAAAAGGTAACTTGCACATGAAGCTTTGTAAGAATATTCCATTTCTTAAATGAGCGAGGAGAGAGAATATTCTTTGGAATATTCTCATGGGTGAGGAAAAAGGATAATTTAGCAAATTAAAACAAATTTTAATTGTGCAAAAGGGGAAGGAATATTCCTTTTGGAGGAAAGTGTAAATGAGTAATATTCCCTTGCAAGTGGGGGGAATTAGATTTAATTAGTAATTGATAATTAAACTAATGTTAATTATGCAATTAGGGGGATTAGGCTATTTTCATTAAATACAATGATTTAATGAAAAAGGGAAAGGTGGAATGATATTTAATTAAATAACCTAGGGTTATTTAATTAAATAAGAAGATTTAGGGATTAAATTAAATAAATTGATGTATTTAATTCAATTAGATGAAATGTTAGCATGAAAGGGGGTGAATTAAACATATTAAATTAATTAGGTTAATAGATGCAAATGATAGAATTAATCAAATAGCTAGGGAAATTTAATTAATTAAGTGAAAAGAGGATGGGTTTCAAGATGAAATGATGTTAGTATACCTAATTCGAGTGTATGATATCATTCATGACATTTTTTAGTGTCTACATTTTTCCCCTCTTTGAAGCGAGGTACCTGTTATGTTGGTTCAAATACATAACACATTTTCAAATGGAAATTGTTGCTTAAATAAAAAAATAAAAAATTGATGTTTTTTTAGATTCCCCATTGTTGCACCAGTAGAAGGAATAAGCTAGTTCCCTACCTCAAGAAATCAGGCGAAAATTTTGAATTTTGGGTTGATTTCTTGATAAAGCTTAAAATGTTACCCCAAGGGTCCAAAAAGGCTCTAGGGTGCAAAAAAAATGCCAAAAATGTGAAAAATGATGCAAAATAAGGTTCAATTTGGCAAGATTGGTGAAAATGGTGAAAACCCTAGCTTCATGGTTAAATTAGGGAAAAAAATCCTAATTTGAAAGCATAAATAGGTGAGGAAGGGTCACTTTCAATTCATTTGTGCATTCACACCTTCAAGATTTCTTACATTTTGAGCTTTAACCCTCTAATGAAATGGTGGAATGAGTGCTCCTATGACACATTTCTGATCAGGTTCAAGAGTACTAGAGGCTTCTAGGTGTAGGACCACCAGTATGTGATTCGAAACTTGATTTGAAATTTGACTTTTAGGTGAATTTAATGCATTTAAAAATTTGAACTATGGTAGTGTCGCTATACAACAACACTATTTTGATTTATAGTGACGCATATGTAAATTGTGACATAGTTCACAATTTAAAATTAGGGTTTCAACATATGTAAATGGTGAAACAACTTGTTATTTTAAATTTAGGGTTAGGGCTTACCAAGGTCAAATAGCGACTCATATCATGATTTGTAATTTAAATGCTTTGGGCATTGCTATTTGGAATTTGAGTTATAGTGATGCTATCATAAATAGGGATGTTATTGTCATTTTGGGGGATAAAACTCCAAACTCATCCAGATTTTTTGAATTTTGACATTGTGTGCTTCATGGGTGCAAGAGGTTATCCTACCTTTGATGTCCCACGAGCACCGATCGACTGTTTTGTCCATACTTGGTGATTTTTTTGAGTTGTGACAAGAGCACTTGAGAGATATTGGTTTGTGGTACATTGCATGCATGCTTGTCATCTAGACCCATTTAGTGAAAGCAATGGAGCAACGAGACCTCATCATTCCACTTAGCTACCGGTGAGGCAATAGTGACGTTGGAGGATGTATGGCAGATATTGTGTTTGTTGATACATGGTGAGCATATGATATATGATGTTGACACCGGCTATGATGCATTCCATGAGGTGCTTGACTAGGAGAACATTGTCCTGGTCACTTCCCATATTGATCTTGAGATGTACAAATGTCAAGTGTCGACCTTAGATTGATTATTGTGGTGATTATCTCAAGTTTGGTTTCTCTAGATCGATGGATTAGAGGATTTAGTATAGGATGGGGTCTAACTTGGCACGAGATGCATGGGGGAAAGTGATGTTGTCTTCCCTTTACCATGATATGTATGAATTTGTATACAGTGATGGAAAGTCGATTGACACAAGGGTCACCCTTCTCCACATTTGGGCTTGGGAGCACATCGTTGTGCTTCAATCGATTGTTCAAATGGTAGATGTAGAGCTAGATGATATTATTATTTAGAGATATAGGGGTTCCATCACATTGCAACATACAAGGAATCTTGGCATTCCATACTGGCACTGAGTGATTGATGACATGACAATATTCAGATAGCGTCCCTGATTGTAGATCTCCTCTTGGTACGATGATGTGCAACAATTGTTCTTTGCTCAATAGACCCGATATATGCAGGGTTGAGAGCACATGATCATTGAGCAATACCTGCCTGATAGGTTTTCCATATAGTTTGGCGAGAGGCAGGGTAGGCTTGATGATGCATACACTACTATTTTTCTAGGTTAGCCTGGGAGAAAACATGGGGATACATGATCCCAACCTAGGAGGTTGTTGAGGGATTTTGAAAGCTAGTTGCTAGGCCCTGGGCCTATGATGAGGGATCGAAGGATGCTCAAACAATTCCTACATATGATGCATGGTTTTTTTCCCCTTGTCAATTGATAGATCCAATAGGTGCACCTCCACAAGTTAGGCCGAGAGGGAGGGGTATAGGAAAAGGTAGAGGGTAGCTAGATGATGGGAAGGGCAGAGGATGGGGTAGAGGACAAGATGGACAGGATGGACATCAATAGGATGGACATGTCCTAGGGGCACCACCATTTCACCAATAGACTCCTTAGTAGCCATTGATACAACAACAACCATTGAAACAACAACCCATACAACCACCACCGTTGGGGCCAAATCCCCATGATGCATAGATTTTGTTGTTGCAAGTGGTTATAGGTGACAGGGATCAGGCCAGATAACAGATTTTGGCTATCAATAATGAGAGAGACCAGGACAAACAATAGGTACAAGACTTGAAAACAAAGAGGGACTAGGAGCATTAGCTCAGGCAGATTTCTAATATACAATTGGCACAAGAGGTTGGGTGGTGCTAGCAACTAGAGTCCATGACAACGACAACATAGGAATAGACTGTGTATTCCTAATTGTATAGAGAGGACATTACCGAGGTGACTTGTTATCACAAACACTACCACCAGGATGTCCCTATGGTGATTAGGTAGCCATATTACTCATAGAGGAGTGGGGAACATCCCCAGGCCGAGGATCAGCTAAAGAGACAACCTGGTGAGGGGATTAGCCATTAGGGCTAGCTCGCTTGTACAAACACTTTTTGATTATTTCCTGATTCTTTATATAGAGATACATTCATGGGATCCTTTTTAATAGCCTCATGGATATTGTACTTTTGATTGATAGACATACACTGACTCAAATATTGTATTATGACCGTGACCATTTTTTGATATATATATATGATACAGATTCAATATGATGTGACGTGTTTATTTTATTTCATGCTTTATGAATGCATAGATGCATTTGATGTGATGATGTGACATGCTTATATATTATCATATATGGATTCAATTATTTTATTTATGCTTATATGATATGTGATGGTATATGTGATATGTGATGATATGAGATGCAATGATGTGGAATAGATGCAATGTTATATTCTTTTTTAATATCTTTTTCATGATATTCCATGGGATGGATGATATGATATGTTTATGTGATGTGTATGCAAATGATATGGATGTATTTCTTTTTTTGTATTTTTCTATGAAATTTATGATGTGATGATGTATGCGTATAGATGTATGGATGGATTATGTAGATGTTTATGCTTATGATATGATAATGTGATGCACATTTATGATATGCATGCAATGATTTAAGATGCTTAGAATAAAAAATCTATATTGTCCTTTACAACTTAAATGATAATGCAATTGATTTATGATGTGATTTATGCAAGATGTATGCATGTTGATGATTTGTGGATGTAGGATGGATGCAGTGATGATATTTTTGTCGACTGTCATGTTACCAGGTTGGCACAGAGAAAATATAGAAGAACCAAGATGATTGACCATTTATTTTTATGATTGATTAAAAAAGATCTAATAATTCTATGATCTACCAATACTTTATTAGGGATGGTGATGAGAAATGCATGATGATGATGATTTTCTCATATCTTGGGATTGGGATTTTTCATCGTTCCTTATTGTTTGATATAACACATAGACATGATGCATCAAGGTATGAATAACCAAGATGGCGTTGTATCTGGTGTAATGGAATTTGAATCTGTAAATAGATAGGATAGTTCTTGTGCACACCTTGAAATACAAAACCCTTGTTGGAATAAAATTTAGTAGTTCAGAATATATTGGATCTAAGCATACACAATATTCAACAATGTACTCCAAACAACTTCCCTACACACAACTAAGCAAGTATGTGCCAATATTATTTTACAAGAATACTAACAAGCACAAAAAACAAAAGATAATGATCGATGCCCCATTCCTTTCTCTCTAAATTGTTTTGATAGAAATCATCGAGAGGTCCTTGGAATGGATCAATAAGATAAATCATAAGAAAAGATTAAAGACAAACCGTCAGTATTATCTATATCTCTTGCCAGTTTAATATAGCTAAGATGATTTCTGATACTGATTTCCATCGCAAGAAGGATGCATCCTAGGAAATGTTGAAGATGGTTTGATTAGGATGAGGTTTATGATAAATCTTTGATACAAACTTCACTGAATTATTCACCTATGATCTACACTTTAGATTTTGACACTTAGGTTCTCACTTCATGACTTGTTATACTTACTTTCTATTTGTTTTACCAAAGGTTGAAGGTGACGCTTTATTTATTAGGGATGGAGGTTTATTGTAGGTGAAAGAGAGATGAGATGGATGGTTTTGTGTTTTCTATTAATATTTCAATGTTTTTGGTGTTTTGAAAATGTTTTGAGGTTGTTTTTGTTATTTTTAAAAGTTTATGTGAATGTTTTTTTTTATTATTTGAGGCTGTTTAGGGTTTTCTCTAAGATATTTGATGTTTTTTGGGTCTTTTGAATTTTTTCTAATGTTTTTTTGTTTTTATGAGTTTTCAAATGTTTTTTGTGTTTTCAGAGTTTTTTGATGTTTAGGGGTTTTTTCGATATTTAAATGTTTAGGGTTTTTTTGATATTCAACCAAGAACCTAACCTAAAAGACCTATCCTAGGGGCCTCAGGGGCTGATCAAAGATAATTCTTTCCTATGCTATACACATAGAGACAACGTAGTTTGACTGACTTGACTTATTTTAAGATGAAGATGAACAATTGATGAAATGCCATTTTATCATGACAAACTCCTTAAGGATTGACCTAGGGTGTCTTAGGGGCACATCAATGATGGAATTTCCTATGTTCAAGTTTAGAGACAACGTAGTTCAACATGGTACTATTTTTGGATTTTTGATGTTTGACCTTTTTAGGGATTTTGATATGTTTTCTAGATGTTTTGGATTTTGACTTTACAATTTTATGAGTGTTTTTGGATTTTAGTTGTACAATATTTTGCAAATGTTTTCATATTTTCTGATGAACATTTTATGAATGTTTTTAGGATTTTCTATTGTGATTTCTATAACCTTAATATATACAAGAACCCAATTTGATCCATAATGAATTTCCACCAGTGTGATATGATAGACTACCTCGATATAGGCAGGACAAACTGACCTAAGGAATATGCCAAGTAGTACTAAGGGGATACAATACTTCATAATATCAAGCTATGAGAATGAAGTAGATGGGTAGGGGAATGAATAGGATGGATGAGACAATTGATAGATGTGATGCCAAGAACGATAGGATAAAGAGCCAAAGAATATATGGAGGTGCCTTATTTACATGAGGTGCCTATTTTCCAATTTTTCACCAAGGTACTTGCCCACAACGCCACCGAAGCAGTTTTCACTAGAGGACGATTTTTTTTTTGGTACTATTTTCAATCCTTTTTCTCATTTTAAAATTTTTTTCATTGGTTTTTTTAATTTTTTTTGTATTTTCAGATTTATACCCTTCAAGACTAGGCATAATTTTTTTTAATATGCAAGTTGTTGGTTGGTTCCTGCAAGGTTTCACCTTCAGATGTTGACAATTGATAGGCTCCTAATCTATAACTTGTTGTGATGACAAAGGGACCTAACCAATTAGGCTCAAACTTTCCTTGACTATCCTAATCTGGAATATTCTTCTAATTTTTCTTAAGATCCCCTCCTTGGAATGATCAAAATTTGATCTTCTTTTTATAGCTCTGTTTAGTTGGTTTTGATATACTTGCAAGTGATTAAGGGCATCGAGACAACACTCATCCAAGAATTCTAGCTCATTTAGCCAAGATACTATGTATTCTTCATCAGTGATTAAGTTTTTTAGTGACACTCATAGTGATGGAAGCTCGACCTCAATAGGAAAGATGGCTTCTGATTCGTAGACCAAGGAGAAAGGGGTTGCACCTGGAGGCGTACGAATATTGGTTTGATAGGCCCAAAGAGTAAGATTTAACTGCAAATGCTAGTCATGGCTAGCTTCATTGACCATTTTATTTAGGATTTTTAGAATGGTCTTGTTTGTAGCCTCAACTTGACCATTGCACTGGGGCTAATACAGGGAAGAGAATCGATGTTGGATGTTGAATCTTTGATATAGCTCTTTTACATCTTGATTTTTGAAGGGTGTTTCCTTGTCTTAAATAACGGTTTGTGGAACACCATAATGGAAGTTGAGGTAGTTCAATATAAACATAGTAATTTTTTTCCCCATTATGTAAGTCATAGGAATAACTTCAACCCATTTGGTAAAATACTCAGTGGTTGTTATGATAAACTTGTGGCCATTAGATGAGGTTGGGGTAATATTTCCTATGAGGTCAAGCCTCCACCACGAGAAAGGAAAAGGTGTGATCATTGGTTGTAACTCCTGAGCTGGAGCATGAATTAGGTCTGCATGTTGTTGACATTGGACACGCTTCTGCACATACTGATGAGCTTCTCTTTCCATGGTTGGCTAGTAGTACCCCATCCTCAATATTTTCTTAGCTAAGGTCATACCACTAGAATGGGAAACACATATGCCATCATCAACTTTTGTTAAAGTGGCCAAGGCTTCCTCTTGGTTAAGACATCATAGTAATGTCCCTTTGATGCTTCAGTGGTAAAGGGTATCACCTAGGAGAAAAATTTGTTCCTCCAAAACATAGTTTATTTGAAGTAGTACCTCTCAAATATTGAAGAATCCATTTTACCACATTCCAATGTTTCATTCCTAGATTGCTCATATACCTGCTCACAACTCTGACTGCATGTGCAATATCTAGCCTTGTGCATACCATTGCATACATCAAACTACCAATTGTTGATGCATAAGGTAGCTTAGAAATTGTGTCTTCCTCCTCTTGTGTCTTTGGACACATCTCCTTAGTCAATTTAAAATGACTAGGAAAAGGTGTACTGACTGCTTTTATATTTTGCGTGTTAAACCTTTTCAACACCTTCTCTACATACTCACTTTGAGACAAAAATAATTTTTTGTTTGTCCTATCTCATGTGATCCTCATACCAAGGATTTGTTTTGTTGCACCCAAATCCTTCATAGTAAATAATTTTCTATTTTTTCTTAAGTTCATTAATATGTTGCACATTAGACCTAGAAACAAGCATGTCATCAACATAAAGAATATGATAATATAGCTTCCATTATCCAATTTCTTAAAATAAACACAATAATTAGAATGACATCTTTTGTAACCTTGTTCAACCATAAAACTATCAAATTTCAAATACCATTGCTAAGGTGCTTCCTTTAGGCCATACAAACTCTTCTTTAACCTACACACAAATTCCTCCTTACCCTTGACCTCATATCCCTATGGTTGTTGCATGTATATTTCATCTTCCAAATCCCCATGGAGAAATGCTATTTTCACATCTTGTTGTTCAAGATGCAAGTCTTCTGCAGCCACAAGACTTAGAATAGTTCTAATAAAAGTCATCTTTACAACTGGAGAAAATATTTCATCAAAATCTACACCTTTTTTTCATGCAAAACCTTTTACCACGAGTTTGGCCTTATATCTTTTCTTGTCTCTATCTTCTTCCTTCAACCTGTAAACCCATTTATTAGGAAATTCTCTTTTACCTACAGGTAATTGGACTAAGTCCCAAGTCTAATTTTATAGCAAGGAATATATTTCCTCTTTCATTCCTAGCTCCCACTATTTTTTGGTATCTACTTGCATTGCTTCTTTATAACCTTCAAGTTCACCAGAATTAGTTAATAATATAGAATATAACGATGGATTAAATATTTTTGGAGGTCTAGTTATCCTTGTAGAGCATCTACCACTTGCAAGAGTTTGTGGGATAACTTGTTGTTGCTGAGCATCAGGTACCGCTGGCATTTTATTTTCTAGAATTTCATTCAGCACCACATATTCTTTTTTGGCCTATTCATGCTTCTTTTCCTGTAGCTAATCCTTATACATGACCTTCTCATTGAATATAACATCTCTACTCCTAATGATTTTATGATTTTCATAATCCCATGACTGATAACCAAAGTCATCTACTCCATATCCAATTAAGCTACATTTTTTAGACTTATACTTACGCTTGGTTCTATTTTCAATATCAACTTGGAAAAAAACTTCACAACCAAAGATTTTCAGAAATGAATAGTTTACCTTTTTACCCATCCATGCCTCCTCTAGAATACCACCATTCAAAGGATTTGAAGGTCTCGTATTTATTAAATAAACAATAGTATGTAAAACATCTGCCCAAAAATGTAAGGGTAGTCCAACATGCAATCTCGTGCTCCTTGCACAATCCATGATAGTCATATTCATCCTCTCAGACACACCATTTTCTTGTGGGGTTCTAGGAATCATTTTCTGCCCATGGATTCCATTGTATGAACAGTATTTTTCAAATTCTCTTCTGCAATATCCACCTCCATTATTATATCTAACACACTTCAACCTTTTTCCTATCTCATTCTCAACCAAAGCTTTCCACTTTTTAAAAGTTTCAAATACTTTCAATTTTTGTTTTAGGAAATACACCCATGTTTTCCTATTTGCATCATCAATGAAAGTAACATAATAGCAAGAGCCACCAAGAGAAGATACCTGAGTGGGTACCCATACATCTGAATGCACAAGCTCTAATTTCTCACTCTTCTTCTCTTTCCCAACTTTGAGAAATTAGACTCTTTTCTATTTTCCATAAGCACAATTTTCGCATCCAAGCCAATCTACTTTAGACCTAGTAGAAAATTTTTGGAGTGAAGGATCTTCATCCCTTTCTCACCCATGTTCCCAAGTCTATGGTGCCACAATTTTTTTTTGTCCCTACAACAAGTTCTACAATTGTCTCAGTAGCAACTATTTCTATAGCAACTAAGGTATAATAAGTATTACCAGTACACAAATACAATGTACCTACCTTTTCATCTTTAGCTAATACTAATGCACATTTATTGACCTTCCAGACTTTTTTTGTAAATGTAACTATGCAGCCTTCACTACCAAGTTGTCCTGCAAAAATTAAATTCCTTCTCAAATTTGGAACATGCCTTACATCTTGTAGCAACCAGTCATCTACATTCTGCAACTTGATTTTTATCTTTCCTTTTCCAACAATCTGACAAGGTTCATCATCACCCAAATTGATAGCAATACAGAGGATTCACTCACTCATGTGAATACAAATACAATCATAGACTCAATCCCTTATGTTTCTTCAATTTTACAAGAGAATTTCTCAATACATAAACCTCCACAAATGCACCATTTGGAGTTTCTAAATCTTCTGACCCAAACAAGACCTTATTTGTCTTATGTATCCTTAAGGAACCTTAATTTAACCAAAACAAACAAAAACCAAAGCTTGCTTCTTCACATATTAACCATTCATACATTGAGAGCCAACTTCTTTGTAGCCAAGCACTTACAAACTGTCAAACTTAACTCTAATCACAAACCCAAAATCTAGAGTATAATGGACTATTTTGAAACCTATTAATGGGTTCTAAATCATATCAAAAAGGTAGCATAGGTTGCCTTGGAACACAAGCTTTAAATACTGACTGTACCGAGTTCTTAAATGGCCTAATTAGGCTTGATTGCAACATAGGTTATTGATTTTATTACTTCCAGACTTAAATATACTCAACCAACACTTTACTCATGCCTAATCAGGTATTAATTTTCTAATTTTACCATCAAAAGACTCATTAGACAAGTATTTTTATAAACCCTACACTCTAGACTTCTTAACTGTCCACAAACAAAGTTTTTACAAACTAGGGCTTTGTTGAAACTTACCCAAACCATGTGCTCAACCTCTACAACTTAGGAATATGTTAGAACACATTAAAAATCTTTATAAACCAATTATTATAAGGATTCAATGGTTAAAACTTGAGAAATGCTATTTTAAAGGCTGATTGGTTACCCTAGATCAGGGTTGTGACAATTTTATAAAAAAATGACAATAACTTGCTTAAATTTGAATCAAATTGCATGAAACAAACTCTAAAAGGAAGGTGATTTAAGATATAATTACTTACAACCAATTAAAAATATTTTATTTCCCATATAGGGCCATACAACAACAAAAAACAAAAGATTTATGTAGAAATATGCATAAAAATAGTGGTTTTCTTCATTCAATCTCAAAATCTCAATCACCCACACCCAATACAAATGTGCATAGGCCTTTTAAAGGAATTAAATCATGAATTCTCACATTCCAACTAATTTCTAACTACTTCCCAATTTTTTAGACCCACTTGACCTTTCACCTTCCTAATGTTGCTTTTTTGCAACTTTATAATATTTTTTGCATATTTCTGACAAATTTTGAATACATTGACACCATTTTGTAAAATGTGGCACAATGACATCCTAATGATTCTAATACATGGAAAAATTACTTGAATAACCCTTGAACAATGTGAAACAACAAAATTTTAATCAACCTTCAAGATTTTCTTCCTAGAATCATGACATTGTCAAGATGCTCCTACATCATTCTCCCAACCAAATAATTTTCAAGTCCACTTGAATTTGAAATTGTCAACAAATATGCATTATTTGTATTATTTTCCTTGAAACTACTCCTAATCATCTTCATTTTTACCTTTGGCTTGAATTTTTCCATGCAAATCAGTCCTCTACTTTGTTTGCCAACTAAAATCAGATTCACTATGCTTTGATGCATCTCAGTATCTTGTTTCTCCCTATTCACTTTATACCTTGGATTATATCCCATCAAAAATATCATCATAACAATGAAATGAAATATTACCTCTCTAACCTTTTGCTCTTTCCATGAAACAAAGACTGCTTCATTCCTAATCTCCATGTTCTTTATCTGGTTTTTTGCTCCCTCAAGGAGTTCATTCTTCATTTGCCTCATCATCAACTTGATCTGTGTTTCTTCTTACTCTTGTTTATCAACTGCTAACTTGGATTGTTTTCTCCTTCTTTTTACAAGCTTCCTAATGGGACACATAACTCTTTTCTTAATCTTCAAGTGCAAACTTGTTATTTGCTTAATCATTTGTTCCATCTTCATCATAGACTCATGGGACTCTTTGTCCAACCTTCTCATCTCTCGCTTTATTGCTTCTATCTCTTTGTCAATATTCTATTGTCTCTTTCTCTTCTTCCTTTCTTCCTCTACCTACAAATGTCTTCTCAATATATCCATCTTTTCTTGTCAAGCAAGATTCTTCTTTCTTCCACTTTCTCTCAACTTTCTCTACCTTCTCTTGGCAGTAACCAGGTTATCTTCTCAACCTACACACAACCATAACACAAAACCATAAAACCACAAACCCGTTGGCATATGGCTTCTAGTTTTTTCATTTATGGCAACCGAAGTCATTATCTTGGTCTACAGATCATAATTTGTTCATACAGGAAGGCATAGTGAAGAACAGTGCATTACCAGAAGTAAGAATGAAGGATAGGGTATATGGCTAGTATGTTGATCTATATGCTTCACTGGATTATCATTTTGCATTGTGGATCTCGGGGAAGTCTATTAAGCATCTATATTAACTTGTTGTCAAGTTTTGTGGTGTCACATTAATCGGTGTATGAGTTATGAGATCCGGTAAAATGGTTTATTTATTTATTTGTTCATGTTGGCCGACTCAGTGCATATGGTGTGTCGTGGATGTATAAGGAACAAATATTTAATTGTTTCTATGTTCAAGAATTTTTTTTTTTGGGTCCTACCTATGTCTTAGCTGACTTTGGTGGATGTGTGTCATATATCAAATGTGAATAGAGCCGATAGTTGGAAAATATTTTTGTCTTGCTGCAAGTTGACTTGATGTACTTAAATATTTGTAGCGGATATATATTTGAGTTTGAGTAATTAATTTTGGATGTGTGTAAGGATGAATATGTAGAAGTGTGTAAATGTGAGTGAAGAGCAAAGAAGATGTATAGGAAAATATCAAAAGATCAGTTGAGTGAATTTTTGCTTGTGTAGAAGAGGTTCTTGTGAAGTGAATTAAGGCAGAGCAGAGAAGAAGTGTAGAATTGGACATAAGGTCCAAAATCTAATCAATGTGCTTAATTAGTACTATAATCTATCCTTTTTAGATGCTATCTTCTTAGTTCAACCTTTTTTTGTAATCCAAAAATTTTGTAAGGCAATGATCCTTCTTTTGAGCAGTGAGCTCAAGGCATTGTTCCTAAATGCATGTGCATTCTTTTTCTCCATACTTTTAACAGAGTATAAATTGTGGATTGACCTCCACTGTGGTGGTTTTTCCCCTAACAGGTTTTCCACGTAAAAAAAATATTGGTGTTATGGTGTTTTGATTGTTTCCTTCATGTGCTTGCATCTTTAATTTTGATTAAATGTTGTAAATGGTTTAAGATCTAGAATAAAATCTTAATATTGTTGAACACCGATTCACCCCCCATCTCAGTGTTCCTTGAGTCCAACAATTGGTATCAGAGCATTGGTTCCTTTGCATAAGTTTAACAACTTGAGGTGGATCTTGGAATGCAATGAAATTTGGTGGTCTTCAACAATAGCTTTTGGTGGCACTTGATGATGTTGATCAGTCTAAAGAAAAAGTCATGTAATTGAAACCAAATATTGGAGATGTTGAAAAATTCATTCAATCATTGAAGGATAAAATCAACGAGTCAAGAGAAAAGAGGAAGGAACTATGTGATGAACAAAAGAAAAATTAAATTAAATTCTTGGAAGATGTTCACCTAAATCATACCTTAAAAGAAATAACTAAAGAATGTGAAAATATTGCTAGAGATAATGCTACTCTAAAGCTTAAGATGGAATCTATGGCGATGAAGCTAACTAAGGAGAATGAAGAAAGGAAGAAGAATGAGGAGAGTTTGGCTTAGTCCTTGAAAGAAAAATATGAAGAATGCAACATAGTTAATAGTGGATTCATTCAGCTGGAGATTGAACTGCAACAATCCAGAAGTAATGAACAAGAACTTGAAAGAAAAATAGTTATTCTCAGAGATGAACTCACTACTGAAAAATAATACAAGGAGAAGTTTAGGATCGGTTTTTATAAGCTTGATGAGCTGACTAAAGGATAGAAGGATGCAGATGACAAGAGAGGTATTGGATATGAGAAGGCAGAAAGCTCCAGATTTGAACATAAGGATTCCAGACAAATAAATTAGATGAACAAAAGTAGAAGGTATCTGATAAGACAACCTAATGCTCAGAAGTTTAATGGTCACTACTTTTCCTACAATAGATTTGGTCATATGGCTTCTCAATATAGAGGTAAAATTAAATTGAGCAAACCATCATTCTCAGGTCAGTGCTTTAATTGTGATAAATTGGTCACAAGTCAAGTGAATGCAAAAATATGATAGACAACTTTCATAGAAATGTCAGATGTTATGCATGCAATAGATTTGGGCATATTGCTAATCAATGTAGATCAAAATAAAATCAATGGAATGAATGGTCTAGATAGAGAAATCCTATGTGTTACAATTGCAATAGATTTGGTCACATTGCAAAATTTTGTAGGAACAAAAACATGGAAAAAAGAGGTCCTGTATACAAAGGTAAAATTTCACAGAAAGATGATAAAGGAAAAGAAAAAGTAATTGTGGAAGAGATCTAGTATACAAAGGTAGAATTTCATAGAAAGGTGATAAAGGAAAAAAAAAATTAATTGTGGAAGAGATAAGAGATCAAATGAAGAAAACATGGGTAAGAAAGAATGAATTTGATGAAGAAAATAAGCCCACACTAGAAGTAGGTTCCGGTAATTCCTCCGGAAATTGATCTTAGGCCATTGGCCTAGGGGGATTTTTTCAAGAAAAATCCTTTAACCCCTTGCCAGGAGTTGGCACTAGAATGTACGTAATTTTTAGTAGTTGTGCTAGTGGTTTACAAGTGTATTGGTGGTCACTTGTGCAAAAAAATTTCAAGAGGAAGGTCCATAGAATAATTTTTCCCTTGTTGTCTAAGAAAGCAAAGTACCTGGAATGTCTAGGGAAAAACATTTAATGTGGAAAAGAGGTTCGGTACGTGAAGTTATAAAAGGGTATCTAGAACCCTCATTTGTCACCATGCATTGAATGAGAATAGAAGGAGAACCCTTGCAAAATAATTTTGAATGATTCAATTCAATTCGACAGTGAACTTATCAGGTATTTCAATTATTTGTTGAAATCTCACTCAATTTGGTGTTCGGTAGAAACTTGTTTGGCACAAAAAGGAAAATGTTGCAAATCAAAGGAATGGTAAATTTGGATGAATATAGTAGTGAGAAGATTAGGGATGTGAATTTTTTTTTGTTGGCCCATGAATTGAAATGGCTTGAAGGAGTGAAACACAAAAGTTTGGGCATTTGGAGTGAATTTCCATATTTTGATAACGCGGAAGTCGTTAGGTTTATCTTGAACAGACTGAATGATGACATTCTAACTCTAGATAAACCCTATCCCATTTCAAAAGAGGTGATCATGAATCTATCTGGTTTGTGAAATGTTGGGGATATTTTGAAAAAGAAATTGATTCAGAACAAAGAGATCAAAACCCTAACAGGATTAACTGGAGATCAAAGGGATTTGATAATTGCAACAATCAAAGATTTGATAACAAGGTACATTGCGCATGGGATCTCATACAAAATATTTTTCAGAAAAAGGGAAGGTGCAACCTCGACAGGCGTAATTTACATCTCTCAAAAAATGATAATGGAGGATGAAGATTTTGATCTGTGTGGTTTTCTAAAGGATCAATTGATGGAAAATGTGCAATTGATAAAGGAGGCAGATTACCTCTTCAGTTTTAGTACATTGGTCATATGTCTTGTGATGTATTTTCTGAATTGTTTGCCTCAGGTTAGTAATGTTGTATGGAAAAATGATGTTTTGATTTGCAAACAATTTTTTGAACATTCTAATGCTTTGGGAAACTGCAAGCAAGAATATGCAAATTTCTTTAATGAATTGTTAGGGAATTTTGGAGCAATTAGCATTTATATCCCAGTTAAAACACTTGAATTTGGATCTTCTTCCAGTGAGATGGAGAGGAAGAAGAGAAGAGATCTAGAGATTTCCGAGTACACTCCTATGGCACAAAAAATCCCTAAAGTTGAAGGAAAAGGTAAAGAGCAATAGATTGTGGATATACCAGATGAGGAATCTGATGAATACACTCCCAGAGATGAACCAGAATCAGTTGAACTAGATATAGTAATAGCAAAAGGAAGTGAAGAAGAAGGTGTTTTATTCAAAGAAAAGATACTGCAAATTGTTCAGGAGAAATATGGGATACAAAATATTGTTAGCATATGGTTTGAGAGACCCTCATATGAGCTAGACTTGATCAAAATTACTCTGAGTACTTAATTTTTGCACAACCACATCAATTTGGAGAGCTTGCAGAATGTGTTTCTTGAAGAGATGATCAGATGCATAAAGGATGCCATGGTCTTTGAGTCTTAGGACAGGAAGGAGGAAGAGATAATTTTACATCTGAAGGAGTAGTTCAGGCTATCTCTTATCAAGCTAAATAGGTAGATGAAAGTGTTGATAAAATGCATAAACACAACAAAAAATATCTTCAACTATTGTCTACGTCGACCTCATGTATTTGGGAAGTACAAAGATAAGTTAGAGTAGATTGAAACTAAACTGAACAAGATTGGTCAGGATTACAAAATGTTTCAGGATCAGGGTGGTGCAGTCAAGAAGAATATTCAAGAGTTGTAGTCTGAGCACAAAAAATTTCTGCTCACCAAAAATAACCTTGTGGACACTTTCTAGAAAGTAAAGGACTTAACTAAATGTAGGCTAGAGCAGCTAATTGAAGTTTTGAGGAAAGGAGAGAAATTAGAAGAGGCAATTACAATATTGGAATCTCTCATCCAAATTATCAACTCAACATCAAAAAACAACAACTTGATCATAATAATTGGGATTGTAGTGGAAGCATGGAAGAAATTTCTTCCGGAAATGAAAGATAAGTACAAGTTAATTTTTTTATTCAAGCAGCAGTTGTATGTTCTCAAATTTTGATCCAATTTTTGAATGGGGGAAAGAGATAATTTTTGAGAGTGGAGTGATAAATATTTTTTTCATTGATGTCAAAGGGGGAGAGAGAGCAATGAAAAATTCCTTATCACTCTAGGGGGGAGTTGTGTTTTGAATTTTTTGAAATTTTGAATTTGGCAGAGTAATCTTATTGGTTCTAACACTTAGTCATTTTCACTAAGTGTTGCCATCAATGCCAAAGGGGGAGATTGTTGGCATATGGATTCTAGTGTTGTCATTGATGGAAACCGAATTCATTATCCTAGGCCGTAGATAATAATTTTTTCATACTGGCAGGTAGATTGAAGAACAGTGCATTACTAGAAGTAAGAATGAAGGACAGGGTATCCGGCTAGTATGTTGATTTGTATGCTTCACCGGATTATCATTTTACATTGTGGATATCGAGGAAGTCTATTAAGCATCTACATTATCTATTTTTTCAAGCTTTGTGGTGTCGCACTAATCAGTGTATGAGTTATGAGATCCAGTAAAATGGTTTTTCTATTTATTTGTTCATGTTGGTTGACTCAATGCATGTGGTGTGTCATGGATGTATAAGGAATAAATTTTTAATCATTTCTATGTTCGAGCAATTTTGTTTTGGGTCCTAGCTATGCCTTAGTCGACTTTGGTGGATGCACACCATATATAAAATGTGAATAGAGCTGACAGTTGGATTTTTTTTGTCTTGCTGCAAGCTGACTTGATGTACTTAAATAATTGTAGTAGATATATATTTGAGTTCGAGTAATTAATTTTGGATGTGTGTAAGGATGAATATGTAGAAGTGTGTAGATACAAGCAAAGAAAAGAGCAGATGTATAGGAAAATACCAGAAGATCAATTGAGTGAATTTTTGCTTGTTTAGAAGAGGATCTTGTGAAGCAAATTAAGGCAGAGCAGAGCAAAAGTGCATAATTGGATAGAAGGTACAAAATCTGATCAATGTGCTTAATTGGAACTATAATCTAGAATTTTTAGATGCTATATTCTCAGTTCAACCTTTTTTTGTAATCCAAAATTTTTGGAAGGCATCGATCCTTCCTTCTTTTGAGCAGTGAGCTCTAGGCAGTGTGTCTGAATGCACGTGCATTCTTTTTCCCCATACTTTTAATAGAGTATAAATTGTAGATTTAACTCCACCATGGTTTTTCCCCTAACAGGGTTTCCATAAAAAAATCTTGGTGTTATGGTGTTTTGATTATTTCCTTCATGTGCTTGCATCTTTACTTTTGATGAAATGTTGTAAATGGTTTGAGATCTAGAATAAAATCTTAATATTGTTGAACACTGATTCACCCCACCCTCTCAATGATCCTTGAGTCCAAAAAAATCAACTCTCTGCCTAGACCTTTTCCAGGCTCTAATACCAAACTAATAGAAATATAAAGGATGCACTCACTCATGTAAATACAAATTTCATAATCAAGAACTCAATCCCTTTTGTTTATTCAATTTTACAAGAGAACTTCTCAATACATAAACCTCCACAAAGGCACCGTTTGGAGTTTCTAAATATTATAACCTAAAAAAGACCTCAGTTGTCTTCTATACCCTTAAGAAACCTTAACTTAACCAAAAAAAACAAAATCCATAGCTTGCTTCTTCACATATTAACCATTCATACATTGAGAGCCAACTTCCTTATAGCCAAGCACTTACAAACTGTCAAACTTAACTCTAATCATAGACCCAAAATCTAGACTGTAATGAACCCTTTGGACACCCATTAAGGGGTTCTAAATCATATAAAAAAGGCAATGTAGGTTGCCTTGGAACACAAGCTTTAAATACTAACTGTATGGGGTTCTTAAATGGCCTAAGTAGGCTTGATTGCAATAGGGGTTATTGATTTTATTACCTCCAGACATAAATATCCTTAATAAACACTTTAATCATGCCTAATCAGGTCTATCTTTTCTAATTTGACCATAAAAAGACTCATTACACAAGTATTTTTATAAACCCTACACTCTAGGCTTCTTGACTGTCCACAAACACAATTTTTATAGACTAGGGCTTTGTTGAAACTGCCCCAAACCACATGATTAGATTTTGTGACTTAGGAATCTATTAGAATACATTAAAAAATCCTTATACACCAATTCTTAGAAGGATTCAATAGTTAAAATCTAAGAAATGCAATTTTAAAGGCTGACTGGTTACCCTAGATCAGGGTTATGACAGTTTTATGAAAATTGACAATAACTTGCTTAAATTTGAACCAAATTGCATGAAAAAAACTCTAAATGGAAGGCTATTGAATATATCATTACTTACAACCAATTAGAAATAGTTTCTTTCCTCTACAGGGCTATACAACAATAGAAAATAGAAGATTTCTATAGAAACATGCATAAAAACAATGGTTTTTTTATTCAATATCAAAATCTCAATCAACCACACCCAATATAAATGTACATAGGCATTTTAAAGGAATTTCATCATGAATCCTCACATCCCAACGAATTTATAACTAATTCCCAAATTTTTAGACCCACTTGACCTTTCACCTTCCTAATGTTGCTTTTTTGCAACTTTACAATTTTTGCATATTTGTGACAACTTTTGAATACATTGACATCATTTTGCAAAATGTGGAAAAATGACCTCCTAATGATTCTAATACATGGAAAAATGACTTGAATGACCCTTGAACAATGTGAAACAAAAAAAAAATAATCAACCTTCAAGATTTGCTTCCTAGAATCATGACATTGTCAAGATGCTCCTGCATCACAAATATACCTGTCCAAAATCACTTTGAACATAATCTATAAAATATTTCCTATGGGGGATGGCATGAAATGAAGCCCATTAATCTATTTCCTAGGAATCATTAGCATTATCTAAACACAAATTTAGAGCAATCTACAATTTATTACTTGCAAAATTAGCTTCCTTATTGTCATCATGTTGTCCATCTCCTTGTTTTCCTTTTCAAGACCAACAATCCTTCTTCAAGTGTCTTGGTTTTCCATAGTGCCAACAATCTAGTTTTCCTTAGGATTTAGATCTACGTTTCTCTAACTTCCCTCGTGACTTCCCACAATTTTTTGGGCTTTTTCCTCTCTGCTTTATTCTTCCTTTGTTCTCTACAACCAAAGCATTACCTCATGTTGAAGTCTCACCTGTGATTTTTTGTCGCATTTCCTCAATAAGGATAACACCAACAACATCATCAAATTTCAATGTATTTGAACCAGAGATAAAGTTACTTATAGCCATTACCAAGCTATTCCAAATTTTTGGTAAAAAACATAAAACCAAGAGACCCCTCACCTCTTTATCAAAAATTACTTTTAGAGAAGTTAACTGACTGGTAATCGTATTAAACTCATTTAAATGATATGTCACAGATCCACCTTCAATCATTTTTAGATTAAATAAACACTTCATGAGAAATACCTTATTTGACACTAAGGGTTTTCATACAATTTAGCTAAAGCTTCCATCAGATCCACTATTGTCTTTGATTCTATTATATTGAATGCCACAGATGGTGCCAGGCACAACCAAATGGTTCCCAGTGCCTTTCTATCCAGAATATCCCATTCTTCATTAGACATCACACCATATTTCTTTTCTTTTCCTTGTAATGGCCGCCATAGATCCTTTTGATATAAATAATATTCCATGTGCATCTTCCATAATTATGGTTGTTTGATTTCTCAACCTTGACTTTTCCTTCTTCCATTGCTCCCACTCAAATCTAGAGGTTTCCTTCCAATCAACCAAAATACATACAACTCTGATACCAGTTGTTAGGAACTAGGCATATCGTAGCAATAAATATTAACAATTATATGCAAATTAAAGGACCTAGAAATACCAATGAAGAATAACACATAATAGATTGACATAAAAATTTAACATGGTTCACCCGATATGGGCTACATCCAAAAAAACTCAGCCACCCAAATAATTTTATTATCCAGTGCAAAACCTCGATTACAGTCTTGCAAATCACCCTAACATTCAAGCAAAACTAATGAATTACATACATCACAACTTACATCCCTTATTATCTCACTCATTCTTCAGGTCAGCCTAATCTCTCCATGTTGTAGTACCGATTGGCCAACCAATGAGCAACCTGATTTTTTAATACAGTTACATCATTATCAACAAATATGGTTTGGTCCAATGATCATTAATTCACAACAACAATGTAGAATCAACAAATAAATCTATTCCACATGTCGACACAACACTTGTCCAATGCTATATACCATCTCACCATTCAGGTCCCTACCTCCATCAGCTTGTTGCAGGTTCTAAGAGTTATCTAACCAAGTTGCCACTAACTCATTTGATTGCAAAATACGACAATTTTTTTTGACGAAATATGTATAATTAGATGTACCATCGAGTACCTATGTATTTAATGTGAAATTTTCAATTTTTTTAAAAAATTATGCCCAACGTTCATCGAAATTGCAATGCTCTGTGATTTTCGTCGCTATTTTGACATTCACTTAAAGTCAATCATCCCCTTCCATCAATTTGTGGGCCGACATATGGTTAGCCTCCTTAATTTTTGGGCTGATGGGTATATGGTTAGCGTTCTTCAGGGTTTCGATGAATTTTTTTAATAAATAAAAGTGAGTTCAACAATTTATCTATACTTGCGACAATGTTTTGTTATACTCATGAATCTGTTATACTTGTGAATTTTCTATACTTGTGATAGTTTGTGGAGGTTATAGGCTGAATTATTTTGGTGCAAAATATCAGAATTATTAGATTTTGTTACTTGTCTATGATTAAAAATTATTGGAGTGTGAGTTTGATATTTTTTGAAGATCTAAATATTCAAGCTTGGTAAAGAAAAATCATGTCAGATAATATTAGTGCAGAACAAAATGAAGAGACACTTGCTAGATTGTGGGCTAGATTGAAAAGAAAGGGTGATGGGAAATGTTGTTGTCCTTGCAATAATTGCAAGGGCTTAAGGATGAGAATAATTTTAATCACAACAACTAAGAAACATTCTAGGCAACATGGTCATGTTGAAGGGGGCATGATTATTTTCCATTGGTAATTTGTTCATTATATGTCTTTATATTGATTGAATTTGTAAATGTTTATATTGTTTTAACATTATATATATATATATAAAACCACTTGATCATGGTCATGGTTTATTTGTGTCGATCATTATTATAAAGGTGGGGTGCCCTAGGGAACATGATATGTATTATCATAGCTTGAAGAATGTGGTTTTGCAAGTGGAGGAACATGGAGCTATGAATATAGAAGATGAAGTTAATGATCCTATGGAAGAAGATGATCATGCACCAAAAAAAATAGTTGAAGATGATGGTACAAATACATTAATCCATGACACATTTAGTGGCATGGCTGATCATGATGATTGAGATGACTTTGATGATGTTCATGATTTATCTGTACTTGAGAAGGCATACGAGTCCCTTTATGAAGGCTCCCAAACAACTCTTCTCTATGTTGTATTATTGCTGGTGAACTTGAAGGTTATGAATGGTTTATCCAACATAGAAATCTCATGGATGTTAAGGTATGCCATATATGTCATCTTTTTTCATCTATTTTTGTTGTTAGTTCATCACTGGTAAATAAAGGATGAAATATGTACCATTAATATTCTTTATATTAACAAATTATTTTTTTGTTGTAGATTGATAGGTGAATTTTTGTTACCACCATCAAATATTTTACCTCGCTCATACCGAGATTTATTTTCCATTATGAAATATATTGGAATGGAGTATCGAGAAATAGATGCATGTCCCAATGATCATATTATATATCATAAACAACATGAATTTTCAACAGAATTCCTGAAATGTCATATTAGAAGATATCAAAAAAATCAACTAACAAAAAAGTTGCCTCATAAGGTTCTTTGTTATATTCCCATTATTCCATGTATGCAACAATTATTTAGGTGCGAAATATTAGCACAATTTATGGATTACCATGAATGGAATAGAAGTGGAGATGAAATTCTTCGAATGCCTATGGATGGTTCTGCATTTAGGGACATGGAGGAAAAATTACCACACTTTAAAGAAGAACCTCATAATCTTAGGCTTTCATTGGCAACAGACGGTGTCAATCCATTTGGAGAGCTGAGATCTATTTACTCGGTGTGGCCTATTTTTGTTATCAAAAATAACATTCCTATTGGTAAATTGTTGGATGGTGTGATGTGATGTTGATACATGGTTTTCATTGATGTCAACACTATTAGCATTTGATATTCTAATTGTTGTACATGTCGAGGATATTGAGAAAATTATAAGTGAATGTGTTCCAGGTTCCTAGTGGAACTGTGCAGGTCATGAAGGAATTACATTATGTACATAAAAGGTTAGTTGTTGTGGATCAAATGGTTTAATGTTGAGTATGTCTAGATCATCTATCGAAAGTTTCAGAGGTCCGCATAAACTCGTGTGCAAGTGTGGTTTGACAATGTTTTGTTGTCTCTATCAGAGTTTATGAGTGAAGATTGTATGTTCTTGGTTATCTCGGTTGTCGCGGATGTATCTCTGCTATTTCTTGGTGTTTTCAGATGTCTCTAATTCATCCTCTATATTTGTGGTACATCCACATGATCTGGTGAAGCTCATGATTAAAAATATTTTCTTGCGCATGTTCAGTTTTTCTTGTGCTTGGATGACATGTTGATGCTAGCATGTTGTGGATGTTTGAGGCATGATTAATTGTAGTATTCTTGTTTTGGAGAAGTCAATTTGGGTCCCCACTATGTTATGGCTGACCTTGGTGGGTGCGCATTAAAAATTTAATTGTGAATTTAAGCTGACATTGAAAATATATTATTTTCCTCTGGCCGACTTTGTTATGGTGAAATATTTGTGGCAGATATATAAGAAGAAATTTTGTGGAGTATGTGAAGTGTGGTTAGTGTGTTGAGTATGAATTGTGTGATCTTGTGTGCATAAGTGTGAATATCATTGAAGAGCAAGTGTGTAGAAGGTTGAGCAAAGTATGTAGAATTATTGTGCCTAATTGGAACTATAATCAGGCTTAAACATAAGCCATTCTCTTAGTTCAAATTTATGGATGGTTTTAATTTGAATCTTTTTGTAAGATAGTGAGTCTTCTATTTGTAATTGAGTAGTGAGCTCTAGGCAGTGAGCCTGAATGCATGTTCATTCCCCTTATTATTCTTCCTTATACTTTTAACAGAGTATAATCTTGTGGACTAAAATCCACCATGGTTTTCCCCCTAATAGGGTTTCCACACAAAAATATTGGTGTTCTTTGTCTCTCTGATGTGTTAATTGCTTATGGTCAATTTTTTATTCATCAAATATGAGATTAAATTTAAGTTAAGTTTGTAAAGTTTACATTTCTGTAACAACTGATTCACCCCCCCTCTTAGTTGTTTGTCCTTTATTTTTCCAACAATTGGTATCAGAGCAAGTTCCTCTGAAGAAAATTCTAACAACTTGAGGTGATCCGAGATGGAAACATTCAAGAAGGACAACCCTAGATTTGATGGCACCAACTATTCACTATGGAAATTTAGGATGCAATTTCATTTATAGTGCATTGGAGATGCTATCTGGAAGATTACAAAGAATAAATACACTATTCCTACAAATGGACCCTCCACTCTTGATGAGATCAAGGATGCAAAAAGTAATACTAGAGCCATTGAAGCATTGGTGAGCACTCTGACAAATTCAAAGATGGCTAATGTGGTAGGCTTGTAGACAACTCATGAGATCTTGATAAAGCTGGAAACTTTGTATGAAGAAGATACACAGATAAAGATGGCTAAGCTACAAATTCTAAAAGGTAAGTATGAAAACCTGAAGATGGATGAAGATGAGAATATTACTTCTTTTATGAAAAGAGTAAATGAGATAGTGCTATGTATTAAATGTGCTAGTGGTTTAGTAAGTGAAGATGAAATTGTGGCTAAGATACTCAGATCCTTATCACCCTCTTACAAGTCAAAATTTCATGCTATTGAAGAGTTTATGTATGTAAACAAGATGACAAGAGACAAATTGATAGGAAAGCTACTAAGTGAATTTGGTGAATCCACACCGAAGACTGAATTTGCATTCAAAGCTACTATATCTGGAAGCTACATGAGAAGTTACAGTCCTAGAGAGAGTTCTAGAAGGGCATCCAAATATGATGAAGAAATGAAAAAAAATGAAGACCAAGATAGAGAAGTTCTAGAACTAGAAGCACTCATTGCAAAAAAAGAAGGAAGAGGAAAAGGTAAGTATGAAGATGTATTACCTATTAAATGTTTTTCATGTAGTAAAATAGGTCACTTTGCATCAAGATGTCCTGAAAGGGTTCCTAGGTCTAAACCTAGAAAACCTAGATTTCAAAAGAAATGATACTTTTTTGAAGAAGTAGTAACAAATGATGAGTCTGATAAAGATGCTGAAAATGAGGATGATTGGGATTTTATTTCTACCATTGAAAATAAGCCTGAACCTACTGAATCCACTGAAGAAAAAAAATCTCTTGCAACCCGTGTTGAGGAGAAAGATGAATTGGTCATTGAT
This sequence comes from Sequoia sempervirens, assembly GCA_007258455.2. Taxonomy (NCBI): domain Eukaryota; kingdom Viridiplantae; phylum Streptophyta; class Pinopsida; order Cupressales; family Cupressaceae; genus Sequoia; species Sequoia sempervirens. The sequence goes on from VDFB02000003.1 coordinate 17,489,478, forward strand.
AGTGGATGCTCACATCATATGACTGGTGAAAAAAGAAAGTTTGTGAATCTAGAAGAGTATGATGGTGGGGTTGTGAGATTTGGAGACAATAATGCTTGTGTGATTCATGGTAGAGGCTCTATTAGCCTTGGTGGTAAAGAAAATACTGATGATGTTCTCTATGTTGAAATCCTGAAGCATAACTTGTTAAGTTTTGGACATATGGTGCATGAGGGATATGATCTACAGTTCAAGGATAGAAAATTCCAGATTCGTGGAAAATTTGGAAACATGATTGCCACTGGTGTGCAGACTAAAGGTAACATCTTTCATTTGAATACTACTAATGGTAGTTTCTTAATTGCTCAAGTAGATGAAAGTTGGTTATGGCATAAGAGATTGTGTCATGTAAACTTTGACAACATCATTAAGATAAGTTCCACTCAAGCAGTAAGAGATCTACCTAAATTAGTGAAGCCTGCTAATGTAATCCGTCAAAAATGTCAAATGGGTAAACAAACTAGATTTTCTTTCCGAAGCAAGCAATTTCACTCAAATAATGTGTTAGAACTGTTACATACTGATTTGTGTGGTCCCTCTAGAGTTAAGAGCATTCATGGAGAAAGATATTTTATGCTTGTCATTGATGAATACTCTAGAATGATTTGGGTTTCCTTTTCGAGAGAGAAAAGTGAAGCATTAGATAAGTTCAAAAGCTTTAAGGCCATGGAAGAAAATGAAAAAGGTTTGTAGATCAAATGCCTGAGATCTAATAGAGGTGGAGAATTCCTTTCAAAATAATTCAATACTTACTGTGAAGAGCATGGAATTAAAAGACAACTATCGACTTCTCGAACCCCTCAACAAAATGGAGTTGTAGAAAGAAAGAATAGAACAATTTTGAATGCTACTTACAAGAACTATAAATTTTACCAAATGAATGTAAAGTCTGTATTTCTAAATGGGGAACTCAAAGAAGAAGTGTATATTGAACAACCAAATGGATTTCAGCTAATAGATGAGGAAAACATGGTTTGTAGGTTAAAGAAAGTCTTGTATGGACTCAAACAAGCCCCCAGAACCTGGTATGCTAGATTGGACAAATACCTACTAAAGCTTGGATTCTCAAAAGGTACTATTGACTGTAACTTATATTTCAAGATAGATCATGATAAGGAGTTAATCATAGAATTTTTTGTTGATGATATCATCTTTAGTGGAGATGATAATTTGTGCATGAATTTTTTTGATAAAATGAAAAATGAATTTGCTATGAGCATGATTGGTGAAATGAAGTTCTTTCTGGGATTGTAAGTTTCACAATTGGAATAAGGGATTTTCATATCTCAGTCCAAGTATGTGAAATAATTGTTAAAGAAGTTTGGTATGGATGATTCCAAACTGCTTGGTACACCCATAATAACCAGATGTAAGTTGACACAAAATGATGATTCTCCTAAGGAAAATCAAACTCGATACAAATCAATTATTGGAGGATTATTCTACTTGACACAAAAAATGCTGGATATTATGCATGTTGTATGTATGGTTGCAAGATTTCAAGTTGATCTGAAAGAATCACATGTAACTGTTGTCAAAATAATTTTTAGATACTTGAAGGGCACTACTGATTTTGGACTTTGGTATTCAAAGGATGATGATATTACACTATGTGCTTATATAGACGGTGATTGGGCTGGTGATGTGGATGACATAAAAAGTACTAGTGGTGGTGCTTTCTTCCTTGGGAAGAAGTTGGTATCTTAGTTAAGCAAGAAGCGAAGCTCTATTTCTCTATCCACTGTTGAAGCATAATATATTGTTGTTGTAAATAATTGTACTTAGGTGCTATGGATGAAACAAATGTTGAAAGATATCAAGGTGATATATGAAGAACCTATTGCAATATACTGTGACAACTCAAGTGCAATAAATATATCAAGGAATCCAGTACTACACTCGAAGACCAAGCATATATCAATCAAATTTCACTTCTTAAGGGAGAAAGTGAATGAGAAGGAAGTTAGACTGGAGTATGTGCCTACAAAAGAACGAATTGCAAATATCTTTACAAATCCATTGCCCAAAGATACTTTTGAGTATCTTAGAGGAATGTTAGGGGTAGTTACCCCTCTTGAAAAGAACTAAAATGATGCACTTACTTGCATCAATCTGTAAGCTACATTAATATATTTTAATCTGGATTGATGTTTTTGTGGCTGCTACTCAGGGGGAGTAGTCAGATGTGCAAATATATGGCTCAGAGCATGTGTGTGGAAAGGTCATAGTTACCTTTTCCATTGATGTCAAAGGGGGAGAAGTGTAATGTGAAAAATGTAAATATCTAAGGGGGAGAAGTGCATAATGAAAAATCTTTCCAAGAAGAACAACAATTGTGCAGTGTGTTGGGTTAATGGTATTTTTCACATCATGTATTGCCATCAATGCCAAAGTGGGAGATTGTTGGGAAATTTTTGGATGGTGTGATGTGATGTTGATACTTGGTTGTCATTGATTTCAACACTATTAGCATTTGATATTCTAAGTGTTGTATATGTCGAGGATATTGAGAAAAATTATAAGTGAATGTGTTCTAGGTTCCTAGTGGAATTGTGCAGGTCATGAAGGCATTACGTTATGTATATAAAAGGTTAGTTGTTGTGGATAAAAGGGTGTAATGTTGAGTATGTCTAGATAATCTACCAAAAATTTCAAAGCTTCGCATGAACTCGTCTACAAGTTGTGGTCTGACAATGTTTTACTGGTCTCTGTTAGAGTTTTTGAGTGAAGATTGTATGTTCCTAGTTATCTTGGTTGTAGTGGATGTCTCTCTGCTATTTCTTAGCATTTTAAGATGTCTCTAGTCCATCCTCTATCTTTGTGGTATGTCCACATGATCCGGTGAAGCTCGTGATTAAAAATATTTTCTTGTGCATGTCTAGTTTTTCTTGTTCTTGGCCGACATGTTGATGCTAGTGTGTTTTCAATGTTTGAGGAGTTATTAATTGGAGTATTATTGTTTTGGAGAAGTGAATTTGGGTCCCCACTATGTTATGGCCAACCTTGGTGGGTGTGCATTGAAAATTTAATTGTGAATTTAAGCTGACATTGAAAATATATTCTTTTCCTCTGGTCGACTTTGTTATGGTGAAATCTTTGTGGCAGATATATAAGAATCAATTTTGTGGAGTATGTGAAGTGTGGTTAGTGTGTCGAGTATGCGTTGTGTGCATAAGTGAGAATATCATTGAAGAGAAAGCATGTAGAAGTTTGACCAAAGAATGCAGAAGTATTGTGCCTAATTGGAACTGTAATCAGGCTTAGATAGAAGCCATTCTCTTAGTTCAAATTTTTGGATGGTTTTAATTTGAATCTTTTTGTATGACAACGAGTCTTCTATTTGTAATTGAGTAGTGAGCTCTAGGCAATGAGCCTGAATGCATGTGCATTCCCCTTATTATTCTTCCTTATACTTTTAACAGAGTATAATCTTGTGGATTGACATCCACTGTGGTTTTTCCCCTAACATGGTTTTCACGCAAAAATCTTGGTGTTCTTTATCTCTATGATGTGTTAATTGCTTATGGTTAATTTTTTATTCATCAGATCTGAGATTAAAGTTAATTTAAGTTTGTAAAGTTTAAATTTCTATGACAACTGATTCACACCCCCCCCCCTCTCAGTTGTCTGTCCTTGATTTTTCCAACAATTCCTCTATGGATGCCAATAAAGAGGAAGCACATAATGTTGGCAATAATTGTTCTAGGTATTTGCTTACATCAATTTTCTTTAACATAGTAGCATCTCATTTGTCTTATTTGTTGCACAATGACTTATATTTTTTTCATTTAATAGTCATGTACATGAATTTATATATATTGCAATAAAATGGTTATAATAAGCCTCTTATTGATGAGTTACTAAAGTTATGGAATGGAGTCACTATGTATGATGTCTCTAGACCAATATTATAAAGAAAATTTCAATTCCATGCAATACTTGTATGTACAATTCATGATGCCACAGGGCTAACACATTTTTGTGGCATGTTATAATGTTTGATTGCACTTTAACGATATTTTATTTTATGAAGTAGATATCATGCATTTTTTAAAATAATCTATTCATTATATATAATTATAAAAATTGACATATTTTATCCAATTATATATGATCTTGCAAGTCTTCAAACAAAGGAAAAATTTGCATGTCTAGTTTGTGGTCCAAAGATGAAATCTCGTGTTCAACAAGTTTAGGAAAGCGGGTGTTTGATGAGTATAGGCACTTCCTCCATAGAAATCATAAGTATCGAACTACTGAAAAACATCTTTTCAATGGGAAATAAGAGACTACATCAAAACCACGAAGAATGACACCTCGCCTATGGAAGTTGGAATATAATAGAATTAATCATCAAGTTTATACATTGGATCAAATTGTTTATCTATCATATATGATATGTTTGGAATTTATATTTTTATATTGTGTTTTGTTTACTCATGTTGTAATTGAAAATGATTTTCGTTGTTAATTTGTTTAACTTATATGCTTCATGAAGGTCGTCAAGGCATTAATGGTCAGCTTCCACAGGGACTAAAAAGTTATCCCAGACAATTTAGTAGGTTTCCCTACTATGAGCAGCTAAAAATTGTGCACTTGTTTGATACAATGCATATCGGAAAGAATATAACAGAAACGTTATGGAAAATATTGGATGGAGGGCATGAAAAAGAAAAAATATCAAAATTTGTAGTGACATTCAGGAAGTCAATCATGCAATTAAAAATGTCATTCAATTAAATAGCGATGGATACCAAATTAATATAAGTGCCCTTCCTTGGTTATTAACAGAGCAACAAAGCAATGTTATAAAAGGAGTCATACGAAAAATCCAATTTCCCATAGGATTTGCTACGAACATAAACAATATCATAACAAAGAAAGGTGAATTTGGGTCAGGGATGAAAAGGCATGATTGGAATACCTTCATTAAGGTAATTATTCTGGTATATTTTATATATATTTGTATACTACATGTACTTTTCAGTGTATTATGTTTACTAGTTTTGTAAAAATAATGAAAAGATCATTTTATAATTGTTGCAATACGTTCTACCTCTATCTCTCCCAGACAACTTTGACAACAATGTCAAGCAAGTTATATATGATCTTGGAAAATATATGAGGTAAGTAGTGATATTTGTTCAATTCATTGTATGGATCTTATATTTTCCATTTGTTTTACTTGTTATGTAATATATTGTATATTTTTGTTAAATCTCATTAATATATTTGCACCTTGAATCACTTGTAGATGGTTGTCATCTAAAGAAATCCATAAAGAAGATATAAATTATTAGAAGAGAAAAAGTCATTGATTGTCTAATGTGTGAAATGAAAAAGTGTCTACCTTCGACATTTTTCAATGCACAAGAACACTACCTCATACACCAAGTTGAGGAGATTGAATTATGTGGACCTGTACACACAAGGTCAATGTGGATGGTTTAGAGGCACTTGAAATTTTTGAAGGCTTTGGTTAGACAAAGAGAAAATCCTAAGGGTTCTATGGTATACCAAAACATGGTGTACATTACTGAATATCTTCCTAAGTTTGCAGCAAAGCTCCATGTAGATCGCATTTGGGATCCCAACTCCATTAACAAATTTGAAGGGGGGTACCTGATGGGGAAAGGTAGATTGATGAAAGTGAGAGGTAATTATAAGATGGTCATGGAGATTAATTAGAGTACATTTTACATTGCCTTCAATTGCTTGAAAAGAAACAATAGAGGACTAGTCCAAATGAAAGAATCTTCCACACACAAATAGAAAAGTACTAGTATTGTATTACTCTAGAAAATAAGTCTTTCACTATTGGTGCCTTATTTTATCCACTATGTCATCACAACATCTTACTTTGATTATTCCCTTGTCGACGTAACTTGAGATATGTTCTCTTGAATAAATGTTATTGGTGTAAGATGTGTCATCGGGTGGTCCATTTTCTGTTGTTATGATATCAATGTGTTCCTCTGATGAAATATATCAATGTACCTCATGCCGAAATCCTGAGTGAGTCTATCTTTTACTTTCTTGAATAACCCATCGGTAGAACAAAAAGAATGTGTCCCTGATACAAGCCTTTTATCTTCATTGGAGTAGTATATGAGATCATAATTGTCACTTGTTAGGCTTCTGATGGTCGAGGATGAGTATTTTGTCGAGGAAAATTTCATGAGTTATGTTGATATGCATTTCTTGTGGTGCTACATTCTCTATTTGTTCCTTTTTAATCAAAATATACAACCCAATTCTTCTTCTGATCGGTATGAATGCAATGTGCCTATGCCGATATTGTACAATGTGTTTCCTCATTCATGTTGTTAGCTCTAAAAAATGCAGGTAAAAATACCTCAAGAGGTTGCCAAAATCTTGGTACATTTTAGGGTAACATACAAGGCCAAATGGTTTTAGACCTTCTTCTCTTTAGGTGCTGCCAAACCTAGGTGGGTCTACCTATGTGAATGAAGCAAAATTGAACTATGTGATTCCTCCTATAGCAGTCTATTCATAATGGAAATTTGAAAGTGAACAGATGTACTACTAATCTAGCATAAATTGTATAAGCAATATCAAAGAAATATGGAGACAGATCAGTAATTAGAGTTTACAAAATTAACTTGTAAATTAAATCTAATTACAGTAATTTCTCGATCTAATACAGAATTGCGTGATTATGCTTTTGAACCATTGAAATTACAAAATAAGTAATTAGAAATTCAAATATTGAATTTAAACTAGAGAAAAAAATTGAGACAGAAGAGAGGAGAATGAGATAAAGAAATAGAAGGATCACAATGCGCAAGTTGATAATGGAGTTCTTCCAATGTGGACTACGTCTCCGGGTCCACTTCTCAATGTCAGGACTACTTTATTGATATCACCAAAGAAAATTATGCTTTGTTACAATACCCAAGCTCCAAGAACCTGCAATAATCTCTCCACAATCTCTCACTCTTACAATTTTTGGTGTACAAAAACACCTTGTAAATTCTCCTCCAAGAATTATTTCTCCCAAAATGAACTAGAATAATTCTCCCTGTTACAATTCTCTCCAAGAAAATTCTTGTACAAAATTATCCACTCAATAATACCCCAATGTCCCTTTACAAAAATCACCCCTTTATATACACATTTATTTGCTAATATGGCTTTAACCATATTATTTTGCAAATATTGTATATCTCTTGTATACAAGTAAAAATTCCAACCATTTCCCCCTTTTACAATAAAAATCACTAATATCCCGTTAGTATAACAAATTAATCATTCAAAAATAAATCCCCCTTTGGATTTTATAATTCTAAGTCATACAATTAAAGAAAAAACCCCTTTAACTATGGGCCGTTATAAGTTTGGACTTACATTATAATCTTTTAAAATATCTTTTAAAAGCCCCTTAATAATCTCCTTGGATAATCTTTAAAAAAAATCTGTTAAATATGAGAAAGGTGGTTAAAGGGGTTAATTTGTTGAAATTTAAGTTTATGGGATTTTTTTTTCCTCTTGTTTTATGGGCAAGGGAAGAGGATTTTAAGGGATAAGATCCCACCAAATCCTCCTTGAAATCACAAAAATATTTTAATTTTTAAACCATACGTGTTTTCTTTTAACAATATGGTTTAATCCATATTCCTTTTTCCACCATGTTTGTGCCAACTCACCACTCCTACCATGTCAGCTTGTTGATGCCATCAAAGTCAACTAGAGTCAAAATTTTGACCAACCTTTGACTAGCCGTAACTTTCACATACGAGCTCCATTTTTGAAACCGAATATAGTTCCGAAATTAGCACAATGAGCACTACGACTTGGCGTTATTTTTATTTTATTTTGATACAATCATTTTTTGCCTTTTTGAACCCCTGATTAGCTTGTTTGACCAAAAATTTGAATGAGCATAACTTCTGCATATAGAATCCTTTTGATCCCATTAAAGTTGTGTCAGGATCATGTTAGCGAGCTCTACGCATTGATGCTTCTTTGGATGAATTATGAGACTGTGAAATTTTTAGGTATTTTGGATCCACCTGGATCGGAGATAATCTAGCAATATATTCAATTAACTTAACAAAAAATTGATACCAACATAGAGCCACCGAATCAGAGATTTTCCATTAACTTCATCAAAAATTTTACATGTGAATCTTGGTCCTTTATGATGTAAACATTGTATCAATCCCTATTTTCCTACGTCTTCTATCTACTCCTATCTTAATAATTTTTTCTTGGTCCTGGTCTCTCTTGTTTATAGGAGAGGCAAAAAGATTCAGACCAAAAGACATGACTTTTGATAATAAAACTTAACTAACATGTAAAATATAACTGAAAGAATTAACAACTAACACATGACAATTTTGTTAATCTCTGAGTAAAAGCCCGAGTCACCATAGACCTGTGCAAAGATTTTACTTTATGATAATCATCATTGATAGTGATTAATCTTCATCTGAACCGAGGTATTTCTCCTGAAACTTGCTTATGGTTAAATCACTTGGCCACTTTTATTCCTGTGCAACAGTGAAGTTTGATAGGTGGCTTTTCCATCTTCTATCAAGCAAGTTTCTAGCATCTACAACAAACTTTCTATAACCATTATCCAATGCAATAATTCCATCAAGAAAAGCATGATTTTTTTCCAGATTGATATTACCATCACCCTGTATATGTGTCAAACATTGTGGAACCATTTGATCAAATTCATTTCTCCATTCATCCACATCCTTGAGTTGACCATCACCTTTAACGATCAGAGGGCTAAAACTGTGTTTTATTGAATCAAATGAATTCCTTCTATTTTCTACCTTCTTCATATCAAACAAATACTTATGCTCATCAATAATTCCTTTTACCATTTATTGAGTAGGTTTTAACCTTGGAGGTGCATTAGGATCTCTTTGTGTGGCTTTACATAAGTGGTTAAGATATGGTAAGTGGGCTGCCATCTTTTTTGCAATTCCTCTAAGATAGGGGAATTAGTATTTATCTATTCTAGAGCTTTTACCAAATGACTGAAGCCCTCGTGAAATCCAATTATTTTCTCTTTTAAAACTTAAACTCTATGTTTCAGTATTTCCTCCAAGGTACTCAATATGTGTCATTTGATATCATCCATATTATGATTCTTTAGTTTCTCAACCTCTTTTTTCAATTTCTAAATTTGTGGATCTTCAACTGAAGCAGGTGGATGATATACAACCATTTCATTCCCCTTTACATTTTTGGCTTGTTGTAGTTGTTGTTTCAATCTAACATTTTCAATGAATAACTTATTTATCTCCTCATTTGATAGTTTGAGTCTTTTCTCATACTCTATCATCTTCTTTTCCATGTTTTCCACTACATCTCTTGTAAAAATTGATGAATGCATTGTCATGGTTGTTGCTTCTGTGGGAGTAGTGTCCATAGTTATGACCAAAGAAGACCCTCTCATTTCCTGCACCACATCTAGAAGCCTAGGCTTCCTTGTGATTTTATTTTTCTTCCATAGGGAAAGGGTTTGGGTGGTTGGATTATATCATGTCCCTGATACTCCTTTTGAATCAAATTATGCAACCAATTTGGGATCATCTTGAGCTCTGATTTGATCCAACAAAAACACTTTGGAGAGCTTCATTCTTGGTATAATGAGCATGTTAATTTTCAACACTAACTCCCTTGCTTCTTTATGAGTAATAGTGAATTTTGTCAATATTTAACTCCACCATTGTTTGTGCTTGAACTTCTGCATGTTTTGAATCATTAGCTCCAATGAGGTTAATTTTAAGTTTGTCATCAAATTGTTTCATCTTCATTTTTATCCAAAAATATTTGAACTCCCTTGTATGGATAAATTCATCACCCTCCATGAATCTCAGGGAAACAATAATTCTTTCATCGTCCTACATTTCATCAATAGCCTCCTCCGATATTCTCATCTTAGGATCGTGAGGCTCAAGGATTTTTTGTTTCTCTACAACCTCTTTCATCTCAGCTAAAGTTAATACTTCCTCTTGTTCTTCATCACTTGACTCATAGTCCACTAGTGACCCAATCTTCTATTTCTTGGCAGGAGGCTCATCTGTTTGAGATGGAGGAGATGGATGAATTGGTGATGAAGGTGGTGTATGTGATGTAGAGGTTGTGGATGCTGGTGGCTGGGGTGTAGGAAGTGGGGTTGATTTCTCTTCTTGAGCCTTTTTAGATAATTCATCAAATTTACCAAGGACTAATTGCATTCTTTTCAACAAATTTGTCTCCTCATCAAAAAACACCTTGAACTTCTTATCTTTTCCTCTCTCTTGACCCTCCCATCTCATCATCATTAACCATCTTTTCCTTCTTTCAAACACATCTACAAAATAGACTAGGTTTCTTATTACATCCTCTTTCAGATCAAATTCATGTGTTATTTCCCTCTTTGTGAGTAGGGTTCTTCTGATATTGTTGATGTGGCATTTTGGATCACATATTCTCTCTTTCCTTGATCTGAGACAAAAATTAGCTTTTATAAATCTCTACAATTCCTCCAACATATCTGATCCAATTGACAATTCTTCAAATACCGTCAAATTGGGTAGAAGTGTGCCATTTTTTCTAATTTTTCATCAAATCATGCTCCATCTAGAGCATTTTCCACATAAATTCTAAAAACAATACTCTAATAGGCACAAATTTTGGTAAAATATGAGGGGCTTGATCACAACCATATACCCTGATGATGGTGTGTTGTGGCATCAAAAACCAATTAACATAATTATGTGTAAAACCTTGATCCGGTTTGTATTGCAGGGGTCTCATGGCATCCATTAGGGATTGTGGTAATCTTGGTGTAGGAAAACCAAGTTGAGCAATCAGTCTGATGACAAAATCATCCCTAAATAAAACATAATCACTTTCATTGCATTTACTGTCCCAAATATAACACCAATTTTGCACTGGGAGCATAACTCCATTCTCATGTGTTCTCAATTTCATCCTCTTTGTTCATTTTTTTTCATTTTGAGATAGAATCAAATGACATAATAAGGAGTACTTTCTAAAAGTTATGGGGGCCTTGGCTTCCCTAACCTATAACAGAGCTTCATGAATATGTTCCTCAATTAATGAAGCAAAATCAAACTCCACATTCGATTCAGGATGTTGGATAATCATGGCCATTCTCATAAACCCTATCAACATATTCTCCTCTGCATCAACTCCAAGAATTTGACATAATGCATAGTAGACCTATTTTTGAAATAGGTCTGAAAGTCAGACAATGGAAAGGGTTCAAGTCTTGAAGAGTGAATGGGCAGGACTCTATTTTTGTCACCCCTTTTCATGTGTAAGGGGAGTTCATTAGTTCTATAGGTCCTTTTCAACCTTCTATATTCTTGCTCCAACTTCTCCAAGTCAATTTTAGTGACAACCTTCCTTTTTAGGTCAAAACACCTAATTATAGCTTCCCTCAAGATATCCACCAGACATTGACCATCTAGAAGACTGACCATTTTTGATGGGGCATGATATCTATTGGCCAAGGCTTTGATTAGCTTGACATCAACAAAAGAATTAGGAACAAATAATTTTCCTATCTCAAAATTCCATTGGTTTGACACTGGAACCCTTTCATCTCTGTTCCTATAAAAATACCAATATAAATTCCACCCAGACTGTGGAATTATTGGGTCCCTACACCCCTGAGCTAAATCCTTAAATACTTTCTTATAACCCTTATCTACTGAACTAGGTAACAGGGCAAGGAATGGCGATTGCAATGGAATTCTACTAGATTTTTCTTCCTTTTTAGTTTTTTCCTTTGATTTCTTTGGCGCCATTGTTTACATTTCAATGAATGATAAGTAGACTTACCTGAAATTTTTCTCACTCTGTAGAATTCTTCCACTGTCATACTTTGAGCTCGCTTGTATTCAGCTTCTGCTTGCACGAGCGCACAAATTCTCAATTTTCCTTGTTAAATTTTGATATCATACTGCATTAATTTCATATCTTAAGTTCATCATCATTCAAATCTTTCATACCGATCTGAATTTTATACCTCAATGTTGATTGATGTGAATATCCTTCATTTAATGCTCCAAAGACAAATTACCACACTACCGCATGACATTTTTCATCCCCCCAAGGTATAGCAGTTCCTCCATATCTCTATTCTTATTTCACCGCTCTATCGCGGGCTCCATTCCAACCCTTCATAGTATGGCGATGAATTATTACCTCTGTTCTTAGCTTACCACTCTACCATGGGATTCATTTCAACCCCTCATAGTATAGCGGTTCCCTCTATTAGTATTAATCATGACCCCGCTCTACCGCGGACAAGACATCAATCTTTTGCGGTATAGTGGTATACAGTGTATTACTTCCTTTACCCATCGCGCTACCATGATTTTCTTTATTGGAGGCTGTGGTAAGGCAATAAAAGGAAATTTTGACCTTGTGGATGGTAAAAATATGGTTTTTAAGGAAAAAAATTGATTTCATATGAAAGGACCATCAAAATTTCGAATGAAAATTCTAGTTCCAACACACGTAGGCCATTCCTACAATGTTTTTATAAGTGAATCTTGCTAGTTGTTGTGCCAATATATTTTATCCTGCCAATATAAACATAAAACATGATTAGGGTGACATAGATATTGTTTGGCCGATATGTTATATCTCTTCAATTTGAAATGTGTGAACAATAGGTCTTGGATACATATAGTTGAGAGGTTTCTTACAAAAGATAATAAGACCATTGGTAGTGGGATGTTAGGTTTTCAGGTACATATTTTATAAATTAAGGTTGTATACTGTGGTAATTAACTAATTATAGGTCATTTGTGAATTTCAATTTTTTTGGATATAGTTGGCCGAGAGTGGGATGCACTACATTTGTACGTTGCAAACAATCTTGATTGGATGACAGTATGGATTGAACAATGTCAACAATCTGGTCACACATTAACATGGGAAGGTGTGGCTTCATTGGTTAAAAAAGCTCATCGTAATGGAGATTCCAATGTTACACCAAGGGAAATTGATTTAGCATATAGTTTAAGAGATAAACAGGTATATATAAATATATTAATCACCCATATTATTTAATTATTTTCAATTATATTGATGTATATATATGTTGAGTTTTTTTTCTTTGCATACACTCGGCCAAGAATAAATATGTTTATCAACTAACGATGCAATAATTTTTACATGTTTGACATATTGCAGGTGAAACACCACAAGGCTATACGGTGCAAAGGTCATAAATTTTGAATCAAAAAGTTGGATGACACAAATAAAACTTGTGATTTTGGGATAACTACAGTCTTTCAGGTGACTAATGTTTCATCTAGAAGCGACATACATCCAAAAGTCTCAGAAAATCAATACTATGGGATTTTGGATGATATACTTGAGTATGACTTTAAGTCCTTCAAATTATTTCTATTCGTCGTCCAATAGTACAGGCTACGATTGAATGAAAATGACCCCGAGAGAACTATTATTGAACATGATAATGGATTTACCATGGTTAATACAAGGTCAATCGAGTGAGCTAGAAATGAGCCCTATATTCTTCCAAGCCAATGTGAGCAGGTATTTTACTCAGAGGTTACAGGTAAATCGGGTTGGTCATTTGTTGTTAGACATGATCTGAGAGTAAGGCTGGTAAAGTATAATGTGGTGGAAGAAGAAGATACCGAAGAACTAGAAGATGATGTAGATGATGATCATGATCAACAGTTAGTTGATGATGTGCCTGATGAAGATGTTGAATAAGAGGAACTAGATCATGATGATGTAAGAGTTAATGCTCATGAAGATAATATCTATGTGGATGATGACATTATCGAAACCGATATCAATGATGACGATGATGATATGACCAATCCTTACAATGCTAAATCTGGATTGGATGATACAGACAAAGAGTTGGATCAAGAAGAAGATCAATGACATTGAAATGTATGAGTTATGAAATTATATTATCTATTTGATATTGATTTATTGATAGAATTATATTTGACTTATATGGTTACATAATTAATTCATGATGTTTTTAATTTTTATGTCATTACATAATTAATTCATGATGTTACAACTATTGTAGCTCTCCTATAAATTTCCATATGATAAAATCCTAATTATTCTACGACTATTTATGATTAGATATTATTTGATCATATCTTTGGTTATTTCATTCCCAAAAAAATAGCATTTCCTCATGTTGACCCTACATAGTGACATGTGAATAAGGCCAACATTGATTTTTTTCAATTTGTGCTTGTATGGAGTGAAACTTTACATGGTTAGCCTAGACAGATGCATTGAGGATATGGGAGGATTTTCAGACTTAAACATGAGGTCATGCATGTTATGAAAGTGTATGGTAATCCTACTTATAGTAGAAGTTCATATGATAAGCTAACCAATGACACTATATTGGAGGATAAACCCACCTATGGAATTAATTTAAGAGGTAAGGAATGCCTCTTTGTGGAATTTTGAGTCTTATATTAATCCATAGTGCTAAAATTAGTTCTAGTGTTCTTTCCTTGGTGTTATATTTATCTCTACAATTTCCCATACTTAACCATTTCATCATCCCTTTTCCCAAGATATTTGTATCATAATATAAACTTGGTCCAATCTCACATTAGCCCCTTAGGTAATTATCCATTTCCTCCAAGTTGAATGGAACCTTTTGTACCAATGCATCTATGTTTTCCTACCCTAATGGATCAAGACTTGATATCACCTTAACAATCTTCTTTATGTCATAGCATATCTCTGAAGTGCCTTTGGCATGCTTTAGATGTGTCAATATTAACTATATTGAATATATTAATTTTAAAGTCTCTTAACACATTCCATGACAAGAAAATGACTCATTTGGATTAAGGAGTACTTTCCTAAACCATTCCTTCATATTCAACAATCCCTTCTCACACCCACATCATAATTCATATCCATGTTAGTTGTAATGAGTGTTTTAAACCAACAATCAATGAATCATAGGATAGAATAAAACTCATTATTCACAAGGATAAGAATCAAAGAGATTGAAAGAATCGATTCACTAGATATGCTCCCCATTACTGTAATAGACCAATGTAAAAAAATAAGTCATAACAAGAATAGGACCAAAAAAAACTAGGAAAAGAAATCTTGTAGGCTACATTAATAAGATATTGATTGCAAGCATTTCTTCCATGATGTTTAAATGAAAAAATATCAGATAGCTCAATCTTTAGTCAAGTAGTATTTCAATCATTGATTCTTAGAAATCCATCATGATTAAACATCACATATCATAAGACTTTTTAACAATCACTAGGACTCTAGATAATATTCAATCATGTCATAGGAAATAAATCATCAAAAATTATAAAGAAAGAGAAAACCAACTATATAAGCTCAACAAGCCACCATACAAAAATTATATTTTGTAGAAAATAAAATAAAATATATGTTGACATAGCATATATATTTTCTATATAAAGTATATGTTGACATAGCATATATATAAACTATATATTTTGAATTTTTTTCCCCTGTACGCAAGAGCACGACATAGCATACTGCACTGAAACCCTAACTGGAGAGTTGCACTGAGAACCACTACATCCAACCCCTAAGTGGAGAGTTACAAGACTTCACTGGATGAGTGTTGCAAGGCCATTGAGTCGAGGAGGAAGACTAGGAACAATTTGATAGGAGGAAAGCCAGAGCGAGAGGTGAGGGCACTAAGAAAGGTAAAATTGACCAAGGGACAATGATTGTAAGTGATTTTTCCCCCACATTTAGAAATCTTGTTGCAAGTATAGTGATTTAGACTCTTTTTGTTCCCATCAATGTGTTGTATGCTATATTTTGGTCAATTCGAGCCAATGTCCCATTGGAAAACCTAAGTACTACCTCGTATTGGTGTCTAGCTAGTTTGAACAACCAAGCTTTGAGATGTTCAATCAGTTGGGTGGCCATTTTTGGCCTATGAACTATAGTTTTTTTATATGTCTTAGCATATTTTTTCTACTATAATATTGAAAGGAATTCTTGTCACATAACAACACACGAAGTTCACTAGGGTTCAAATTTCTAAACTTCAATGAAATAAATTTACATATTGAGGTCCACAAATGATCAAAGGGACTGAAAACAATACATGGTCCGTGAGTGCAATGAAAAATTCCTAGTGCCTGTCCATAAGAGAATGTATAGAATTACAAGAGATGAAAAAAATACAAGGAGCAATTAATCATTAATTATTTTATTTGGGGGACCCAAAAAACCATAGGGGTAGAAACCTATGGAAATTAATCATTAAAGGAAAGGGGTCTGTCCATTTAGAAATAGACTGAAGCGATGGTTGCACAAGGGACTATTTCACATCAAAGGTGGTCCAAAAAATTTCATAGACTAACTAACTAGACACTAGTACTACCTCAGAGGGACTATTGTTTTTGAGGAAGCTAGTCCAAAAAATTTCATAGATAGGTACAAAAATAAATAGCAACCTTCCACCAACTAACCCAATCAACCTCCAAGAAACAAGACAATGAATCCTCTAGATGTTCCCAAAACCCAAGGCTTCAAAACACAAGGTTGGTGATCCTACAAACCATTCCCATGCTTACCAAGTGATCTCTGATCATTAGACCCTTACAAGGTTTATTGATACATTCACAACTATTGTTACCTCCACATGCATTTGACTAGTAGTGACAACCTTGGTTTTTAATTCTCCAACCCCATACCTTGGGATCACATCACCATGAAAGAAATTCATCCAACATCCTTATGAGTGCAGGTACCACCAAATAGGTATTTTTCATATTTTTCTTCCTCAAGCGAGGGAAATTCAGGAAGAGAAGAGGAAAGCGAGACATGTAGTAGGTCTAAAAGAGGGAGATCAACTAGAGGTCAAAAGATTAGAAGAAAATTTTGTAAATGCATGGAATTTTTTCTTGTTGAAGGGGGGGTCATGTTATTATGATGATGAGAGCATAGGTGACATCAAGGTTTCCTTGAGGTACAAACATCTACGAAAACAATGGGTACCCAAGGAACTTCCTCCAATAAACATTGATTTTTGTGTCAACGAGAGGATATATCACATAACACCATCATCATTACATGGTTTGGGCCTATTTTGCATGGACAACATAAAGGTCTATTAAAAAAAATTTATTGAATTGATGGAGTATGTCAAACCCTGTTACAGTTACAAACATTAGATGTAGCTGGTTCAATATACATGAAGTATGCGTATGTATGCATTGTCAGAAAATTATATACAGCTAAAATATAAGGATCAAAATAAAGGAGTGGCTATGTACATTGATGGAAGGCCAAAAGCATCAGGGAATATTGTAGGGTTTATAAACAATACATGACCTGGGTCAACAAATAAGCAACCTAATTTCATATTTGAGGCGTGTGAGGGAAACTGTGTATTTGTATGTGCAATAAAATCAATAACTGCAGGGGAAGAGTTGCTAATCAATTAAAATTTGAATCGCATAGATACGAACACAGTTACTATGGGGGTGGTTCATACTATATACCATTTTACCCAACCTCCAATTAATGACTCCAATATACCATTTTATTATTATGTTTTTTTGTAAGTCTATTGGCTTCATTTCAGTAGTGTTTTTTTATATTTAATTTTTGTCACAGCAGGACATTGATCATAGGGGGAAGGCTCCGGCCTAGAGCATAGATTGCAATGCATCTTCGGGTGCTTCTACCCAACAGGTTTACCTCATTGTAATTATACAAATTAGATACGAGCAAAAAAATTTATTATTATGTTTTTTTCATAAGTTTATTGGGTTAATTTTGATAATGTTTTTAATATTCTTGTCGCAGTCGGATGATTGGGGAAAGGCACCAGGAGTAGAGGAGAGCATCCATAGGGAGGTGCAGTCACTATTATGCGATGATGACATCACATATTCTACAAACCCTCTGGATATGATAAGGAAGACCCAAAAAAAATGAAATGAAGAAATCCTTCAGTTGTTATTCATAGTGCCTCAAACAGATGAGATAAGGGAAAGGGTTAAAATATTGACTAAGAGAGCACAAAACTTGCAAGTAAGCTATCACGAGATCTTTAATTATAACATAATTTCATTCATGGTTTTATATTTTGTACTCTTTTATGTCATGAAATAAAATGTGTTGTTTTTATAGGATTTTTTGCATCCTCATGATGTTGTTGGCCATGATCAGGGTACTACAGGTGTTGCCTGGGGAGTAGGGTTGGTACAAGTGTCAATCCTGATCTTCCTACGCATACATCACATCATCCGACCCCATCATACGTGCCTATATTGTCGACTAAAATTTTGGCAACACATAACGTGTAGGAATCGGGTAGTGCACCCTCTAGCAGCGAACACATGCCAGAACATGCATCGGGACATGTACTTAGGGATGTAGAGGCCACTAGTACTGGTGATGTTTTAGCAACATTTCTTGGATCATCTCGTATTACTAGTACGGGAAAATTTCTGGTCACATATGTGGTGATCGAGGATTTTATTCCCATAAAGATAGAGAAGGTCCCAGGTACTTTAAAATGTTTTAATTATTATTATATATAATCCAATTGAAATTTACTTATTGATCACTCTTTTTAGACTAATGATCCCATGATCTTTTTGCAGGAAATGATGTTTTTTATAAACATCTAAATGATATTACATTGGAGATCTTTAGGCCCACCATACGTGCATAGTGAAATGCCCAAAATCAAGATTTAAAAGATGAGCTCATTAACCGTTTAGTTGTGTTGTTCAGTAATAACACATTCAAATGAACCAAGGTCCTTAAGAAAGATGGTACCTATCTAAAGTATGTGAGGTACCAATATAGGTCACATTTAGAGAAGAACAAAAAGTACAAGTGTCCCCCCATGATTCTGGAGAGGAGTGGAAGGAATTGGTGTCAGATGGAAATGAGATGGATGAAAATAAAAAAGGAAAGATACCACCGGGCCAAGGAAGGTATGTGATACTATCAACAATGTAATTATATACGGATTACTCTTTCTTTTTACATAATCTAATGCATTTCAAACTTTTCATAGGATTCCCAACACATCAAAGGAAACACAGGAAAGACTAGAAAAACACGGGCAACACAAACTTGGCTTTGGTGGTTATATGAAATTAGCCGCACGAATTGTAAGTATCAATAAATGAAATATTGCATCCAAATAATAAATTGCAAACAATTTTGATTTTATCACACCATAGAAGAAAAATTCATGATCTTATGCAAAAATGCAGGGTTCTGAATTCAACAGAGTGCCCATAGAAGAGGACCTAAAGATTGCCTTCCAGTAAGGCTATACAGTCATGGTTGAAAGCCTAAGACTCTTGACTGGGCAAGCACAAGCTTCCACTGCATTTGGCACGTAGGTAAATAAACTCAATGAAGTTTATTTAAAATTGAATACTTGTGCAATCTATTCAATATTAATTTCCACCATAAAGTAATTATGTGCCTATTTTTTTTAAACAAGCAAGCAATGATAATACTGCACATGACATTGGAATGTAGCCTGGTGAGGGTGGAGCACAACCTACAGATGAAGGTCATGGTGTGCATCTTGGTGTTGGATGTATTCATGTGCTATACAAAACACAGTATGGATCAATACAATTAAACATCTTTAATTGAAATTGGTGTATTAATTAATGTAACCTTTCGTGCTTCAACTTTAGAGCATGTAGAGCATGATCAACATGTTGAGCATGATCAGGATAGGAAATATTAGGAACATGATGTGGCCCCATCAGGTAAATAGGACCACTCTAATGTTCTTTTAAATATATTTAATTGCAATTGGTGTATTATTTAATGTAACCTTTCATGTTTCAACTCCAGAGGATTTAGAGGGTGTTCAACATGTTGAGCATGAGGCTATAAGAAAAGATCAAGAACATGATGTGGCCCCATCAGGTAAATAACACCACTCTAATTTTATTTTAATTAATGAAATACTTGTAACAATAATAATAAAGCATATCAATTTAACATTTCTTTGTTATTGCAGCAGACTTCCCCTTGCAGCGGCCTCCACATCATGAGTACACGACTAGGCATACATTAAAATCATGAGCAGAAGGAAAAACAACTGAAGGGGGGAAAAATGATTTAGAAAACGATACTCCACTTCTTCATTTTTTAGCTACAAAAAAGAAACAAAAAAAAAGTGATTGTAATCATATTATGACAACCATATTTTTGATAATATGTAAAAACTGAAAGAATGAATGTTATATGTTAATGAATGAATGTGAATATGTTAATGAATGAATGTTATATGTTAATGAATGAATGTTATATGTTATGAATGAATGAATGAATGAATGTTATATGTTATTAATGGATGGATGCATGAATGTTATATGTTATATGTTACCAATCAACTACTTGTGACAAGGTGTTATTTTCTTCTATCTCACATTTTCTCTGTAAGAAAGGATATTTAACTCTAGGTTGGTGAATTGGGATTTTTATCTATGAATGCAAATAAATTGAAAAGATTTAATGAGACACATATATGGAGAGTTTATGACATCAAAGTGTACATGGTTGTTACCTTTCAAACTTCTGATACACTATTAGATGATAATTGTTAATGTTTCAGTTCTCTGAGGGAAGATGTTTGAACGAATAATTTTTTATTTAAAAACTATAGGATTTCATTGAAATTTCAAATAACATAGCCCAACGAACCAAAAAAATTTGTGACGAGGTTGCTATACATGTGCCTTAGTTTTTTTTGTAATGACAATGATAGTTTTCTCCACCTTGTCGGAAAGTGGATGAACATTTGGTGTTTTTTCGGTGATTTCAAATGGGTGTTCTACAACATTTTGTATTTTTTTGCGTCGATAGATGGACGAAGTTATGCCAATTTTGTGACGGGCACCGCTAAAAATTTTCATGGCGTTGACCGATGATGTTGGGTCATGGTTTCAACGTATAAAAATTGGTCGTTAAAGTAACGGAAATCCAGTGAAAAAATTTAAATCAGTGTTGTGTCGATAAGTCGACACTATTTTGTTGATATGTCACCAAACATTCATCAGAATTTGTAGTCAAATACAGTAGTGTGCAGGGTTGTGAAGTTTCCTAACTTCTCGATCTCCCAACTTGGCACTCCTTCCATCGAATTTTTAATTTTTTCCCGATTTCCTTTAGGATCGACAAGTTAGAGGTTTTTAGAACTTTGAAACTCTCTACATGAGGTTCGAAAGTTCCACTCTGACACGATCATGCGAAAAAGAAGTCACAACACCAACCTTTTTTACTAAGTATTTGCACAATCAGTCCACAAACTTTAACTAAGTATTCTTCCATCGATTTTTTATTATTTTCATGATCAATCACCACATATCAATAGGGTCCACCTTCTTCGGAGGGTGGTTCTACATTAGCTTGTGCCATGCTAGTGATGGAGGAAGCCTTGAAATCCTTGGAGTTTTTCACTACTCTTGAGTTTCTCTATGAGCCTAGTAGTGAATCTCGGGTGCCATCTCCCTCACCCATTGAGTTAAAAAACAACACTCCTATGAAGTGAATATTCAATTCTTTGGATGAGGTCCTGACCTTATCAATGGTATTTACGAAATCACTGACTTTACCCCACAATAATTGAGTGGAGAAGACCTTGAGGGGTCTCCTTCCTTAGCTCTTGTTGTGGGGGTGTTGGTGATCAAGATTGCACCCTTAGGCAAGTTGTACTTGTCTATCTTGTCGCAACATGGAAACACTCTTTGGTTTGTGGGTAAACCAATTGGAGAGAGTGAATCTTCAGAGTGGGTTGGTTCCCTCTAGTTAATCACCTAATCTATGAACTTTCAGGGGAAAGGGGAGTAGGAAGAAAACAAAAAATTAACACCTACAAGTTATGATGACCAACCAGTTATTGAGATTCTGATAAAACTTAACTCACAACACTTCTTTCAAAATAATTAACTCTCACAATTCACCTTAATGCATTTAGCTCATTAGTATTTTGGATAAATACTCCATGGAAACTAAATACAATATGCAACCTGAACCTATTTTCAAATCTTGACAATAACCCACAACAATAGGACAAAGAAGGATTCACTAATCTGAATCACAACAGAATCTGACTATCACTGTGAGCCCATGACAAGAAAGGAGAAAATGAAAACTCTATTGCTTTATTGTAAGTGAAGGAGCAAGGCATCGAAATTTGATTCAAAACAAGTTTACAAAGCTCTCAAAGTGACTAAGAGAGAAAGAAACTAAAAAATTATGAACCCTAAGAAAATCAAATTTCTCAAATTTGTAACCAAGATGTGACGTTGTGGTGCCAAAATAGAAAAATCAAGCTCACCGCCTCTCCAAAAATAAATTCAACTACATTTTTGAGCTCCTCCAAAATCTTGAAAATCAGCCTCCTAAATAGCTCCAAAAGCATCCAAAAAGATGGAAACTTCCCATCACCCAAAGGTTGATCAAAAAATGCGTCAAAATTAGGTACACACTGCTGGAAACTAAAATTAGAAACTTCAGTTTGGCATCCTCTTTTCAAACTCGCCCAAGACTGAACTAAAAAATAACAAGTTTTGATACGAATTGAAGTGCATTTTCTAACTACATTTAAATAACAGCTAATTAAGAAATTTATAGAAACATTTCTTAATTAGTGTTTTACAACTTTGCAGTTTCTAAATTCCAAAATAGAAGGCCTCCCTTGTTACATCTAATTTTTCATTTTTCTTCATATCTTTTGATTTTTTCCCCTTCTAATCTTCAATCATTTTGATTTTTGCATTTAATTTTTGCAAAAAATAAAACATTATATATGATGCTCCTTTACATATTTGATTGTTATATAAAAAATCATAAAAATATATATTCCCATCCTCCACTTAGGCAAAAAAAAAAAAAAATTGATGACCCTAAGTCATCACTTGGTCTCAAGGGAAATTAGCATGAATTTTTTCCTAAAGCATAAAGAAGGGGAAAACAACCCTAATGAGGGGCCATGTGCATGATATGGTTTGATTTTCTTCAAAAATAAAAGAAAACTAAAGGCCAAAGGCCAATGTTTCAACCTAGGCAAAAGAAAGATGGCAAAACATTGAAAAAATATGAAAAAGATGTGATGAAAATCACATCAACCAACAATAGGGTAAAAACCCTAACACAAAAATGACCTCCAAAATTTTCCTTGGTTGTCATTTGTATTTCCCTTGAGGAAGAAAAAGGCTTTGCTATGCTCACTGCCATGGGGAGATTAGAGTTTGATCTTTGAGCCTCCATTCAAGCTCCTCACCTTTGATTCTTCAGTGCATTTGATCCTCTACATCGGTGGTAAGTTTTTGATTGTGTTTTTCACCTTCCTTGACTCCTTTTGATGAGAAATAAGGCCTTAAAGGCCATAAAGACCACTATATTCTAATTCATTTTTATGTTTCTATGGCATTGAAATTTCCTACCATACACATGGCTTCCAATGGAGACTTGTTTTGAGCATTTCATGAAGCTATGGCCACAGGCTTGTTGGGATTCTCCACCTCGACATAGAAGGTAAGCTCTCCATTCTTCCATTCCACAATCATTTCCCTCTTAAATAAAGCTCGTTCAAGCTTTCTCTCTAAAAAAAAATGAAGCTCTATGTGTCTTTTGAGCTCAGTCGTTACATAGGCCGCAACCACCACCGTGTATTATCTTTATTTTCTGTATAATGAAATTTCATGGGGCTCGACCCATAGTATGCATGTGAAATCTTTGTCAAATGCAAACACTTTTTGAGTGAAAACTTTCCATTTTCTAGATTTTCAAAACCCTTCTTGGCCAAAGGCCTATAGCTTTGATTCCACCATTTCTTGAAGGCTCCTTTGTTATTAAGGCTCAAACCCTTGTCAATTTTCTTTGTATTTGTACTTTGAGCATAAAACCCTAAGTGGGTATTGTGGCTTATGAAGAAAATTTTCTCTGCTAGGCCATGACCATGAGAGGAAAACTGGGTCTTTTTCATTCTTGTATGAGCTTGAAATACTTCATTATCTCTACATTTTGGAACCTCACCATGTATACTTCTGTGGGTTCTACTGAAACACAAGATTGGTATCACTGCATTTTCTTTCATTCTAGGAAAAATGTATTCACTTTTCTCTGCTTTCACACAAATGCATTTTGGCATTGGCTCACTATTTTCTGAAAAGAAACCATGATTTCATTCTTGTGTATATGTCACTATAGCATGTTCATTTACTTCCATCCTGTAAACCTTTACTTTACTCAGAGGATATTTTTAATGAAAAATAATAATTTCTTTCCACTATTTGCTTGAAATACACAAACACAATAAAGCTCAAACATTACTTGAAGCTTTTTAATTATCATTGCATGATTATGCATGCCTGTTCACTATCACACTATGAGATGATGAACTTGATTGCAGTTCACTTGAGCAATGGATCACCTATGATTTTCATTTCATTTCACTTGACTTGACTTTCCTAGGTGGTCATTTGCTTGATTATTCATGTCACTTGATGCACTCCTTCAGATACATGTTTCTTTGAGCATCTCTGAGTTGCTTCTCTTCTAAAAACCCCTCTTTGAATGCTTGAGGGATAGCATGTCGGGTTTCAACCCTTGTGGGAGTCCATTTTACACCACATGATTTATGATATTAAAAATGGATCAACAACATGACTTGTACTATACCTGCACATGGAAACAAATAATGTTAGATTAAAATAATGTATTACTATGATATTTCCTCCTTAGATTTTGTCACACTTCTTGCTCTTTCTTAGTTGTTTCAATGTATCAATGAGAACCATTCTACATTACTTTTGATGATTCATGTAGGAATGTTCATAGTCTGAGCTCTAACAACTTTCAACATCTCTTTTAGGTCTACAAGGAGCTCGGGAGCAAAGAAATGTGCACCATTCTGAAATCAACTGAAGATATCAACCAATGATGATTATGTTCCTTCTTATGTGATTATTTCTTTAATCTTTAGTAGTGTAGCATGATACTTTTGATACACTGTCTCAACTACTCCCATGTCTTGTGTGGGAAACTTGGTTCTTATTATCCAATGAATACGGTTACAATATTTGTGAAATACTTGTTCATTTTTATACTTTTTCCTTTTGCAAAACAATGTTTGAAACACTATGAATGAATATCAAAATGAAAGCATTTCCTTTTTCATTTCATGCTTGATACTTAATGTTTCAATTGATAATAAGAAACCAAACACATTGAATTTATACATTCCACAATAAACTTAAACACTTGCAATGGTTAAACATTTGTAGAGGTAAATTGAAACTCTTCACCTTAAAATATATCTTGAATAAACTAGCTCTATCAAATTGAGTTGTGAAAATTTGATAATATGGGGGTCAGAGGGTTCCCCCCTTGATATCCCACCCTTTTAGGCTAATCCTCCTTCCCCTTACAATGATCTAGATCAAGAGGCCGATGAACTCTTGATTGATGAGGACTAGGGGGCACCTCTTCTTTATCTATAGAGTAGATTGTGTGTGTTTGTGTTCCCCCATGCTTGTGTTATATGTTCCTAGATGACCCTTGTCACCCTTGTAGGTACTTGGATATAGGAGTGCTTATGTGTTTTAAAACTTCCTCTATTTGTTACATCATTCTTCCTCTATTATGTGTATTGATTTTTGAAAATTGGGGATGATGCAAAGTGTTGGGGG
The DNA here is from genome assembly GCA_007258455.2 of Sequoia sempervirens. Taxonomy (NCBI): domain Eukaryota; kingdom Viridiplantae; phylum Streptophyta; class Pinopsida; order Cupressales; family Cupressaceae; genus Sequoia; species Sequoia sempervirens. The sequence continues at coordinate 17,515,235 of VDFB02000003.1, forward strand.
CATTTAGGCTTCCCTTCCATATTGACCCAATTTTTTAATTTTAATTTTGTCTTCTCATACATTCTTCATATGGTTTGATATAGTAGGGGGTTGATGATAGTTAATTTATATATTATTATAATATATTTATCTATATTTATGAGCAGCTTTGACCCCAAAATATCAAATTGCCCTTGTGTTCCTTGTTTGTGGTGTTTTTTTCTTTCCTTGCATTTTTGTTCTCTTATCTCTCATGCTTGTTTTGTGATGTTGTGGTGCTCATGTGTTGTCCCTCACATGTGCAAAAAAATTACCATGGTTACATCTCACTATGTTTTGTGGGCCACACTATCACTTTTTCATTCTTGTTTTTCTCTCCTTAGGATGTCATGTGCCTCTGCTTTCAGTACACACCATCCTAAGGGGGGGCTATCATGTCAACTTTGATTTTCAGAAAATGTATTGAGTGGCCAATGAATCTTTTCTTGAAAATATCTTCAAAATTATTTTCCACAATCACATTCCTTATCAAGGACCCCTAGCGGAACACACTTCCTTCATCATGGGTTTGTAAAAAAATAATTTGAAAAACTTTCCTCTGAGGAGGAAGCACCTTTTCCTGTGGGTGAAGTTTGACCTTCCCCTTGTGAGGGGACTTTCTTCCTTTCAATTTCCTTGATGAAGTGAACATCTTTCAAAAGGATTCCTTGATGATGAATTGATTTGCAAAAAATACTCTTCCAATTTCAAACATAGTGTCCCTTGAGTGTACCCTTTTTCTTTTAAAGGGTTCTCGAGGTACCCTTTTGAAAGCTATTCTTTCAATTTTTTGATTGCCTATGTGATTTTCTACTTGCTTACTTGCCTGTGTGGTTGATTTTTTCTTTCTAACATGTTTTTTCTACAGATTAACATGTTTCTTTGCAAGTGTGCTTGTGAAACCGCTTGCCAATCTAACTCTACGGAGTCCCCTGCATTGGGATTCCTTCAAGAGAGAGTACTTGGGGGGCACCTTCTTTGCAGGTCCAAGGATCTATGAATTTCTTGCATCCTGCAGGATTTTTCCATCGTTGGTCTGTGAGCCTTCGGTGCACTTTCATCAACTTCATAGTTCTGAGGATCTACAAATTCCTTTATTCAATCCTCATCAGGAGAGTACCTATGGAGTTATTTTCTTGCCCTACGCTTTCAAGATCACAAAATTGTGGTTTTCTTCCTCAACAGTTCAGGTATACATTTCTAAACTCTTCAATATTCTTTACCAAACATTTGTTGACACTCATGCTCGCTAAAGTGGGGGTAAAATGTATAGGAGTGAATTTTCACCCCTCTTACACCCTCTACTTTAGGAAAATCAATCCCGACTAAGAAATTCCACATCACCTATCTACAATGCATCCGCTTGGCACTTGTCCTTTGCATCGATGGGGAATTTTTGTTAGGGACGTGCGCGTGGTGCATGGTTGTCTACATGGCACATTGCCATCCCTGATGGATTCCTACCTCTAAAATTTATAGATACATTACGTTCTCCATTGGAGATGAAGTATAACACCTTTGTGCCTTCCTGTCAACTCAAGAATGACCATTTCCCTCCTAATTGTTCTTCAAATACATATCTTTCATCCTCATTCTTCCTTCTACACAATCTCATATGCTGGCTTGATTTTGGCTTCACGATTCTTGAGCTCCTACACACCTTCTCTATGTCTTGTTTCACTTTTTCCACCATTGGAATTTCTACTTAGTGTCCTAAGGGACTACTTTTTTGTTGTTGTAGAAGTGTAGACCTTACCAAGCTTGCATCCTCCTCTACGTTCTTGAGGGAACCTCGATTAAGAAGGTGATATTGTTTCATTTCTCTATTTCCATAGCATCATCACTTGGTTTATGTAGCATATTGTTATTGTTATTGTTTGGTATCTTTTCTATTAATCTCTTTATCATATTTCATATCTCATGACTTTTTTGGTTGTTTGTGGAGGTGGAAACACCAAAGCAGGGGTTTGACTATGACAAACCCTTATACATCCCCAACATTTTTCCTCTCTTGGCCGTGTGTAGGTACGCGTTTGGGTGGAATTTGCTAGAGAGATGGACTTCTCATGAGTTGATCTCCATCACCTTCACTTTTATCATCTTCTATATCACTTTTATAATTATCTTATACATTTTGCTTATTATCATCCTAGTTAGTGCTTTAGACCTTAACTACTAAGTAGTTAGTAGGATTTTGTTCCTTTTACTATGCCTTTGTACTTTCTAGTTGTATGGGTGCTAACACCCCAGAGAGATGTCATCACATTGTATTGTCATCCCTGACCTATGTTACTATCCTCTGGCAGAGAGCTGTCTAAGGTACAGTTCGGGTTTCAAAAACCTGCTCATTTAGCCTCATCAAATCTCCAAGTTAGTAGAGTGGCAGAAGCACTTGAGAATGCTCTTCATTCTCTATCCTTTACCTAAAAGCTCTTATTCAACTTGAGGTAGATTAGGGAAGCCCTCCACTCTCGATCCTTTGTGACCTGGAGCCTTGGTGTGGTTAGTCCCCCTCCTCTACAATTATGTTCTAATATATATATATATATATATATATAAACAATAAAAAAATCAAAATGAATTTCACTAAATCCTATAAATTTACTTGAAATTATAAGAAAATTACAATCAATAATACATTTTTAACATTTCCCTCTTTATTTTTCTTCCTCCCATACAATTACATTTTGGTGATAGTGATGACAAGGCAATATCCTTGCTCACCCTCTAAATAAACAAACAAAAAGGAGTGCACCAACTCACTTGTTTTTCTCTCATATAGACTAAATAAGGAGATAAAATATTTGTAAACACTTGGTTCTACATTTCTAGCATTAAGTCAAATTATTTAGATGATATGTGATGGATACTAAGGAATTAATATGGATTGTAGCTTTGAAAATATTCTTCACCAAAATTAGCTCTCATAATCACTAGGGAAAATTAACTAGGTCATAGAGTGATAAGCACCACAAACTAGTATCTAAAATTATTAAAAATAGACGAGTCGTTCAAGGAAATTTTTGGTATGTATTTAAAAAAATAAGGTCAATTTGATTATTTAGTTTCATCCACAAACTTAGGGATTTTTATGTCTATATAACATTTTACATCACATTTTTTTAAATTCTAATTTTTATTATTGCTAATTGCTATAATTTCTCATTTAAAAAATGACACTCATATAAGAATAAGAAATTAAAAAATTATGAAACTTGTTAATATAAAAAAAATGATTTTTCACACTGTATATTTAGAAATTTTAACAAAACCCCTCAATTCAACCATAACATTAACCTCTAAAATATCTCATCATTTAAAGAGTAGACATGGCTTAAGCACAAAGTGATCAATATTTTAAAAGGTAATTACATGATGCTCGGCTTACATTTTTTAGTGCATCAATTGTGTTTTTGAAAGATTATGGAGATGCGTAAGTGCTTGGACTTATTTATATCAACATTTTCCATTTGGAAAATTACAACTTAGTGGAATAGAAAAATACAAAGGAAATGTAACATGTAGACGTACTTTAATAATTTAGATCACCACTAGTTTGTGTGATTTAAGATTAGATGAACTGGCGGTAAAAAAATAAAGCTTTGGAACACAAAAGAAGGCACTACTACAACAAGTAGGTCTATCTCTAAGATAATGACAATACTAAGGATATTATTTTCTTTATATTAGCAAATTGATTTTACACGTATTAGCTTCCATATTTCATGTGTGTAATGGGGAAATTGGGAAGATGCGATAGATTAGATTGAGTGATTAGAAACTAATCTAAACAACAAAATGCTAATTGATTTATGCTCATTACTCATGAAATATAACTATAAAATAAAAAATTCAAGTTATGAAATTGACAAAAAAGAAATAACAATAAATTCAAAATGAAATAGCATTTACCATTTCGTGTCAAAGTGTGTTCGTGAAGATGTTGGGTTGTTCGTATCAATGCGAAGCCTCCATTGTGCATGCGAAAGCTTTGAAGAACATGCGTGTGTTGATCGAAAATACGTGTTGAATCTTTGTCAAATATCAATTAAGATCTTGGCATTACTTTGTTGCATGAATGATATTGATTCTCCGATCATTTTTTAGAAGAAAAATATTTGTTATATAGATTTTATGTTTTAAAATGAGTGCTCTAGATCGCATAGTAGAATATCTTGATAGACCATGAAAAGATGTTGAGAGGATTTAGATGGGTGTAATATATCCAACTTGATTATGTAATTAGTGTGATTGAAGAAATAGATTGATCTGTCAAGAAATAGATTGATCAGTCAGGAAATAGATTGATCTGTTAAGAAATAGATTGATCTATCAAGAAATAGATTGATTTGTTAGGAAATCAGAGTGAGCAATTGGTGGTTCGTAATTTTCTCAATCATGAAAGTGGGCAAGGATAATTAATTAATTGATTTAATTAATTAATTTATGGAATTGAATGTGCGAATCAAGTTTGACTTTTGCAAACAAAGTTGCATTTGTTTGATTTTTGATGATGTTTTAAATAAGCAAATTTGATTATTCAAATTTGGAGGGAAAGTGATATAATCTATTGTGTTTTAATAATTTAATTGACTTAGGGGAATAAAGTGAATTAACAACATAATTAAATAGTTGACGTTACTTAATTAATCAGGAGGAATAAAATTAGATTAGGACTTTATTAAATAAATGAAATTTATTTAATTGGTCGAAAATGATGAAAAAGTGAATTAATTAAATAATGTCATATTATTTAATTAATAGTGAAAATTAGGGTTTTAGGACTTTATTAAATAAATGAAATTTATTTAATTCGTCAAAAATGGCAAAAAAGTGAATTAATTGAATAATGTATAATTATTCAATTAATAGTAGAATTCAAGGTTTTTGATGCTTTATGATGTGAAATGTAGTGATATTTGATGATAATGATGCCGATGATGCAAAAATGTCATTTAAGGTGTGTGATATGTGTTAGGTAAATTTTACATGTCTACATTTTTCCCCTCTTTGAGACAAAGTATTAGTTGCTTTGTTTCAAAAAAATTGATGTTAAGATCAAGTTTTAAATTTTTTTATATGCCCCGACGATTAGCTGAATGATGGTAGGACTCTAGGCTGCCCCCTTGAGAGGTTGGCCGAAAATATCAATTTTGAGGTCAAGCTCACGACACTATTTTATTTCAGTTCAAATGCATAGTGAATAAAAAATTAAGCCTATAGGTCTCTTGTTGTTTGTTCAAATGTTTTTGGGAGCTCCTAATTTCAACCTAGGAGTGATTCTTAAGCAAAAAAAAGGGTTTTTGGGGGTTAAAATAGGTAATTATGGTTCTAATTACCTCATTTGAATTCTTGCCTTTGTTTTCTTGTTTCATTAGTTGTTGAGGAGCTATGAAAAGGATTTGAGGAGCCTCACATCATGTGGACGCGGTTTGCGAGTTTGGACGACTTGTAGGTGTCAGTGCCTCGGTATGTACTCTTTCATTTTTTGTTTTCATCTTTTCATATTTGTGTAATTAATGCACAAAGAGAAATTAGGCGAATGCACAAATCTTTTGTTTTTCTCACTTTTGCATCTGTTTTAGCACTTTTGCTTGATGTAAATAGTTGCTTTTGACATGTCTTTGTGCACTTGCTATAAAATTTCACTTTTGACCTCAATTTGCACTTTTTCTTTCACCTTTGCCTTATTTTTGCATTTTTTTCTTTTTGCCTTCATTTTGTGCACACTTTTTGTAATTTTGCGCTTTTGAAAAAAAAAATCATTTTTGAATTTGCTCGCCTTTGAAATTTTCTATTGCTTTTGAGCATCAATTTTTCACTTTTGCTCATTTTTATCGCTTTTGACAAAAATGTTTTTCTTTTGAATTTATTGGAATCCTAATTCAATTTTTTTGTTGTCATAGGTTCGTTTTTCATTTTTATAGCAAATCCTTAACATCATGGATTGAATGGTTGTAGGTGGTTCTTAATCTACTCCACTCGAGGGAGTGACAACCACATGATTTGTTTGATTTGATCGCTGGTTTTGATGTGTCGGAGTGAGATATTTTAGATGTTGTTAGGTTGCGACACATTTTCTACATGCCCACCATCAGATGGCATAGTGCGATGATGACTGTGCTCGTGGTGAGGTGGCATTCAGAGACCTCATCCTTCCATTTACCTATTGGGGAGGCCACCATTACCCTAGAGGATGTGTGGAGGATCCTTCACATACCCATTTATGGAGAGATTGTTACACAGTCCATTTGATGGGGTACCCGTGCTATGCACTATGTTATTGGTGTAAGACATCTAGAGGTTTGTCAGTTAGAGATAGACTTATCCATTTTTGTTGGTAGTGTTGATCCTATTTCACTTTTTCTTTGTGGTTTGGTTTTGAGGCTCATTATTCCTAATAGCAAAGGATGATAGTTTCCTGTTGGTTGGGGTGTGTGTATAGAGCATATGTTTGAGCATAGGACTAGATACACATGGAGTCCATGCCTCCTTGCACACCTATACAGAGATATGCATGAGGTGGTGTATCCTGGAGGGAGGTCTATTTCTATTAGTGTCTCTCTTTTGCACGTATGGTCTTGGGAGCACATTGCAGTTACTCGACTTGATGGTGTACTGGATCATACTATTGGTGATCCACACTCTTATCACTATGGAGATTTCTTGCATTATACATTACCTAGACAGATTCCCTACTGACGTTGCATTTTTTATGACATGTTAAGTTTCATATGGAGACTGTATATAGACTGTGAGGCATGACCTAATGATCAGGAGCATTTGGTGTATTACAGACAGACTAGATGGTTGATTGGTCATGTGTGCTCTCTATTGGAGGGATATCTACTTGAAAGGGTTTGCAGGTAGTTTGAGAGAGACAAGGTCAATTTTTAGATGCCTATGAGGCTCAGTTTGGTTAGACCACCAGAGAGGTCCATGTATGGGGTCTACAGGCCGATCGAGATGCTACTGCTACTGCATTTAGAGCTCTTTCCCCATTTGGATGGGGTTGGCTAGTGGGTTTAGTCGATCCTAGTACTATTGATTATGATTAGTGGTGGGTATGATGCATTCCTTTAAGATTCACAAATCTTGCTGGTGTTCTTTTAGTGGGTAGAGTAGGCACTATAAGTCATCATGGGGAGAGGCAGTGGGTGGAGATTATTCTAGATTAGCTGCTAGGGTGAGGCAAGATGGTGCATAGGGTGATATGATGCAGGCGGATCAAGGACAAGTTCTAGGTCCTCCTCCAACACTTGGAGATGGAGGTGTACATTTAGCACAAATGGTAGCTACAAGGGATGTCAATATATTATGATGATATGATGCAGAGGTGCAAATTGTCACTCACAACAAAGCAAAACACAACTCGATAGTCATTTCACTTGATAGTTTGAGCCTAATGTGCAGCTTGATCCTTAGAGTATTCCTCCTCCGGTCGGGCAATAGTTTATTTTTTCTTGATCTTTATGATGTTTATTGTTCATTGACTTATATTTCATGCATGGTTTTGTATATATATTCATTGGCCCATCTTAGGCCTCGTATATATGTATAATTATGTATTATCCTATCACACATGTTTCATTGATGATGTACTAGATGACATTCTCCTTTTTTGATGATGATATATATGAGATATACATGCTTTGATTTGACTTCATTATATGTTTATGTGATGCTTTATGGATGATGATGTGTGATGATGTATGTTTCTACATGTTTATGTACTTTTTTTGATGTATACATATGATGTGGATGGATGGATTGATCATATTTTATTTCATATGATGTTTTATTATGTATATGATGGATGCATACCTTATACATGATACATGATGTTTTCATTGTTTTATTATCATCACATGTATTGATGACATTGTGGATTTAGGGTGGATATGGTACTAATGATATTATGATATGGGATGGATGTTAGTTGGAAGATATATTTGATGATGGATAGAAATTATTTTTATTGATGAGTTGCTTTCACTTTTCTTGGAGGCTTCACATTTTTAACAATCCTTTTTGATGTAGCAAACATATATGATGTACCAAGGAATTAAAGACCAAGGTGATGTTATATCCATTGCATGGAATTTGACTCGACATACAAAGAATATTCTTTCTCATAATAGACAAATGAAAACTTTATTTAAAATATATGGCTGGGTTGTGTTTAAAACTTTTCAGACCATTTACATAGAGAGGTATGAAATACCTAACATACAATTGCTACACAAATTATTTCAAAAACAACTTCCATATACTCAATAAAGAAAGTATTTTCCATGGTAGTATGAAAATATTTTTTTACAAATAACAAACCAAAATGACACTCAATTTCCCCCATTCGTTCTTCTTTGATTCCTTATGGACATCCTTGAGATATCATGGGAATGAGTAAATAAAATAAATCATAAAGATAAGACTATAAAAAGATAAAAACAAAGTTGCAGTATCACTTGCTATATCTATTTTTAGGTTTCAGGATATTATCCATTGTTTATCATGTTTATCATAGGAATGGATCCATTAAAGCATATATCAGGATGTTGTTGGTGAATTTTCAAAAGATAGGTAGTTAGGTTTTTGGAATTTATTTTTGTCTATTTGTAATCAAGACTTTTTGATTGTTTGCTTGAAAGTTCTAGCTTTTGATGTTTGCTCTATTTTTTTGTTTGTTTTGTCAAAGGGTGATGATGATTTGTCTATTATGGGTGAAAATTTTTATTGCGGATTGTGATGATGAAGATATGACTTCTTTTTTTAATTTTTCTAAGTTTTATGATGTTATTTTTGTTGTTTTCAGGGGACTAACCTAGGGCCTTGAGGGCTCATCAAAGATAATCCTTGCCTACATTGTACATGCAAAGGCTCATAGTTTGATTGGTTTGATAAGAACATGTTTTTGCTCTCTTTTGTTTTGTGGACATTTTTGGATTTTGAATTTTTGTGAATGTTTTTGGATTTTTACCTTTTTTGACTAAGTTGAAAGAAAGCATGATAGAAACCTAAGGGGAATGACCTAAGGACTTGAGGGATAATCATAGATAATACTTTCCTATTTTTTACATTTAGAGACCATGTAGTTCAATCGGCATTGCCTAAAAACATAACTAGCTTTGAATTTCAAACAACATTGATAACTTGGATTGACATTCTACTTCTATTTCTAGAGGATATGTTGCAGGAAATCTACTTGAACTAGTCATGAGGTTCAAGAAAATGTTGATATCTTGAAATTTTGAGTGAAGGAATAACCCCAACTTGTTGTTTTGATTTTTATTTTTTTTCTAATTTTTTTTTATTTTCAATAGTTTTGACCATGGTTGGACACATGCTTTGGATAGTACTGATAGGTAATGATGAAAGTTTGATTCAAACATAGTTCCTTTTTGCCATGTTTTCATTATGGTACTTTTTCTAGAAGTGCCACAAAGTGGTTTTCACTAAAAGAACCTTTTATTTCTCTTTACTGTTTTTCTTTATTTTTTGATGTTTTCTTTATCTTTTTTTTTTTTGGATTTTTACCCTTTTCCTGGGGTATTTTTACATGCTTCAGGTATAGAAATTCTTGAGGTGGCTGATGTTCAGTAGTTTTGCTAAGTGTTCTCCTTCAGGAGTATCCAACTGATAAGCTCCAAATTTGTAGCTTTTTGTGATAATAAATGGGCCTAACCAGTTGGGTTCAAAATTTCCTTTTCCATCTTGATTTAGTTGTACCTTTTAATTCTCTTTGAGTACCAATCCACTATCCTAATTTTTTTTGTCTTTGATCCTTTTATCATAGCTTCATTTGAGTCGATTATGATAAACCTGAAGATGGTTTAACATGCTCAAACACTTTTCATCTAGGAGTTCCAACTCATTCAATTTGGATACCCAGTACTCTTTGTTGTGACCATGTCTTTTAGTGAGATTCACAATGAGGGGATTTCAACTTTGATAAGTGAGGAAACTTCCAATCCATAAACCAAGGAGAAAGGTGTGGCACCTATAGGTGTTCAGATGCTGGTTCGATAAGCCCATAAAGATGGGTTCAACTACAAATTCCAATCACAGTCAATGCCATTAATAGTCTTCTTTAGTATTTTCAATATGGTTTTGTTAGATGCTTCATCCTAGTCATTTCCTTGGGGATAATAGGGCATGGAGAATCTATGCTAGATATAGAACTTGGAACACAACTCTAGGACATATTGATTCTTGAATGGGGTTCCATTGTCTATTATGATCATTTGGGGAATTCCATACCTAAAAATCAGATAATTTAGAATGAACTTTGATATCTATTTTCCAATGATGTAGGTCAATGGAATTGCTTCTATCCATTTGGTGAAATAATTTGTCGCTATAATAATAAATTTATGCCCATTAGAGGAAAGAGGAGAAATACTACCAAGTCTAATCCTCATTGTGAGAAAGGCCATGGTGTTGTGATGGGTCTCAAATCCCATGCTGGTGCACAAACAAGGTCACTATGTTGTTGGCATTGATGAAATTTTAGGGTGTATTGAATACACTCTTGTTTCATGGAGGGCCAATAGTACCCTATTTTGAGAAAATTTTGGACTAGGTTAGGTCCACTAGAGTGGGACCCAAAATAACTTCATGTAACTTTTGTAAGGTGTTTTGTGCTTCTTGTATGTTAAGACATCAGAGTAGCATACCATCTAAGCTTCAATGATATAATGTATCTCCTAGGATTGTAAATCAAGAATTCATATGGGTAAAGGTCTTATTTTGGGTGGTTGTTAGGTCAAGTGGTATGATACCATGCTAGATGTAATAAAATGCATCTTGGTACCATGGGGAGTTAAGACCAACAAAAACACACACTAGTTCTAATTCTGGGATGTCAAATGCTGGAATGAGAAGTTTCTCCACAAGGAATTCATACTTAGGAATATTATGTGGAATATATAGAAGTGAACCTATTGTTGCCATTGCATCAAAAACTTTGTTGTTGATTCAAGGAATTTGTTCAAAGGTTATTTTCACAAAATATTCCTTGAAGCTATCCACCATTATTTTATATGATATCAACTTATCTTTTATTTGGTACTCATCATTCACTTTTTTGATCACTAACTGAGAGTCTCCAAAGACCTGTAGTTCTTTTATCCTCCATTCAATAGCCATTTGAGCCCTGTGATTAAATATTCTTACTTTGATATATTGTTAGTACAGGGGAAAGCAATTATGTATACCTTGGGTATACTATCTCCTTGTGGTGTGAGAAATATAATACTTTCTCCAGATCCATGTTGAGTGTGGGACCCATCAAAGTATAAGGTCCAATGGCCTATTTTTTCTATCAGTAATTTACTTTCATCTAGGAAGTCTACTGTAGGAGGCTTGTGATCTTCTATTGGTTCATCGACTAGCTGGTCTACTATGATTTATCCCTTGATGGCTCTTTTATCCACATACTCTATGTCGAATTCACTCAGGATCATTACCCATTTAGTAATTTTTCTTGTTATGCCTACTTTTTCTAATAAGTACTTTAGTGGGTCTACCTTTGAAATCAACTTTACTTTTCTATTTAAGATATAGTGTCTCAGCTTTTGTGTCACAAATATGACCAGGAGACACAATCTTTCTATGGGCGAGTAGTTCAATTCGTATCTCACCAATGTTTGGTTGATGTAGTAGACCAATCTTGATTTTTTATTATCATCATGTTGTGTTATGAGAGCTCCCAACGCAACTTGTGTTGTAGACACATAGAGTATCATTTATTTGTCTAGAATAGGCGGAATCAAGACTAGAGGAGTGAGTAGGTAATCCTTAACTTGTTGGAATGCTTGGTCACATCTCCCATCCCACTTGAAAGTGATATCTTTATGTAATATATGGGTGAATGGGTGACATTTATCTGCCAGTTGTGTGATAACTCACTTGATAGATTGTAGCTTCCCTTGTAAACTTCTTAGTTGCTTCAATGTATTTTGTGGAGGCATCTCTTGTATTGCTTTTACCTTCACAGGATCTACTTCAATCCCCCTTCTTGAAACTATGTACCCTAGTATCTTTTCGAATTTTACTTTGAACACACACTTTTTTTGGGTTGAGTCTCAGGTTGTACTGTTCTAACCTATTAAACACCTTTGCAAGATTGGTCAAGTGATCTTCCCTTTTGATGGAATTTTCTATAATTTCATCCATGTAGTCTTCCATAATGGTATGTAGCATATCATGGAAGATTTTCATCATTTCTCTTTGATATGTTTCTCTTTCATTCTTTAGATTTAATGGCATGACATTCTAGCAGAAGGTTCCCCAGACACAAGTAAATGTAGTTTTATGCTGATCATCAGGGGATATTTTTATTTGATTATAACTAGAGAAGCCATCCATCAAAGATAGCATCTCCTGTCATGCTATTAAATCTATTATCATGTCTATACTTGGAAGAGGAAATTCATCCTTCAAACTATATTTGTTTAGGTCTCATAAATCTGTGCAGATCCTTATGCCCCCAATAGGCTTTGACACTGGTATTAGATTTGATATCCATTCCAGATAATCAATGGGTCTAATGAAACCCACATCTAGTAACTTCTTTAGTTCTAACTTTACCAATAGTGCTATTTGAGGATTCATTTTCCTTAGTTTCTACTTGATAGGTTTTTCTCTAGGAGATATAGCCAAATGATGTGCAACTAGTGTTGGATCTAGTCTAGACATATTTGCATAATTCCATGCAAAGTTTATCTTTATGTCATTGATGAAAGTTGTGAAGTTTTTTTTCTCTTTAGGATCAAGCAATGCCACATGGTATGTGATCTTTGGGTTCTTTGTTGTGCCGACATTGATGGATTTTGCTTCTTCCACTAGGAGTATTGACTTTTCTTGATACTTAGAAATGGGGAGATTGAACCCTCCATCCTCTCTATGGGATCACATTTTTTTATATTATCTTTTTCAATTTTGTGACTAAAGGATACAATCTCCCCACTGAAGTACGCATCATCTTCAAGCTCCATGAGAAACCCTACTTTGTGATCTCTTGTTGGTATTTATGTTTGAAGTCCCATGAACTTTGCGATTGATTCATTATTCTGGAATTGATCTATAACATGTGTATGCTATTGTTGGTACCAATCTATCATTTGTGGGTAGCAGAGGGATAGGCTATCATAATTATCTATAAAGCTTACAATGATGATTGAAATGGTTAGTATGGCTCAATTATTGTTCTCCCATTGGGTGTATAGGTTATCATCACTTGATGTGACAAAGGAAGGAGAATCCCACTCGTACTCGTTAGAGTTTGTTCCAGAATAATAATAGTTATTGGGAATAGTTTTGATTAATTGGATAGGGAACCTATCAATGCTAAAGTTTTCAAATAAGCCTTTGACGGGTGAATCATTTTCCATAATGTGGTGTATATCCAATTCCGTAACACTAGCAAAAGGCTCTTGTTTCTTAAAAGAGGTACATCTAGTATTTGGAGTAACCACATCTTTTGAATAATAACCTAGGACCATATTTTTATTTCTCTATTCCACTATGATAGGCTTCCACCTTCCTTGTTTGTGTAGCCCAAGGCCACCTGTTCCTATATATCCCATTTGTTTAGATAACTAGTAGCCTTTACTACTATGATTGATTAGAAGGGATTTTAGTTATTCCGGTTCCTTTTGGTCCTCTTTGTAGATCAGAAATGACAAGTATTCTTTGAATATATCTTCATACTTCATGTCTCCCCACTTGGTGAAAATTGTCAGTTTTGGCTATCATTTTCACTGTTTGAGCATATTTTATCTCCTTCGGTCTGCCATAAACTTTGGGTGTTGGTGGAAGAATTCCAATACACAATGCTTGATTGAAGTGATAATTTCCATTACCTCTGTCAAGTACTTGAACCTTGGATTTAGTTTTTGGTTGCTCATTGGATGTTGGTTTAATTGAGGTTGATGAGAGTGTGGAAGGGTCAACATATGAGAATGAATTAAAGGATATGTTGTTGCTGGGTATATGCTAGATTTTATTATAATTCTCAAATTTTGCAAAAAATTGGAAGGTTTCAAGATCAACATATAATGTCACCTCCTTTCCTTCGTGAGGAAAATTTAGACATTGGTGAAAGGTTGAAGGAATCGCTTGTAATGCGTGAATCCAAGGTCATCCTAGGAGGAGGTTATACAACAACTCAAGGTCAAGTACTTGACATGTATTTTCTATGAGGGCTGGTCCTATCTGCATCAATAGTCTGACTATCCATTCTGAATTCCTTTCAAGGTCATCATAGGACCTTATAGTAATGCTCTTTAATTTGTCTATCACATCATCAGAATGCCCCAAATATTTGATGAATTTAAAGGTACAAATGTTTAGACCCACACCATTATCTATCAACACTCTCTTGAACATTTTTTTGTGGACACCAACCTCTATGTAGAGCACTTGGTTGTGGAATGAATTTTGTGGAAGGTCTTTCTTGGAAAATACTAAATGGTGATTGGCCATGATTTTTCCAACCATGGCTTGGAACTGATCCGAATTGAGTTCATTAGGAATCGATGCTTCTAATGCTTTTTCAAGTATCTCCCTATGTGTGAATGATAGTTTGAGTAGTTCTAGGATTAAGATTAAGGAAAGAGTCTTCTTCAACTATTCCATGATGTTGTAGTCATTTGATGACTTAGCTATAGGCTTAGGCGGTGCTCCTTGTATCATAACTCTCCCTCAATAGGTAGTTATGTTACAGTCATTGTATCTACCTTGTATAGTCACTACATCCACCCTATTGTCATCTACTTGAGAGAGGGTACCTAGAACTATGTCACCATAAGTGTAGTTAGCATTGTGATAGTCTTGGTTCTTTCTTTTTTCATTCCTTTTAGTGTGGTTTGGAATTGGATTTGTGTATATCTAGAGGTCTTTGTTCTCAGGATGATGTTCAACATCCACTTCTCTTTTGTTTACCAAGTCTTGTATGATGTGCTTGAGTCTCATGCAGTTGTTTTTTGTATGTCCTTTAATTTTTTGGAACTCACACAAGTCCTTCTTGTTATACCATTTGTTTTGAAGCTTGGTTCCTCATAGTTTGGGTTATCATTAACCTTAATGAGGTTTTGTTACACTAGTTTATGCATGACCTTCTCAAGTGGCTCTCCTAATACTGTGAACTTCCTTCTTGGTTGATCATATTGCCTCTGTTGCCCTCCCTGATATGTCTATTGGTTAACTACTTGATTGCTTTGGGGATATGTAAGCTAATTTTTTTGTGCATTATTAGGAGTATAACTTGTTTGTGTCACTTGAGGTTTTTTTTGAGGTACACTAGGATTTTGTACATTCCATACTACTCTTGCATCCACCACTCCATCATTTGTGAAGTTTTTTTTCTTAGCCCAAATCTTTGGTTTCTCATTTGAATTAGAGGAATTGTCTCTTGGGTTTATTAGCTTGATCACTTCTCTTGCTACAAGGGCCCTTTATATGTGTAGTCCCTTTTCAATGGCCTCTTTAAATTTTGTGGGACACAACATGGTAAGTTGGTAGTTGAATTTTTCTTAGACATTAGAAATGAATATGTCTATCAGTTCCTTGTCAAGAATAGGTGATTTGCATTGAATAGCCTTATGTCGCCATCACTGAAGGTAGGAGGTGAAGGATTCTCCTTGAATCTACTTAGTTTTGTATAGATCTATGATGGTGATATCTTGTTCTATATCGAATGAGAAGGTGATTAAGAGTTTGGTAGACAGTTCATCAAACCTTTTAATTCCTGGTGGTAGATGAGCCAACCATTCCATGGAATGACCAGTAAGACTATGTGGGAAGAGCCTCATTAGGTAGGAATAATTTTTTTGGACTTCCGTGCATGCTATTGAGAAGTCTCTCACATGTTCTACTAGATCTCCCTTTCCTTTATATTTATCAAAATTTGGTATCTCAAAGTTTTTCGAAAAGGGAAGCATAGTGATGGAATGATCAAAAGGAAACAAACATATATCTTGAAGGGTATAATTCTTCTTTGGTTTCCCTATCTGCATGCCAGATATTCTTTGGTTCATCACTTGTAGTTGCATTTCCATCTCTGTCTTTGGTATGTTTGTTTGGGAATCCTTTGTGTAGTGACCTTGTCTTATCATGTTTTGGTCATAAGTTGGGTATTGTTGAGGTACAAGACCTTGGTAACCATGATGGGTGGAAGGAGGGTTAAATCCTTGTTGAATGTAAGGAGGGTTATCTCCTTGTTGAATATAAGGAGGGTTAGCTCCCCGTTGAATGTAAGGAGGGTTAGCTCCTTGTTATTGACTAGAAGGAGGGTTAGCTCCTTGTTGAACATAAGAAGGGTTAACTCATGTTTGTTGAATGGAAGGAGGGTTAGCTCCTTGTTGAATATAAGGAGGGTTATCTCCTTTTTGAATATAAGGAGGGTTAGCTCCTTGTTGAATGTAAGGAGGGTTATCTCCTTGTTTTTATTGTTGTTGAGGAGGGGTACCTTGGTATTGCATTAGAGGTACACCCCGTTGTTGGGACAAGTTGTACTAAAGGTTTCCCTGATGGTGCATTAGCGGGTTACCTTGTTGATAGGATGAATTGGGAAGGGTACCATGTGGCACACCTTGTTGTTGGGGTGAATTATATTGAAGGTTTACCTAATGGTGCATTGGTGGGTTACCTTGTTGATGGGATGAATTGGGTAGGGTACCATGTGACACACCTTACTATTGGGGTAAACTATATTTAAGGTTTCCCTACTGGTGTGTTGGTGGGTTACCTTATTGATGGGATAAATTAGGAAGGGTAACATGTGGCACACCTTGCTATTGGGGTGAACTATATTGAAGGTTTCCCTGATGGCGCATTGGAAGGTTACCTTGTTGATGGGACAAATTGGGAAGGGTACCATGTGGCACACCTTGTTGTTGGTACTGTTGATTGGGAAGGGGACTGTGTGGTCCACGTTGTTGTTGGTACTGTTGATTGGGAAGAGGACCATGTGGTCCAAATTTTTGCTGATACTATTGATTAGGAAGGGGATCATAAGACCCTCCTTGTTGATGGTACTGTTGTGGGAATTTCCCTTGTTAATTTTGTCATTTTGGGAAGGGTCAATATATGAAGTGTTTTGAGGAATGTATTGTTTTGTTGGAAGATTTTTTCCTTGTGGTACGTACTAGGATGGACCTCCTTAATAATGTTGGGCCATTGACGCTTGTTCAATTTGAGTTGGTTTTCTATACAAGGGGTTTTCCACTGGTTTATTTATTCCTTGTGCAAATATGGGTGGTATGTTTGGGATCTCCAATGGTTTGGGTATTTCTCTCACAACTGAGTTATCTCCTAAGGTAATGAGATGAAGATCTTTGAGACCTTCTATGTTGAAGTCTATAGGAAATTTAGCACCACTTTGTGCTAATTTGAAAAAGTAAGTGTTTGGATCCTTTCTTAGGATTTTTTCCATCAAATTGAGCACCTTGGAATTTTTTGAATGTTGAAATAGTTCAATATTTATTTCTTCCTCACTATCTGCCTCCTCTATAACCATATCCTTTAAATTCTTGTTTTTCTCTTTCTATTGCTTCTTGTTATCTACATATTACCTCTTCCTCACTAGGTGTTGTGTTGAATGTGGGTCTCTTTTGAGGTGTTTCAAGGTCATCTTTCCTATAGCCCCATGGGAAACCTTCCTCATTTTTGGTGTTTGTTGGTATTGGCATTGATTTTGTTTGATTCCATGTTCTTTCTCTGTTGTGATCTCGTAATTGTCATAAACAACTACCAAGATTTTGTGAATGTTTTGTTACTCCTAACTATTTAAAAGAAAGCTTTTGTTTTTTGGATTTTCTGTTTTAATGAAATTGTGTTTTTTTTTTGGATTTTCTATTGAGTATGTAATTCTGGTTCACCCATTAAAAAGTGTCTATAAAAATTTCTTAGCAAGAGGTCCCAATTGCAGTAAGATTTCAAGATGTTCCCCTTGATAAACTTTCAACTACAATTCTTCTTTGAAAGGTGAAATATGGATTTCCATTTAAGGATTTTTCTCTTTCCAGAGATTATGAAGGATACTTATTGCCATGTAGGAGGTGGTAATGCAGGCCTTCCAACCACGAGATATGCTTTCTCTTCTTCTTTATCTAGGATGTTAGCTTTGTTTCTCCAGTGGTTTGGAGTTTCTTTTGTTTTGAATATGAAGCTTCTCAAATTAATGATTATGTCTATTTTTTCTCCTTCAATCAACTCAAATTTTGGTTGTATGATAGTTGGTGTAAGGTTTTGTTGTTGAACTAGAGAAATTGAATGCCAAATGATCATAAAGTGAAAGTGTTGGTGTATTGATATGGTTTTTGTGATTCTCAAGACCCTAAGGTTTGAGCGATGTTTTGGAATGAAACTATTCTTGAAACTCAAAATGTTGAAAGGCTTGGATCGATATTTCACTTCTTCTAGAGGATATGTTGCAGAAAATATTAATTGAACTAGCCTTGAGGTTCAAACAACTGTTGATATCTTAGAAGTGTGGGTGAGGGAATAATCCAAGTTTTTTTGTTTTGATTTTGATTTCCAAAAGTAGGATGAAATATTGAAAATGGATGAAGGAATATATGAAATATATTGGGTTTCCAATTGTTTCATTTCGAAAAGGATCTTGTAGCCAATTGTTTATCATTTTTCCTGAGTTATAGCATAACAGAGCAAAAGTGATAATTTTTGAGTAGAAGTGGTAAATTGTGAGAAAAATCAGCAAGTTTTATCAACTACGATCTAAATTTTGTCAAGTGCACTAAGTTTTTGCAAGTGCGACCTTTGTACATATTTTTTCAATGTGGTGAATTACATAGTCAAAAGAAAGCTATTTTAGAAAATGCATCCAGATTTTTATCAAGTGTGTTGGAATTTTTTTGGAAAATGCGACAAAAAAATGTCAAGTGTGGCCTGTGTTTATAACAAGTGTGCTAAGTTTGTCCAAAGTGGCATATTTTCATCAGTAGCTGTTATGAGATAGAGAGAAAAAGTGAGCTATTTTTGGCAAGTGCGATCACTTTTTGGTCAAGTGCATCAGAAACAATAGCAAAAGTGGTCTCTGTTCAATTTTGTTTTCTTGTTTTAGTATTTGGTAGCAACATTGATGTTTTTTTGTAGTTTTGGATGATTTTGCTTGATCTGTTTCGAGATTCGACAAGTGATATCATGCAACACAACAACCAAAACTTGTGTGACATAAAATTTCTATACCTTAAGCATGTTTCCCTCCATGAAAGATCAAAGTTCATAGAGGTAGAAATGCTAAAATCTATAGTTTCCAAGGTTTACCTCGTTCTTAATGCAACTTGAAATATCATCCTAAACATTTAGAAACCTTCAAAGATATTTGTTTAGGATATATTTTAGGGAGTGCAAACATATGGCTCTTTTCAAAGTATTCACACTAGATCTAAGGGGATTGAAATTTGAGAAGCATGTTTAGTGTTTGTTTTGATGTATTCATTTGTAATTGAATCACAATGTTTAATGTTTTTAAAATAACCAAAATATCTTTGGAAATTTCATGAAAACAAAGTACACCCTAGGGATAAACACTTCCTCCTAGATGGGCTTACCTCATTCCCTGAAGGGATGATTTTACATGTAATGAATGGAGAGTGTTTTAAGCTCACCCATAAGTCGAACTTGGTAAGTAACTTCTTGGAATCAAGGTTCCAATGCACCACTTCAGAGAATGTTTTGGTAAAAATGGATAGCTTCTACAAATTTTATGTCTTATTCATGTTTCAAGATAACTAGTGTCTATACATGTGACAATTCACTCAATTAAGAGGCCTCCCAAACCTTGATACTAGGGGAGAATTTCGTCGGTACAAAACATCCATGCCACGTGGGTGAGAACTTTCCTCACACCCACAATAATTTATATAACAGACCCAAAAAAAGTATTGCTTGGGTCATCTTTGAGTTCTCCAACATGGGATGTGTCTCAAAAGGAAATCCCTCTAAAGATAGTACTTTGAAACAAAAAAATATGTGCGAAACTCAAGATTCTTTTCATCACCCAAGATCGTTGAAAGGCACGAGGGGAGAGGATAGACATCTACCTTGCAAAACACATAATACACAATATACACTTCATTGCAATGTTCGTTTTAAGCCCCTCAAGCAGAGCTATCCAAAAAATGAAATAAGGTGTGTACAATATATTAGTGGTTCTTTTTATGTTCACCAAATTGAAATGTTCCAAATTTCAAGAAAGAATATCATAGTGTGCAAAAAAGAATTTGATTTGTTCATTTTTAAGGAGGTCAACCAAAGTGTTCATTCTAAACCTTGTCTTACAAAATAAATTATGTGTTTGTCAACAAAAATAAAAGCGTTGGTAAACAAAAATCAAACATTTTTTAGAGCACCAAAATTGAAGTGTTCATTTGTGGGGTTCCTATTAAGAACCAATTTGAAATTCTATAACTTTATGAAAGATTTGAAAATTAATTTTAGTTGCACCAAAATTGAAATGTTTGTTTGTGGGGTTCTTTTTAAGTACCAATTTGAAAATTTGTAACTTAGGAAAGCTTTGAAATTAAAAATTCTTCGACCGTTTTTCTTCCTTGCAATAAATGCATTAAATTGTTTTTGGATAAACATTGATTATACTTATGCAAATCCTGCATAAACAACATTAGCACCTATCAAACATTCAAATAAGGTACCCATTAGTGTTAGAAATCAAAAATTAAATTTCAACTTTTAGACAAAACTTAACCAGGAAAAAGCGAAAGAAAAAAATCAAAAGCGGCCTTTGTCAAAGAACAAAAGTGCACAAAAAAGTCAGAAGCATCCTTTGTCAGAAAACAAAAGTGCAAGAAAAAGTCAAAAGTGACCCTGCATTTTTGCAAAAGCGCAATAAAATGTTAGAAGCACTAAGAATAATGTCGAGTGCACTAAAATCATGAAGTCAAGTGCAAAAATATTCTAGAACTTGTATGTGAAGATTTCTCTAGTGCACTTCCGAAACTTGCAACTTCAATTTTAGCTTAGAAAACAATTAGTGTTAAGGACCATGGTCCCACCGGGAATGCCAGAATGTGTAGGGGGGAAATCATGAAGATGCGATAGATCAAATTGAGTGATTAAAAACTAATCTAAAAAATAAAATGCTAATTGATTTATGCCCATTACTCATGAAATGTAACTATAAAATCAAGAATTCAAGAAAAAATTGAAAAAAAAGCAATAAAAATGAATTCAAAATGAAATAGCATTTACCATCCCATATTGGAGTGTGTTCATGAAGATGTTGGGTTGTTCATATCAATGTGAAGCCTCTATTGTGCGTGCAAAATATTTGAAGAATGTGTGTGTGTTGATTGAAGATACGTGTTGAAGCTTTGTCAAATATCGATTAAGATCTTGGCATTACTTCATTGCATGAATGATATTGATTCTCCAATTTTTTTTAAAAGAAAGATGTTTGTTATATAGATTTTATGTTTCGAAATGAAAGCTCAAGATCACATAGTAGAATATCTTGATCAATGGTCAAAATATGTTGAGAGGATTTAAATGGGCATAATCTATGAAAATTGATTATGTAATTAGTTTGATTGAAGAAATAGATTGATTTGTTAGGAAATAGATTGATCTGTCAAGCAATCAGAGTGAGCAATCAGTGGTTTGTAATTTTCTCAATCATGAAAGTGGGCGAGGATAATTAATTAATTGATTTAATTAATTAATCTTTTTGGAGTTGAACGTGCAAATCAAGTTTGACTTTTGCAAACAAAGTTACATTTGTTTGATTTTTGATGATGTTTTGAATAATCAAATTTGGAGGGAAAGTGATATAATCTATTATATTGTAATAATTTAATTGACTTAGGGGAATAAAGTGAATTAGCGACATAATTAAATAATTGATGTTATTTAATTAATCAAGAGGAATAAAGTTAGATTAAGACTTTATTAAATAAATGAAATTTATTTAATTGGTTGAAAATGATGAAAAAGTGAATTAATTAAATAATGTCATATTATTCAATTAATAGTGAAAATTAGGGTTTCAGGACTTTATTAAATAAATAAAATTGATTTAATTAGAAAAAAATGGTGAAAAAGTGAATTAATTAAATAATGTATAATTATTCAATTAATAGCAGAATTTAGAGTTTTTGATGCTTTTGATGCTTTATGACGTGAAATGCAGTGATATTTGATGATAATGATGTTGATGATGCGAAAATGTCATTTAAGGTGTGCGATAAGTGTTAGGTCAATTTTACATGTCTACACCATGCATCATACTAGGAGCTATGTGTACCTATTCTACTATTTAATTATCACATTTATTCATTTCTAATTCATCATTCCAAAAAAATTCGCATTCATTAATTAAATCTAAGTTAATTTACAATTGATTGTATACATTTATTTAATTTACATGATTTTTTTTTGAAGTGAAGTACTTTTACCCTTACAATAATTTGTCAAATGACATAGGAAATGAAGCAAGGAAGCATTATTCATCATATCTAAAATTCATGTTAAATTCAAGAAAACATTAAAATTTGTGAAAGAGCACAAAAAGATGAAAGAGTACAACAAAATATGATTATAGGTAATGTGAGTAAGAAAATGATAGACATATGAAATAAAAGAAGCATGAGAAGTCTAAAAAGAAAATGATGTTCAAACATGATATTATTTAAAGAAAGAGTCCACTTTTTATATGCTTTTGTGAAATAAAAAAAAAAACAAGAGAAATAAGTATGAGAAAATAACTTTGTAGGATACAACAATCCCACTCCATTTAAAAAGTTCAAATTCCCCTTCACTCTATTTGTTGTTTCAACTCAACTCCTATTAAAAAGCATCTAATATACTTATTTCTTGTATTTCTAAAAAAAAATCTTGTAATTTCAAGATTTACATTGATAGACATTACTAATGTATTTTGAACATGGTGATTGGTGAAAGGAAAATTCAAGTATACTAAAATCCATTAGCTTTGAAGGGAATAGAGATTATAGGTTTGAATTCATTTCCCTTTTGGTGAATCATAGGCTTCACGAAAGACATCTCATATATTATTATAATAATATTGAATTGAGTTATTTGAAGATGGAAAATAGTTTGTTAGGTGGAGTGCACCTCCAAAATTATTAAAATTAGTCTACAATTTTAAAAAATTTATTTCCAATCTTTAACCATAATTTTTGCAATACATATTTGACTAGGATATAATGCAGGATTCGTACAATCCATATTATTTTTTTAGTTTTTCTTATTTTTCACTATTTGTATGAAGTAATCCATGGTTTTTATTTTAATGCTATCTTTAATTTCATGGGTTATGAATATGGTTCTTGTTCTACCTTTAATTTTTTTTTGTTGTAAAAAAATATGAAGATAGCAATCAAGAGATCTCATAAATTTATTCTTAAATTTTATAAGAAGTAATAAGAATAATTCTCTTATAAAAGTTTCTCATTTAATAGATGTTAATGATTGTATTTTTCATTAGTACATTCATTATCATTTACTAATCTATTTTTTTTGTTGTATCCCCTCAAAGAAGTCTTTGACTAATTAGGTTAAGCACACTTGGGAACACCATCGTATTAACCTAATTGGGGTTCAACTAATCAGGCACTTGCTATTCTCCTTCAAAGAGCCCCAAAATGTTTGTATATTTTTAAGTGATCTAGTTTTTTATTTATGTAGAACACCTTTTTAGTGTTGTCTCATTAGAAATAAAATTTTAAATTTTATGGAAAGTTTCACTCTAGTTCCCTATTTGGGATCAAACTGTTGAATCTCACATTACCTCTATATTTTTTCCTAAATCAAATCAACTAGACTTTATGGTGGTTTCTATGTCACAAGTTGAAAAGGTTTCATTAGTCTTGGGCCCACCAACAAGTTTTCATCAAGATGGGCCTCACCTCTAGCCTAAAGAAATATCTAAATATTTAGACAATTTCCATGTGCTTTCCATAGAAGATGACTTGTATCAATCTCACAAACACTTCAAGTTTCGATAATTTGATCATAAGATCAAGGATTGTTCTCTCATGCCATGTTTCTCTTAATATTTTAGTTGATACCCCAATACATCATGCCAAGGATGAGGGATACAATATTATGGGAGGGAAAAACCCTCTACCTTGAAACTTGTTACGCTTAACAAGTTTACCCCTATGAAAAAAACCAAACATTGTTGAATTGATGTAACAATCTCCTTTAGATTGAGATTGTGAAACCTACTATAAGCCCTATTTATAACCTATTTTAACCCTATAATGTGCTTTGTGTTTGGTTGGTACTTTTATTGACATTATTGCTACAATGACGACTATGGATAAATTATATAGAATATGAAAGTGAAAAACATAAACCAAAAAATAACTTTGTTGTGTTTCCACATGAGAATATTAAATATAGTATTGGCCAATTGACTATGAACGAAACATCCTAGAATACTAATGATTTTAGCAATACAACTTTAATTGGATAGTTATGTTGTGAAGAAACCTTAAGAGATCTAAATAGACATGATATATGACCATCAACTTATGTTGAATGAATATGATGCATTATAATTTGTCATCATGATTTTGCACAAAAATGAGGATTCATTAGGTGGGTAATACTATACCATTCTCATTCGTATATGGGGTCTTTCTAATAAGGAAAATTAAGGCCAATATACCCCTAAATATTTAAGAATGGAGTGAATATTTTAAATTATCTTGCTAATATATACTAAGGTGCAATACATATGATTATAAAAATATGAAAGTAGTATGTGTAGACACCTAAAATCATCCACATCTTAACTAAACTAGATTTTATCTTTTTATAATGTTAATTATATAAAAATAATTATTTAAATAACCTTACCAACCATATTCCTAGCATTAATTAAATTAATTTAAATTTTAGTTGGTCTTTTTTGTTGTTGCTCCTCTTTTCTCTCGATCCTTGAGAGAACTTGCATCATGGTGAAAAGAGTTGTTCGAGCTCTAGTTATGAGTCTCCCTATGTGCTCTATCAATAGAAATATAGTATATTTCCTATGATGTATTGAATCAATTGAATAAACATCAGAAGTATGCAAGAGAGCGTGGAAAAATGAAGTATCATAGGAGCATTGAGCTTCACTATTTTTTTATCTAACATGTTTGTTCACTATGCAGGTATATGAGAAATCATGTTGTTGATCCATTTCTGAAGACATCATAGCATGTGGTGGAAAAATGGGCTCCCACAAGGGTTGAGCCCAACATGTTGCCCCTTAACTTCAAGAGGGGTTTGAGAAAGGAAACACATTCATAATTTGTGAAAATGAAACATTCAATTAAAGGAGTAATTCATAAAGCAACTACAAGAGAAGAAGATCCATTGCCCATTCATGACAATTAGATTTAGAAGTGCAATAAAGTGGAAGTCATAAATGAGCAAGGAATCCTCTTGAATGCTAAAAAATGTGTAGAACATAAATTAATTTCACTATCTTTCATTAGATATTTTTGTTTGCATACAAGTATGTCAAAGTGATCATTGATTGAATACATAGTGATATTTACATCATATTGTTTCCATGTTTCATATTTGTGTTGCTCACATTGATAGGGAATCAAAGTAAGTGTTTTTGTTTATAATGTTTGTAATGTTCAATGTCCCAAATAAATTTTTCATCATATATATCTGCATCAAGGTGAGTACAAGCAGTTTTTACACATAGGACAACAAGGAGTGCATTTCTATGGGGTGTGATAGTGAACAGGAATACATAACAAAATCTCACAACCAAAACATCAACTAAAGAAATTGGAGAAGTCTTAAGGAACAACCACCAAGGTATCACATATTTCAAAATCTTCTATGAGTATGAAAGTTTGGATAAATAAATAATGATTTTGAAAATGGAACAACATCATAGTTGAAATAAATGAGAGTACAATATTTGAGAATTTGTTTCAATATTGTGGCATGATGCAATACTTTGAAAATAAATTTTCATAAAAGAAGATTTTACAGTTATATTACTAATGCTCTTGAAGAGAAATAATGTTTTTGTGCAAATAATGAAAACATTTTGAGTTAATGTACAATGCAAATAATGGAGTGTGGAAATTAGATTCATTATGGCTCTTGTAATGCATCTGTGTGTGTGAATAGAAAGAAAGGAATTCATTTTTTTTCAACATAGAATGGGAACAAAAATACAGTAGTACCCATGTAAGGTTTTGAAAGAAAATGTCAGTAGAAGGAATCATAATGTGCTCCAATACAACCTAGAATGAAAAAAAGCTCTACATTTCTATCAAGAAAGTAAAATTTCTCATCTTCTATATTCAGAAAACGTGATAGATAAGATCATTTCATTGTATTGAACCATGTTTTCAAAGGAAAGAGATTCTTCTAGAATACAAGCTAAATGTGATTCCTACAACCATGACCTAAGTGACCTATTTTCTCTTTTTCAAATGAGGGTCAAACCCACAAAAGTTTTTTTTACATAGAACCTGTGAGTTGAAGCACTCAAGAAAATAGTGAGCCACGAGCTAGGGATTGAAACCCTCTTTCTGAAAATTCAAGTGATGAAACATAGATACAAAAGAAAAAAAATTATTCAAGCTTGTGGAAATAATACAAACACTCAAAAAAGTAAAGAGGTCGTGGCATTGCATGGGCTTGTAATTTCCTTTATGAAAAATATTGTCTATCTTGCATGTTCAAAAAATGAAATACCTTCAAGTTTCCCAAAATGAAAAGTACCCAGAATGCTAAAGAATCTCAAATAGGTTTTCAAGAGATAGACCCAATATAGAAAGCAAAGACCATTAGAGTTCAGGAAGCCTCTTAAGTTGAAGGAAATGAACAAAAATACAAAAGGGCCTCAAAAACCCAGATGATGGTAATCGAATGTCTGGAATTCTTCTTTGCACAAGGGTTCATTGTTGTTTGTTGAGCTCTAATCGAGCTGGTTTTTATGAGAAATAGGAAGGAGTATAAGATATGGCCGTGGCCTATAGATAGGGAGAATATACAAAAAATTTCATGGTGCTTTTACAGAATGCAAGAAGGAAACAAATACATTCATTTTCATGCTTGATTTGAGCATTTATCAACAAGAAATGAAGGGAACTACACAAAGATTACCTTCAGGGTTTTGTTGAAAGAAAATACATGAAAATATGTAGGTTTTTCCCCACATTTTTCCTCCAAATGGCTCATAACCAAGTTCTCCAATGGTGGCCGAAGCAAGCAAAGCATTGATAGAGATTACAAGCATAAGCAAAATGTATTAGAAAACAACAGAAGCCGCAACCAAGAAGGCCAAAGATACTTCAAAAATAGAGGAGAATGTTCTAGTTTTGTTGCAAACAACTCACCAATGATTTCTTGAAGAGATTCGATATCAAGCAGTGGAGAATCAACATGAAATGGTGTAGTTTTGAGCTTCAAAACCCTAATGGAGGCGACGACTTGAGTAGAGAATTTTTCCAAAAATGTGAAATGAAAAATGATGCTAAAATATAGGGAATTCCATTGGGTTTGTTTTAGGGTTTCCATATTTACCCTAATTCGAGCTAAGGTCTTTTTATCACATCTTTTGCATATGGTTTATGCTTAGGCCGAGCCCATCCCTTAGTTTTTTCTTTTGATTTTATGAGAAAATCATATGTGCTTTGGCCCCTTTATTCTAGGTTGAGCCTTTCTTATGCCTTAATTCTTTTATGATTTTGAAGAAATCATATGATAAATATCTTAGCTTTCTGATTTTGGAAAATGAGTGTCTAGCATTATGTACTTGGCAATTTTATCAAAAAATCAAATAATTGCCTTGTATCTTTGTAAAATTTAGAAGTTGAAGTCAAGTATAAGGTTGAGCCTTCTATTCTAGAAATTGTAAACTGCAAATGATGTAAAAAATAATTAAGGTAATATTCTTATAAATTGCCTCATTGTTTGTTATTTTAAAATGCAATTAGTCTCCTTAGAATCTTTCTATTTTTGAGTTTGAGTTCTTGGGAAAAATTGGAAAAGAATGGGAAAACTGAACCTTCTATTTTTCAGTTCTCAGTCAATTTAAACTTGATGTTGTGAGTCTTTTGGATTGACCTACTGGAGAAAGAAAGTTTCCATCTTTTTCAGTTAGTTTGGATCAGTTTTGGGCACTATTTTGGAGGCTTCTCTCTTGAGCTCAAAAATGGATCAAAGTTGCTATTATGAGATGTAGTTCACTTTGATTTTTTCTATTCTCACCAGTGGAGACATTTGAGAGATATAAGTTGGAGAAAATTTTGGTTTTTCTTAGTTCAGAATATTGTTTGTTCCTCTCTTGCTCATTTCAAGGAGTTTCATAAACACTTTTGTGCTCAAATTTCGATCTTGATACTCCTTTAGTTTTAATAAACAACAAAGCTTTCCTTCTCATTTCTTGTCTCATATTTGGAGTAATAATTTGATGCTCATTTTGATTCAAAATATTGAATCCTTTTTATGTCTTGTTATTGTAAACTTGTGTGCAAGAGTTTCATATGATTGTGGTTGTATTTTGTGTTTAGTTTTGTGAACCTTCATACAAATTACAATTGGGTTGTATGTTGTAGGTGAGATTGTGAGAGTTGAACTTTTGATAAGTTGTTTGTGATTAGAATCATCAAAGTCAAGTTAAAATTATGGTAAATCATCCTTAGGTTTTAGGATTTCATTTTTTAGTTTTCTTCCTAACCCTTTCTTCATAAAGTCTTTTATATTAGGTGATTTTCTAGGGGAACCAACCCGCTCTTGATATTCACTCTCACCATAGATAACCCACAATTTGAGAGTTTTTCCATGTTTCAACGATATATTTAAGTTTATCTTGGCTAAGGGTGTAATCCTAATTGACAATAGTTTTTGGCACGCCCAGTGGGACTCTGAAACTTGTTTTCGAAAAAATAAAAAATTCAAAGTTTTTAAGTTGTTGATCTGGTATACACAATAGTGTTTCCATCCTTTAGAGGTTTTAAGTTATACTTGGTGACTCCATTCATTGATTTTTCATGTAGATCTAAGTGTTGTCCATTATTTCAGAAAGTCTAATTTGCACTTGTTTACTAGTTTTTCAATGAATAAATATGCCTATGTTTCATGGAGACATGTCCTACCATCTGCCATATCATGAAAGCTCTGCTTATCCATCTCCATATCAGCCCAACCATGTCGATGGTTTCAATTCCATGGCTTTTCAAAACCAACATGCCCAATATAATTACCACCCACCCACCCCTGCTCAATATCCATCTCAACCTTCATAAACCCAAAACCAACCCACAAATAGTGAAAAGGAGGAGATTGAAAGCCTAAAGAGTGAGTTTCTTGACTTGATGCTTGATTTCAAAAGGAAGTTGGAGGAGATCAAGATCCACATGAGTACAATCAACAACATGAAGATACAACTTATCAAGCCTATCTCTATGAGCAGGTGTTGGAGACACAAAGGCACTAAATATGAGCAACTCCTATAGTTCTAGAACAACCTTCTCAAAAGGAGGTTCATAAGCATAAGTTTCTAAGTTTTAGATGGAGTGAGCCTCTTAATACTGCTAAAATTGAGATTCCAAGTTTTAAGAAGAATAGAGTTCCTAATTTATCAAGCTAGCCTCTTAATCTTGAAATCCCAAGTTTTAGAAGCCTTCATACCTTGCAAGTTGAGGGAAATAATCAGATTCATCCTAGTGTAGCTATAGAGCAGCCCCTTGAGCGATATTCTTCCTTGCAAGAAACCCAAGAAGCTCCCCAAGTTTCCCTACTTGATGAACCCAAGGATGAGCCCTTTGATTAGGATACCTTACTCTACATCAAGAATCTTAGAAAGGTAAATCTATTACATTCAGCCTTGGAATTTTACTGTTTGCAGTAGCAAAAGATGGAGTAGGAAAAGGATTCTCAAGATGAATCTTTGCTTGTTTTTACTGATGAGTTTCCTGGTTTTGTTGAAAATGATCAATCTATTTTAATAGATCAATCAGGACATTAGGGCGAAGGGGTAAACAAGGCTGGTCAAGAGGATTATTCCATGGTTTGGCTAGATGAATTGCCTGCTTTCATTGAGAACAATGACGAGAATGTTATTTTTGAACAACAAGAAGATCCCAAAGAATGTGATGAGTTTCTCTTTGAGGAGAGTGAGTGTGGTGATGAAGCATTGATTCAACAAGAGGAGTGCAAGTGTGAACCTCTTAAGGAGTCTAAAAAGATTGAACAATGCTACCATGAGTGGATATATGATAGAATCCTTGAGTTGAATGTTTTAAAGCTTGAGAGGATCTCTTTCAGGATGAGATTGAACTTTTCTACTCATGCTTAGATGTGATGCTGCATCTTTGGAAGAGGGTTATCTTGAATAGAAAAAACAAGAGGTGGAAGTGGTTGTACTCCCAAATGATCCACTAGTTTTGGGGCAGCCTAGTCAGCATGATGAAGAGATAGATGTTTTCATCCCCTCTTGTGTTGGAATATGGATTCTAGTGTTGTCATTTATGGAAACTGAATTCATTGATCCGGTCTGCACTACAGTATCTGACTATACCGGAAGACAAAGTGAAGAACATGGTATTCAACTAAGGTTGAATTTGTCAAGAGATTTGCATTATCAACTTATCAGTTTTGGTTTTGGATCTTAGGGAAGGTCATTGGGTATATGAAATGTGTTATTCTCAAGTTTTGTGCTATCGCATCAAGTGGTGTACGAGTTAGGAGATTCAGTTGTTTTATTTTATGTTTATTAATGTATGAAGGCCAACTAAGTGAATGTAAGATGTTGCGGATATCTAAAGAAAAAAAATTTAGAGTATTTTTTTGTTTGAATATTTTGTTTTGGATCCTAAATATGCTATGGTGAACTTTGGTGGATGTGCGTTAAATGTTATTCATGATTTGAGCTGATAGTTGGAAGATATTTTCTATTCTATTGAAGTTGACATATAGCGACTGAATTGTTGGTAGTGGATATATATATATATATATGAGATCGGTTAATTCATTTTGATATGTGTGTGTGGTCTTCAATATGTGTGGGTGTGTATTGTGAATATCAAAAGAGTAGTTAAGTGATTTTCATTTGTGCAGAAGAGGATTTCGTGAAGCGAATTAAGGCAGAGCAGAGCAAAGTGCATAATCATACAGAAGGTCTAGAATTTGATCTATGAGCCTAACCGAAACTATAATTAGGCATTTGTAGATGCTATTTTCTCAGTTCAACCTTTTTATGTAATCCAAATATTTTTTAAGGAAGTGATCCTTCCTGATTTTGAGTAGTGAGCTCTAGGAAGTGTGCCTGAATGCAAGTGCATTCCCATTTTTTAAAAAACTTATATTTTGAGTACTCAATTTGTGGATTGACCTCCACCGTGGTGTTTCCTTTACTGGGTTTCCACGTAAAAATCCTTGTGTTATGGTGTTGTGTATTATTGTTCTATGTTCATGCATCTTTCTTTTGATTGAATGTTATATACAATTGAGATATCAGTTCAATAAAGTTAAAAATTGCACAACACTGATTCACCCCCCCTCTCAGTGTTGCTTAAGTATACGAATTGGTATCAAAGCTAAGTTCCTTGGAAGAAGTTTAATAGCTTGAGGTGGATCTTGGAATGTCATGGAATCTGGTAGTCTTTAGAAGCAACTTTTGGTGGTGCTTGATGACCTCGATCATTCTAAAGTAGAAGTATGTGAGTTGAGAGAAAATCTTAAGGATGCTGAGAAATTCATTCAGAAGCTGAAGGATCAAATTATTAAGTCGAGGGAGAAGAGAAAGGATCTTTTTTATCAAATTAAGCAAAAAGAGAGAAAAAGAATGGATGATGTTCACTTGAATCAAACCTTGAAGGAAATAACTGAAGAATGTGAAAAGCTTTGTAGAGACAATGCTACCCTAAAGCATGAGATGGAATCTATGGCGATGAAGATGACTAAGGAGATTGAAGAAAGAAAGAAGAATGAGGAAAATATTTTCCAGTCCATAAAAGAGAGATTCGATGAATGCAATAGAATTAATGGAGAATTCATTCAGTTAGAGATTGAACTATAGAAATCTAGAAACAATGAAGAAGAGCTTGAAAAATAGATTTTTATTCTCAAGGATGAACTCACTACTGCAAATCAATACAAGGAGAAGTTCAAAATT
Organism: Sequoia sempervirens; assembly: GCA_007258455.2. Taxonomy (NCBI): domain Eukaryota; kingdom Viridiplantae; phylum Streptophyta; class Pinopsida; order Cupressales; family Cupressaceae; genus Sequoia; species Sequoia sempervirens. Next base: position 17,547,399 of record VDFB02000003.1, read on the forward strand.
AGCTCAGTTAAGCTTGGTGAGCTAACTCAAAGGGTAGAAGAATGTAAATGATAAGCGAGGTCTTGGTTATGAAAAAGGAGAGAGTTCTGGATTGGACAAAGGAATTCTAAGCAAGGAAATCTGATGAACAAAGTGAAAAGGAATACGGTAAGACAACCTAATGCTCAAAATTTTAATGGATATTATTTTGCCTGCAATAAAATTGGTCATATGGATGCTCAATGTAGAAGCAAAATTAAATTAAGTGATTCATCATTTTCCGTTTAGTGTTTCAATTGCAATAAGTTTGGTCACAAGTCAATTGAACATGGAAATGTGTCAAACAACTCTATTAATAGGAGTTTTAGATGTTATACCTGTGGAAGATTTGGGAATATTGCTAACCAGTGCAGATTGAGAAGAAATCAATGGAGTGACTAGTTTGGACAAGGAAGTGTTGTGTGTTTCAATTACAACAAATATGGTCACATTGCGAGACTCTGCATAAACAAGAATATGGATAGAAGAGGTTCGATATACTAAGGAAAAAATATGCAGAAAGATGATAAAGGAAAAGGGAAAATGACTATGGATGAAATAAGAGATTAGATGAAGAAGACATGGGTGAAGAAGTGTCCCTCTGTTATAGGAAATGAGCGAACACCAGAACCTACTTCTAGTAATTCCTTCAAGAATTAGTTTTGGGCCTTTGGCCTAGGGGGAGCTGTCAAGAAAATCTTTCAAACCCCTTGTCGATAATTGACACCAGGATATGGATGAGTGTAGTGGTTTCAATGATAATCTACATATGTTGTTGGAATAGTTGGGAAGGATATTATGTTGAGTTGAAGGTTTGCAGAAGTTTCTATTTGATGACTGAGAAAATAGGGTATCTGCATAAGTTAGGGAAAAAGCATTTATTACAACAAAAGTTAGGTGTGCAAAATATAAAAGGCAAGTTGAAACCCTCATTGGCCACTTTGTGTCAAAGAAAAAGAAGTAGGAGAGCACTCTACACCAGAATTTCAAAAATGTGAAGAGAATTCAGTAGTGAAACCCTAATCCATCAGGTATTTTGATAGTATTGAGAAATTTTAATTTGGTGTGAGGTTGAAGAACTTATTTTCAAGACATGGGTATGGAAGGAAAATGGAAAAAATCAAAGGAATGGTAAAAATAGATGAGTATAGCAGTGAGAAGATTAGAGCTAAAAGAAACATGTTGTCTCACGATGAATTGAAATGGTTGAATGAAGCAAAGTGTTGATGGTGTTTTCTGCACAACAACAACTCATACAGAATATGGAAATCCTATCTCTCTTGAAAGGTAAATATCTATCAGCAAGCCTCAAGAGAGGTCTCTAATTTCAGGTCTTGAAAATGTACAAACAACTCAGTGATAAATGTGAAAATGTTGGTAATCACAAAGGGACCTTACTGCAAACAAATACTGGAACTCCAAACTTATCAGATCTAGCAATGTAGTGATACATCAAATCCTAAATCTAACCCAAATGATAAAGAAATAGCAAAAGGTAAGGGTTTCAAATAAATTTCTAAAATTAACACTAATCTTAAGAATAACAATGCAAATGATGCAATACTTGAAATGGACCAATCCCCAAAAACTAATTCATGCTTAACCTAGATGAACCTGCAATCTTACATAAATAGTGCTATCTTCTAAGGCATTAAAGATTTTCAGATCATGAAAATTCATCCAAAAAAAATCTATTGCAATTGAAATGAACAAATATCCACAATTGAACTAAGCACAATAAATATTAAAGTCCAGGCTAACTTTGCAAAGCAACTCACAATCAACCAGCTGCAAAAACTACACAACAAATGGTGACTTCAGCTAGAGAAATGCTCTAGAGCATTTCAATGAAAAACTAGAATCAAGAACCTAGAATCCCCAGTTTCAATCCTTACATTAGGTCACCAATTGCACAGAGCTTCAAAACCCATAGGAAAGCAAACCTTTTCTATACCAAGGTCAAAGTGTGTGCTCATGTATTCATTTCCTTTTCCTTGGTTACAATAGGAACCCAAATTTGGTCTGACTAGGCAACGTAAAGATTCTAACTCCAAAAGTATCCTGGATAGAGCCTCCTTGCCAGTCAGGAATCCATAGCCTCGATGAGGTTATCGTTGTGGTCCTCCCAAGCATAGCTCTATTGCCAGCCAAGCGTCCATAGCCCCAGTAGAGATACTTGAATACTCCTGATAAGTTGAATTCATTCTTTTGATTTTCAATATTTTGTCTTTTCTTCTTTTGATCTTTCTTTTCTTTTCACTCTTATTTCAACCCCTGAACAATGAATTTCACACTCAGGGCTAAGAACCACAGTGGCGTTGAAGCAGAAATAAGATTTTTCACCTAACCAAACCTCATAAGGATCCTATGCCACCTTGGACTTTTAAAGATCTGTGTATAAATATGAGACCCAAATACATTCCAGATTTAACCTAACCCATGAATCATCCACTCATAGCACTTAATACATATGACACCAAATAAAGGACTTTCACCAATTAATTCTATAAAAATGATTGAAGTTTACAAGAGAAATACTCAGAACAGTCCCAAATAATAAAATAATTGTCATGCAAATGCAACACACCCAAGAGAAAATAAGAAGACCCAAAGCAAGAGTGAAGCAAAAGAAAACCAAACCAAAATCAAACCTAAACTAACCAAAAGCAACAAACAAACAAAGCAAAACAGAAAGGGAAACCTACTCTAACCAAAGAAAAACAAACCAAGCAGAAAGGAAACCTACTCTAACTATGTACAAGGAAAGAGTTGTAAAAATATCAGGATTGGAAGTAATGCTTTAGGTACTTCCCATTGACAGGCAGTGGGATATTATCTCTAGTGAGAGTTTTCAAGTGAAAAGAATTATCTCCCAGAATCTCTAAAATCTGGTAAGGGTTGAGCCAAAGTTTATCAAATTTTCCATGCTCCCCTTTTCGGTCATGTGATTTATCCCAATAGAGAACCAAGTTAAAGATTCTAAAAGCTTTTACCTTGGCTCTCCTATCAAACCATCTCTTGAGTACACCCTGATGTTTAGCAAAATTTTCTAAGGATTCATCTCTTCTTTCTTCAAGGTGTAACAGTTTTTCCAGGTGGGCTTCATGTCTGTCCCCTTCATCATAAAACTCATTAATGAACTATAAAGTGGGGATTTTCAATTGAATTGGAAAGATAGGTTCCAAGCCATACACAAGGTGGTAAGGAGAGGTCCCTAAGGAGGTCTTCTATCTTGTACGATCTACCCAGAGAGAAAATCTATGTTGAGTGTGACAATCCTTGGGATTCTTCTCTAATAACTTACAAATGACTGCTAAGAGGTTCTTATTGGAAGACTCATCCAAACCATTACCTTGTGGATAATAATTGGATGCAAACTTAATGATAATTCCATGATCAAAGGCCTAATTATAAATTTTGAGTGAAGAAAATGCAAGCCCATTATCAGAAACCAAAGACAAAGGACACCCACAGTGATTAATAATACCTAATTCAATTAAATTAATTACCACTTCAAAAGTACACTATTTGCAAGCAAGAGCCTCATTCCACCTAGTGAAATAATCAGTAACAGTAAGAATATACATGTGGCCTATAGAAGAAGGTGGATTGATTGGACCTATGAAGTCCAAACCCCATTGTGCAAACTGTTTTACCTCAATAATAGGTTGAAGTGGAAGAGTTGTGTGCTTCTCCCTGGTTGCTACAATCTGACACACATGACAAGTTCTGACATGGTTGTGTCTGTCCTTAAACAATGTGGGCCAATAATAACCAACCCTCAAAATCTGATTTGTAGTGGAAGGTGCAGATCCATGGCCAGTGCCATATCTATCATGAAATTTTGTCATAACCCTTTCAACTTCTCTTTTTCCTAAGCACCTCGATAGACACCCTCATGGTTTTTCTTGTATAGAACAACTCCTTTCATCATAAAACTATCACTTTTCAAACACAAATATCTCCTTTGTACTGGATTAAGATGTTCAGGATATTGTTTATTCAAAAGATAGTAAATGATATCATCATACCAGTCCCCTAGAGACACATCCTGGAGGTGATAATGTTGAGCTGTGAGGTCAGAACCCATTTATGCCATCGTCTTAGTTAGCCCTTGTCCTCTCACCAACTTCATGGGTTGAATCTCAATATCGTATTCCTGCAACATAGTTACCCATTTACCTTTGTGTTCTCCTAGTTCATTTTGCATTAGTAGCAGCTTGACTGCAGGATCATAAACTATTGCAAATACCTTGTTCCTTAAAATATAATGTATGAATTTCTTCAAAACTCTGACTAGAGCATAGGCCTACTTCTCCACACTTGGGTACCTTATTTTTGCATCCTTCGGAGGTGCACTCATGAATTCTATAAGGTGTTCATTCCCTTGATCATACTTTTGGGTCAACATACTAGCACAATAGTGATCAAAAGAAAATGAGTGTATGTAAAAGGGCTTGGCATAACCAGGACTTACCAAGACTAGGGCCTCAACAATAGCTTTCTTGATTTTTGCAAAGGCTTCTTTGCCTCTGCACTCCATTCAAATTTAGCTTCCTACTTCAACATGGCATTCAATGGCTTGACTATCTTAGCAAATCTAGTGATGAACTTCCTTCCAAAGTTAATATTTCCAAAGAATGATTTCATTTCCTTCTTGCTAGCAGGTGGTTGAATCTTAAATATTCCTTCCACTTATTCAGGTTCAATAGCAATTCCTTTCTCTAAGATGACATACCCCAGCAATTTTCCCCCAGCAACTCTGAAGATACATTTCTTTGGATTAAGAGAGATGCCAAACTCTTTGCACTTCTGAAACACTTTCCAAAATTCTACTATATGATCACCTCACTTTTTGGAAAAGACTCTTAGATCATCCATATAAATTATTATGCATTTACCAATTATGTCCTTAAAAGAAATGTGCATGGCTCTATGGAAGGTAGCTCCAACATTGATCAAACCAAAGGGCATTCTCCTATAAGAAAACATGCCCCACTTTGTGGTGAAGGAAGTCTTATGCCTATCTTCATATTGTACCATAACCCGGTTATATCTAGAGTAACCATCTAGAAAATACATCATTTAAGATCCATTGACAATCTGAAGCACCCCATCTAGCGAAGGAACTAGATACTTATCTTTTTTTGATGCTCTATTAAGGTTCCTAAAATCAACACACAATCTGATTTCTCCATTTTGCTTTCTTACTAGAACCAGATTTGCAACCTAGGTTGAATGTCTTACTAGAAATATAATGCAAGTTGACAATAATTTTTGTACTTCCCTTTGGATGACTAGCTCGAATAGAGCATTAATTGGCCTCTACCTTTGCCTGAAAGGTCTTGCTCCTGGCCTTAAAGGGATGATGTTTGTAATAATTGAAGTATCATATGTTTTCAGATCTTCATAACTCTAGGGTATCACATCCTGATATGTATGTAGAGTGTCAATGATTCCTTTTCTTTCTGTTGAAGTACACACCTTACCAATAAAGACATTCTTGATATGATCTTGAGTCCCCATGTTGTATGTTTCACATTTTCCACTGATGGAATCCTTCTTAGCATCTTTCTCTTGATCTCTGACCTTATCTAGATAAAAAAATCCTCTCTAGCTAGACCATACCCCTTAGAATAGTATTAGTCTTCAAATTAATGACCCCTTCTAAGTCCATCTCCGCTTCCTGGGGCTCAGCTTCATGAATGAACTGTAAAGTAAAGACATCTGAACTTGTGATAAAATCCAAGATATGCTTGTCATCCTCAAATACCTAGAAGTTGGTCACATTATTAGGTACTAACAGTACTAGAGTTAGCTCCACAGTAAATTTCTTCAATCTAGAGAGAGACAATGGCTGCAAGGTGCTAGTTTCCTGAGCAAGGGAATCAGGAGTTTGGTTCTAACTACGTGGTATCACCTAAATGTTGAAGGCATAAAATACCTCAATAAGGTCCCATAATCTATGCCTATAATTGGTCATCCTTCTTTCATGGCATGAGTATTGCTTTCTAAATTTCTTGACAACTAACTCAGAATCCCCAAAGACTTGAAAAATCTTAACCTTTTTCTTCAATGCCAAAAGCAACCCATGAATCAAAGCCTCATATTCTGCTACATTATTGGTACAATGAAACTGAAGTCTATGAGCAACAAAGAAATTTTTACCTCTTGGACTGATCGACTTGAATCTTGCTCCAACACCTTGTTTTTATTTAGATGCATCAAACCTTAGGGTCCAACAACCAACAACTCCATATTTCTTTGTTGTAACCCATATACTATTGCTACTGGAAGGTTCTTCATAATGCATCACCTTCTTTCCTTTGGGATCCTCTTGAATATTCTATATATTAATTTTGACTATTGGAGTAGGTTTGATATAGTTTTGTACCTTTTCTATTGTTGTCTGGCACAAGCAACATTCTAATTCTGAGTGAGAGGCATTGTGACCTCTACACCAATTGGGAAAGAGTAATTCTTCAAAATTCATTCCTATACCTAGATGAACCTAGTCTTCTACACATTTCTGGATGAATTCTTGAAAATTATCCAATAAGTTGAGTTGGTTATCTTCATGATCATCATCATTAATTGGTTCCACCAGGGCTCCAATACTACTAGATTATGTTGTAAAATCAATGGGTGTAGTATGCAGCATAATAATTTCTTCTACATCAAACTGTTCAATAGGGGTTGCCAACACATAATTGCCCATACTTACCTCTAATATCAATATTTCATTTGAAGTGTTCTGATATTCTGTGATCACAAACTTCATCCTAGGCTCTCTTTCAATCCTAATCTGGTTTGGTACTCCCTTCCAAGGAATCCACATATGATATTGATCGGTTGATACATATCCATTCAAAGCCTTAGTAATTCCCTTCCTAAAATTAGACCATAAGTGTCAAGTATGCCTGCTACCTGTATATTAACAACTTGTTGAATTCTGGGGTCTGAGAAAACTTGCATAGGGATCATGTTCAACTCCTCTACAACATTAAATTTAGTTCTATCCAGTTGAGTAAATTTCTTTTGGATAACATAGGGGTAATGCCTAAGGCTCTATAGACAACAAAGGGCATCACATTGGTGGAAGCACCTGAATCTAGCAAAAAATTATGCACATTTTTTCCAACACAAGCGAACAAAAATCAGAAATGGGGGAGTCTCTATTTTACCCTGGAACAAAGTTAAGGGAGTATCAACCTGACCAATTTGAATTTTATCTTTTTCTTTCCCTTTTTCTCTAGGTTGTACATGAACCTGATTCTGATCCTTGAATACTTGAGAACTAAATTCCCTATTGACACTCCCACCTATTGATCTATCTTGCAATACTGAATTCACACTGTAAGCTCCTAAGATTGCATTTCTAATATCAGGGACTCTCAATAATTCAAATGCAGAGAGGCTTACCTTTAGTTTCTTGAGTTCATCTACAACATATGCAACTAGCTACTCTATGCTCATGTTAGTGGGGGATTCCTTGAGAAATTTCACCAGTCGGTCTTGTATAACTGAAAATATGTTATACTTCTGTGAATCCTTGCATGCAAGGATACTCAATAATGAGTCCTTGCAAATCAATTCACAGCTCTCTATCCGAGAAGAGCAGGGATTGATATTGTGGCCCTCAGATTGACCAGTTACCCCAAATATCTCAAACAAGAGATTCAAAGAGGCAAGAATGCCAATCTCCATGAATCCTGTTCTTGCAATGCAACAATGAAAACTAATCTAAATGACTGTAAAATGCAATAAACAAAACTAATTTATTGAAATGAAAATTGATCTACATGCAATGCCATAAATGAATTACTTTGCAAATTAATCTACTATGAAGATTAAGCTAAAATGTAATATTAAACTATATGCTCTAAAACTAAGATGCTTATAAAATCAAACTAATGTGTAATCTCAAATGATAAAATTCAAGAAATTTGTAGCATAAGTCTAATGTAAAAATTTGTGATTCTTTGAAATGAGAATGAGAGGGCTCATTTTATAGGCAAAAGTGGAATTGAAGGCAAATTCGGAAGCAATGTGGGATAAATAGAAAAATAGAAACAAATCTTGATTGGAATTCTTTTTTTAGTTTATTTCCCTTTTAACTGATTTGTTTCCATTTTCATCACAGGATATTCTTGAGAGGATTTTCATTTATTTTATTTAATTTAAGATGATAATATCTCTTTTAATAAAATAAAATAAGATTATGTAATTTAGAAATGAATATTAATAAAATAAAATAAAATTATTTAATTAAAAATAGATTTGATTAAATAGCATCATTTTATTTAAGTAATATTAACTTCAATTAAATAACATTATTTTATTTATTAAAAGGGATTTATTTCTTTTGATTAAATAAAATTAATGAAGCATTCAAACAACAGGGAAGAATTGAAACATTTGAAATAGTTATGAATTGATTAAGAAATTTGATTGAGAATTCGGCAATCATTAATTCGAGAAAGTTGTTGACAAATTAATAAATGGAATTTAAAGTCTAGGTGACCATTTTAGGTTGCATACATTGCCCTCTTTGACTAATGTGAGGTCGACTGGGATCACATGCGGTCAAAAGAGTAAATTGCAATGTGAGATCGATTTGGGATCACCAAAACCTTTCGAGATGTGAAATTCGACTGGGATCACATCTGGACAAACATAAACAAAAGGCCTTTAGACATGAGGTGGAGTTAGGGATCACATCAAAGTGAGAGATGGGAGTCTCAAGCAAGGTTGCCCCCAGAAGCAATTGATAAATTGATAAAGTTGAATCAAAGGATTGAAGTTTGATAGTCTGCCCCTCGTGATCAGTAAAATGGATAGAGAATGTCATGTCGAGTTCTTGATGAATGAAAATATAGAATCAGAAGAACCCGAGGTGATCCCGGCCAAAATTATGCCCTAGTTGAATTAGAAGAAAAAGTGAGGTGAAAATCAAATGGAAGAGGCCAGTTTGGAAGAAATGGAAAGAAATGGAAGAAGGAAGAGTACGCCTCAGAGGATGCATCAAAATCAATCAATTGTTTAAGATAGGGAATTTCGATTGAGATCACGAAAGAAGATAAGGAAATGAAGAATGTGATCACAGTTGATGAAAAATCCACAAGAAAGATGAAGGAAACCCTCTCAAACCCATAATACAACCTAAAAGTGCAAATTAACATGAAGTCTAAATAATGCAAGCTACATGAAAATGCAAAGGTGGCACTTGCAATGAGTGGCAACATAGGTTTGTGTGTTCATCATTCATTTAGAATGTAAGAAGACTTATTTTCATCATTGGGCCATTATTACGGGACGTGACAATCACACAATCATCACTAGTCACAAAGCGCAACTATGAAGATATGAATGTGATTTATATCAGCTTGGAATGTGGAAACATTCTAACATGAGCATCAAAGACATGAAGGTCAAGATGACTACAATGTTAGCTTACCCAATTTAATGAAGCAAAACCACGCTCGCATCAAGACATAAATGCCAGGATTACCATGAGAATGGTTGTGCAAAAACATTCAAGGACGATGCCATAAATCTCTTAAGTGTGTCAAGGAGACAACAAGAGACACTGAAGAGGTTCAAGACAACACCCACAAGCAGAAAGCAAATAAAAACATGCCCCATGCCCCAAGTCCTCTAGCTATGCATCACAGAGAGACTTATTAGACAAGGACACTCAACAAAAATCAATATCAGTCAGCACACAAAGAAAAGATCATGGCATAGCTCAAGCATTAAGTGTTGCAATTAAAAAAATTTAAGTGTGTAAACTAATACTGAGTTCCGAGGATAAGGATCGAATGCTTGCAAGCAAGTAAGATCACATGACCGAACTGAAACACATGATGTCAGGGGTTGTGTTGAAAAACACAGTTGGGTTAGTGTTGAAAAACACCGTTTGCGAGGTGTCCTAAAGACAAGCATATCCAAGAGACCAAAGCTAACACAGTGATGCCCCTAGACAAAGACAAAGACCAATTCCAAACCAAGGCAATAAGGACAAGACATGATGGAGAAAGGCTAAGTGTCGAGGATGCATGCTAAGAAATAGGGATGCAAAGGCCTCAAGTAGCGCCTGTTTCCAGGTTTTCACCACTTGGAAGAATTTTTTTTTTGGACTTTTTATATATATATATATTTTGTATTTTTGCTACCAAGGCGCCTGTTTCCAGGTTTTCACCAAGGCACTTTTTTTTTTTCTTTTTTTCAATTTTTGAATTTTTTGTATTTTTCAGCATCATATTTGAATTTTTTTGGATTTTTTTGACAATATATCAATTTTTTTGGTAATTTTTTCAGTATCATATATCAATTTTTTTTGGAACTTTTTTCAGGGTCATAATTATATACAAAGGATGCCCCCAGACAGAACGTGCATCAAGGATAGAACTTCTTCAGGTGCAAAACATTGATAGGCTCAGGGAGCTGCTCCCCCTCTTCAGTAGATAGTAGATAGGCACCTATGCCAAAAGCTGCTGTGATGATGTAGGGTCCAAGCCAATTAGGTTTGAATTTTCCCTTCTATTCTCGATTTTGTTGGTTCTTAGGATTCTCTCACAGGACAAGATCTCCTACTTGGAATTCTCTAGGGCGAACCTTTTTGTTGAAGGCTTTGGACATCAGCACGTGTAGACCCTCCTTATGAATCAAATGATGCTTCGCTTCTCATCAAGAAGTTTAGTCACAGCAATCTCCTTGGTAGGGAAGTAGTCTTCATACGTAGCTAGACCTTTGAGAGACCCGGTGATGGAATCTCAACCTCACAAAGGTAACATGGTGTCATGAGGGCAAAGGAGTAGCCCGGTTGGGTCTGAATACTGGATTCTATAGGCCCACAAGGCGGATTCTCTGTGGGTGCAGGTCTCTACCATTCTTATGAAATTTCTGTGCAAAATCTTGAGAATGGTTTTGTTCAGAAACCTCTGCGACCATTTCCTTTGTGGGAAGTAAATGGAGGACCAATGTTGCTTTATCTTGAATCTTTAGCGAGAGTTCTTTAAGGTCCTTGTTTTTGAACTGACCTCCATTGTCAGTGATGATCTCAGATGGCACTCCATATCAAAAGATGATATGGTTTAAAATAAATAAAGACACTGTCTTGCCTGAGGCAATAGAAAGTGGAACAGCCTCTACCCATTTTGTGAAGTAGTCAGTAGCAGTGATAATGAACTTATGCCCACCTGATGAGTTGGGATGAATCTGCCCAACAAGGTCAAAGGCCCATCGCTGAAATGGCCAGTGAGATATAGAAGGAATTAGCTCCCTACCTGGAGCATGTATCAGGTGTCCATGTTTCTGACATTTTTCACAAGACTTAGCAAATGCTACTGCATCTATCTGCATTGTAGGCCAATAGTACCCTACCCTAAGCAACCTTCTAGCCATGGAAAGACTATTAGAATGTCCTCCACATATGCCCTCGTGGATGTCAACTAGCGCTTGATCGGATTCCTCCTTTTCTAAGCACCTAAGAAGTGTTCCATCTAGACCCCTCCTATACAAATCACCAGAGATGAGGGAATGGCGAGAGGCGTTGCGGATAAGGTTTCTTCTTTCAGATCGGTTAAATGTATCAGGGATGATGCCATCACGAAGATATGAGTAAATAGCACCATAGCGGGAGGATTCATGATCGACAAGGGTACAAATGACATGGCTTTCAGGTGAGTCAAATATGGGATATCATAGCTCTTCCACCAGGAATTCATATCTAGACTCATGTTCCTCTAACTGAAGAAGTGAAGCAAGGGTGGCCATAGCATCAGCTGCTTTGTTCTCAGCCCTAGGGATTTGCTGAAAGGTGACAAAAGTAAAATACTGTCTTAATGAATCAACCATTTTTTTGTAAGGTACCAACTTGTCATCTTTTGTTTGGTATTGTTCATTAACTTGGTTGATGATCAGCTGAGAATCCCCATAGATATGTAGTTCTGTGATATTCCACTCTATAGCCATTTTTAGTCCATTTGTCAAAGCCTCATACTCGGCTATGTTGTTTGTGCATGGAAAGAGTAACTTGTAAGATTTAGGAATAGTATACCCATGAGGAGAAACAAACAACACACCAGCTCGAGAACCATTTTGCATGCAAGAACCATCAAAGAATAGTTTCCAGGATCTTTCAGTCATGTACATAAGATGCTCATCTGGAAAGTTGACTTGAATGGGCATATTATCTTGAATAGGGAAATTCGCCAGTTGATCTGCAATAGCTTGGCCTTTGATTGCTTTGCGCTCAATATACTCTATGTCAAATTCAGAAAGAATCATCATCCATTTAGCAAGTCTACCCGTGAGAGCAGCTTTACCGAGCAAGTATTTGAGAGGATCAATTTTTGATATGAGGTGTATGGTGTGCTTGGCGAGCATATAGTGTAATTTTGAGAAGCAAACACTCTGCGGTAGCTTTTCAATACTAGTATAATTAACCTCATAAGAAACAAGAAGTCAAACTAATATAATATAGCCCTTTCTTTCCCTTGTTCTCTAATTGAGCCCAACAATACTGATGAAGATTCGATGGAAGCTGAGACATATAAAATGAGAGGTTTTCCTAGAATGGGAGGCATTAAAATGGGAGGATTTGCCAAGTATTCTTTAATTTGATCCATGCTCTTTTGGAAATCCTCATTCTAGACACATTGAACACCTTTATGCAATTTTTTGTTGAAAGGTTGTGCTCTATCTGCCAATTGTGAAATAAACCTCCTTATGGATTGAAGGCGCCCTTGAAGACTCCTCATTTGGCTGACATTTTTGGGAGGTGGCATGTTTATAATGGCTTGAACCTTTTCAGGGTCCACTTCTATTCCTTTAGTTGAAATGATGAATCCCAATAATTTGCCAGAAGTAACACCAAATGCACACTTTTTTGGGTTTAATCTTAGTTGAAATTGTTCCATACGATCTAGAATCACTTCTAAATCAGCCAAATGTGTTCCCCTTCTCTTAGACTTAGCCAGGGTGTCATCCACATAATCTTCCATATTCTTATGCATCATGTCATGGAAGATAGTTGTCATGATACAATTTATTGGTTTCACACCTGGAGCTATGGACAAATGATGCATAATGAGATTAGTGTCCAACCCTGGCATGTTTGAGTATGTCCATGCAAAGTTAATTTCCTTCTTTTGGAGGAACTCAGTATAGGCTTTCTTTTCTTCAGGTGATAAAGATTTAGCCAAGTGTACAATTTTTGGAACTTCCTCTGTGCCCAAATTAACAGCTTCTATAGGTTCAACCAATACTGATGATCTGTCCTAGAAATAGCTTGGGAGACTATCAAGTACCTCATCCGTAGGTGCCTCTGGGAGGTTTTCACCTTTGGATACGTCTTTTATTTTTACTTTTTTTGGTTCTGACACCGCCACATAGTGGTTTTCGCCATCATAACTCTTATTCTTTTTTTCTTTTCTTTTTATCTTGTGACTAAGGTACTTGATGTCAGGTTCTGTCATACTGGTAGCCGGTTCACTGGTGGAAGAGACTATAGGTTCAATGGCATTTAGATAGCAGGTGATCTCATAGTCATTGTGAAATGTCAAGAGTTGAGGCTCTTGGTACCGTTGAGACCAATCAATAAGGTTGGGGTGAACAAGGGGTAGGTTGATGACCGGTTCAAGATTAAGGATATAGGTGATGTCATCTCTGGTGACTGTAGAATTGGAATCTGTCAAGTTTCCCTCTAAAGTGTCTAAATCAGAATTTATCCTAGCAAGCGAAGAATCGTCTACTAATGTGACATGTGGGTTCCAATCTTCTAATCTAACACATGAATCGTCAGTTACATCAGGTTGAGAACTATAAGCGTGGACAACATCCATATCCAAGTCAACTATTGCATCTAAGAGTGAATCCCATTCAAACTCATGAGAGTCTATTTCTGAATTATTGTTGGAGCCTCGTGATGTAGAAGCCTCAAGATTTGGAAGAGGCTCCTCTCCTCTAGCAATTTGCTCAATCACAAAATTATCTGAATTATCACCATCCGTTGCAGCTGGGATGGAGACACTATCCATAGTCAATCTTGCATTCATATAGTCACTATCTATTGCAAATGAGATAGGAGGACTATCAATTATTAAATCTCTTGAATCTTCCCAAAGGAGATTTGTTGAAGGTACCCAATCATCTGTTATGTCTTGTTGATTGGTCAAATCTGGTACATATTCTGTGTCATCTTTACTATCCTGCCTATCAGAAATGGGGACAGTGCATTTATTGTTGTTCATAAAGCCTAGGCCAACTGGTTTCTTAGACTTACGTGCAAAAAGATCATGATTGAGTGGTTCGGCTCTAGCATCTAACCTGTGACTAAGAGGGCCATATCCTGGATAACCCATCTTCTTGACAAAAGTATATCCTCTCCAATAGGACTTAGGAGAGGGGGAGAAATTTTCATTGTGCTGGTATTTCTCCTCTTTGTATATCCAATCTCGAACAGCTACTTCCTCTTTTTCATCTTGTATTGGTACTGAGGATTCAACAAACTTGTCAAATAGTGTCATTGCTGAAGATGATGGTTTCATCTCTTGTGAAGGCTTTCCATATGTCCTAGGGGAAACAAGAATCTTTGCAAAAGAGTCAAGTTGATACCCCCCTATGCCAAGGTCTACTGACTTAAATTTGTTTTGACAGTCTGCTAAAGTTGTTTCATAATCCTCTGCTGCTCGGTTAAGAGGGACATGAACATTAGCTGAGATTGAGTTAATTGATAAGGTGTTATCCCCTGGTATGCAAATTTCTGTTCCATTGTAGGGGAACTTAACACACTAGTGGTAGGTAGACGGCACTGCCTGCATATCATGAATCCATGGTCTACCTAGTAAAATGTTGTATGCAATGGGTCCAGTATCAACAATTTGAAACAAGATATCTTTTTCAACTGGGCCAATCCTGATAGGAAGGACAGCCAACCCCTTAGAACTTCGTTCTGCCTCATCATAGGCCTTTATGGTGATCTTCTTTCTAGTGTCGATCACTTGCCTGAATAGCCCAAAGTTTTTAACAAATTCAAAGTACGATATTTAACCCAACACCCCCATCAATCAACACGCGCCTGACACGGGTTTTATGAATCATGACTTCAATGTGAAGGGCAAGATTGTGTGGATGGCTTAGGGATTTGTCATCATCTTCAAAGAAAGAGAGGTAATGTGGGCTAGTAATGTGATTCACCATGCCTTGGAATTGGTCTATATCAATGTTGTTGGGGACATTTGTTGTGCACAAAGCGTCCTCAAGGATCTGCTTATGTCTAGGGGACAACTCTAGAAGCTCTAAGATTGAGATTGTGCTGGAGTTTTCTGTAACTGATCTACAAGATTGTAGTTTGGTTTGAGAGCAGTGGCGGACTTTATAGTGACATTCTTGGATGCCACTTGCTTGGATTTGTTGGATGGACCTAACTAGGCCCTCACGAGAATAATAGGGGCTTGACTCGTAAGCATTAAGGGCTTGGGAAGATAACCTGGAATGAGGACCTCTCAGCACCACAACAGGTTGGTTGTCAAAAATAGGGGGAGAGTCATAACCATGCGGGTCCTTACTCCTTATCATATTAACACTTGGCTCCACAACTTCAAGCATGTTTATCACATTTTCTGCCGCTGTATAGGTGTAGTTGATTGCAGCTTTGCCATTCTGTGATTTAGAGGTTTCCCCCTTGTCGTAATTAGGCAAAGGTTCCTTAAAAGCCTTATGATCAGCATTGGTATTTAGGCCATCAACTTGAAGCTTTCCACTTTCTATAAAATCTTGGACGATATGTTTTAATCTCCAACAGTTTTCAACAGTATGGCCAGGGCCATTATGAAATTTATAGAATGCCTTGTCATCCCACCAATGTGGCTTAGGATCTGGAATGTGAAATTTTGCAGGATCCTGAGGATGTGCCAAGTTGTTAGCAATGAGAGTTTTGAGAATATCCTCATATGAGTCACCCAATTTGGTAAATTGCCGCTTCTGGTTTTTGGGCCTCTCCTGATATCTTGATTTACTTTCTTGTTGTGGAGGTGCATTAAGCTTCATTGCTTGCACAACCTTAGTCAAATTAAGAACACTTTGATCTCTTGATTGGGAAGAATCCACAACTCCATCATTGACAACTTGTTTGTTTTTGTTCCAATTGTTGTTCTTCCCTTTATCCTTATTGTTGTGTTGACCATTGTTGGTATTATTGTTATGTCTAGTCAAAATGCCTTGTTCTTTTAGAACATCCTCAATGCGGCATGCAGTTTCAATCATGGTATCAAAGGAAGTGAAGACTATCTTTTTGATCTCATATCTCATTTCAGGCACCAAATTACTAACAAGTATGTCAATCTTTTCATCCTCATGGATCGTCCTAGGATACCGAGAGCATTGTCTCCTCCACCTTTGCAAGAAGGTAACAAAGGGTTCCCCCTGATTTTGTTTCAAGTTGCATAGGTCCAACATAGTAACAGATCTTGACAGATTATATGCAAAGTGTTGAACGATCTATGAACAAGTTCTCTAAAAGTCTTGGACGGAGGATGGATATTGGTAAACCATTCCATTGCTTGTCCTTTAAGACTCCTGGGAACACTCAACTAAATGGTCATCCTGATGAATTCAAAGCTCATAGTATAGAACTGACGCACATGGTCGTGTGGATCACCACTGCCATCATATTTATCGTATTGTGGGAATTCCACCCTCTTTGGAAAATCTTTTATACTCACACTCTTGTCAATGGATTAGGAAAAATTGAGTCTAGTGAGAATGAGCTCTTAGGTTGCATCATTTTCTCCATCATTTGCTTCATTTGGCGGATTTATTCCTCTTGAGAGGGATTTTGCTTTTGTATTTTGTTGTCCACATCAAAATTATAAGGGACTACACCCTTTGTTGATTAGACTTTCCAAGAACTTATCTTTGTTTTGTTCCAAATACCTCTCCACATACTGCTGGAAGATAGGCTCTTGTTGTATTCGCATGAAGTCTTGAGTATCAAAGTCATAATGTGAGCTACCACCTCCATGTTGGGAACCAGGATGTACATGTTGGGAGTGTGGTCTTGAATTTCTGGGAGGAGTTTTCCTCCTATAGTGAGCATACTGAGAGGCCCTTCTTCCTCTAGGACTAGGAGATCTAGAAGGGGTCTTTGACCGCCTTCTACTTCTTGGTGTTCTGGAAGGGGTGGAGGGAGGAGAATTATGTCCACTGTTAGCATCCCTTGTATTGTATTGTTTGTTTAATTGGTGGGCTAACTGCCTATCTTGCTCCTCTTGAGCAAGTTTCCTTTGTACTTCCAATAAGGCTTGGCTCTCTTCCTCAAGTTGTCTAAACTTTTCTTGCTTTGCAGCTTGTTCATCTAGAAAGGATTTCTTTTCGCGTTCAATTCTTTTGAGCCTATCACTTGTGAACCTTGAGGTATGTTGAAGTGGTGAGCTTGGTCTAGACTGTTTGAACAAGTCATTGGTATACATTGTATTGACATGAGCATCACGAGGTTCATTGTCTTGGTCTTCATGTTGTGACCATTGTTCTTGGTGAGCTCGTCTCTTATACCTTTCATCCCGTTGATGGGCATCCAAATATCTTGCATTAATGAGGGGTGAACCAGGTTGATCATCATGAGAAGAATTTCCAAATATCATGTTGTTTCTATGTTGTTCATAGATATCATCAAGATTGTGATCCATGGCTTCCCTCTCCCCGAGTGACAGTATAACTCATATCCATACCTGAGTGGGAAGGTGCTGAGGGGGTACTCAAGTCACTAAAATGGCTCTTTGGGTCAAAATAGGTTTCGACTACTCTTAGGTGACTGGTCAAATATTGGTTCCTTTTCCTTTCTCTTTTGACGAGTCTAACTGGGGGTAGTTGGTTAAAGACTATGAGGTCGCTTTCCTTGGCTCACTTGATATCTTGTTGTACCACATGAAAGGGAGAGTTCAATGTAGACAATTCAAAGCGTCAATACCTTCAGGATAGTAAAAGTTTTCTTTGTCCCGAGAAATGGTGAAATAGAACTATTGCAAATAGGTGCAAACTTGCTCAATTCTTGGGTGAACTAGCACATATGGATCAATATTAATGTACTGAGTTTGAATTGTATGAAAATGGGTGGACAAGGAGACTACTAGCACTCTCCAAGTGTGTTATCAAAGAGTCTAAAAATTTATCTATTTGACAGGAACAATTCCTAATTTGCCAATCTCAAGCAAAATCGCTTATGAGATCAAGGATCACTAATTCAAAAGGTCAAGGACACATAAACCCTAAATACAGAACAGGTCTCTAAAACTGGGACAAGTCACCTAATCGAAGAACTCAGTATTTCAGTTTGTTGTTTGTTTTCAAAGATCAAGCAAGTATATCAACAGATTTTAATCAAGCACATAGGTTTCAATCAGACAAGTTGTGATACAAAAAGTAGTCGATAACAGATCTATCAAATTCAAAAGCAACTTGATAGTATCGGGGGAGTCTTTTTGAAGATGTTTGGACAATGTTTAAGACTCAAAAACAAACACATAGCTATCCCTACCAAAGAAAATGGTGAGAAGCCAAAACTTTGCCCCATTGCTATGCGCATAATGCACCAACACAGCTTGTCACCTAGAGGGCAAATTGTTTTTGGTGTTCAAGGACTCAACAATGGCGTTCAAAGGTTACCCTTATAGTGATGAACTTGTTCCAAAACCTCCTTGCCAAAGAATGATTTCATGATGGGGAATCTGTGTGGTCAAATACGATTCTTCCCCCTCATCAAAGATGCCAATCCTTTGAGGTGGTCTAAGATGCCTACCTAGAGGTTTTACTTGGCTTATGTTCACAGATAACCTTCTTGCCTCTAGAGATAGGCTGACCACACCAACACACGAAACACACCAAAAGGGGCTCGATCGGCGCCTTTTGCAATAAACAGTTTTTCATGATGATCGTCCAAGTCATGGAAAGAAGTTACTATGTCTTGAAGTCTTTAGACTCAACAAGATTTTCTTTATTATATGAGGTGGAATCGGGCGGCGATGGTGTGCTCACTTAGGTCGTTCGGAGGTTCAACCCTTAGGCCCTCTAAAGGTGACCTGGACATGATTATAGTTCGGGTTTCCATTTCTGTTCTCCCAAAGGAAGAGCATACTTCTCTAGCCCGTTTCTTTACCCAAACACGCTAAACAACCTTAATCACCGAGCTAGTTTCACTTCACCAAATCCACACGCTTTTGGGTTTTTGATTCTCTCAATGAGAGAAGAGCATAATCCCCTGACGAGTGAAAGTGCTAAAGATTCACTACCTTGCTCCGCTCCCTAAGAGTTCGTCATATTAGTAAGATCATCAGGAGCCTGATTTGTCCATGGTCATCACCTCTATGTAACAAAGAGCCAAATTCCCTACTCACTATCAAAACTCCTAAGAATTTTAACGAAGCCCTAATTAGACTATGTGAATTGAAAAGCAGGAAAACAAACACAATGATTTTTTAAATAAGATCTTTGACAAGCGTAAGTGTTTGTTTTCAAGTCTTTGTCACGCGTCCTGCAATCAAACCGTTAGTGTGTTTCAAGTTCTCTGTTGGCGTCTAGAAACTGTTATGCTGTGAAAAAAAAAGCAAGAACCAGAAGAACAAAAGTTGGAATCTATAAAAAAAGAGATTAATTAAAAATCTAATTTAATCTAGTCAAAATTAATCTAAAAAGAATTAGTTAACAAAACTAAAGTTAAACTAAATTAATCTAATACTAAACTAAAAATTTAAAACAAAACTAATCTAAATTAATAAAATTAAAAATCTAATCTAAATTAAAAAAAAAATTCCTCTTGGATCTAAAAAAAAACTCCTGATTGCACGTTTCCCAAGAAAATAACTCAAAAGATAAAGGCTGAGTTCTGACAAATAAATCAGATATCTGGTAAATTTTTTGCAAAAAATAGGTCTGATATCTGAGAAGAGGGCAGAACCAGCTTTCCAACGCCTATTTGTTTTTGAAAAACAGAGTCAGGATGCAAAAGTTACGCCTTCCGGAGTGAAAACAACAACTTCTGGCTTTGACAGACGAAAAAGGTATCAAAATGGAAAAATCAGAAAAAAATACCAGTACCACTGGAATGGCGTCGGAAGCAGCTTTCCGACGATATCTCGTTTTCGAAAAACGGAGACAATATGCTCAAGATATGATCATTTTACTAAATATGCTCATTTAGGCTTTAAACCAAAATTTTTATTAATTTAAAGATGAAAAAATTAATAAAATATTTAGCTGAACCTTCATGCACGAAAATCGAGGTAGCACAGAAATCAAAATGGTACAAAAATCGATGTGTCCGTACGGATTTTTTCTAGCAATTATTTTGATTTTTTTCAAAACACTA
Source organism: Sequoia sempervirens (assembly GCA_007258455.2). Taxonomy (NCBI): domain Eukaryota; kingdom Viridiplantae; phylum Streptophyta; class Pinopsida; order Cupressales; family Cupressaceae; genus Sequoia; species Sequoia sempervirens. The sequence continues at coordinate 17,567,782 of VDFB02000003.1, forward strand.
AAAAAATAATTTTCAGCAAACCCTATCATATTTTATATGAAAATAGGGGTTTTTGGGCCTTCTGAGCACATCTATGGAGTCCGTTTTGCACCAGCATGCACTGTTTGAGAGATCAAAGTCGAAATTTCTTAAAAAATGATGAAAAACCACGGTGGGCGCCAAAATGTATAACTGAAAATATGTTATACTTCTGTGAATCCTTGCATGCAAGGATACTCAATAATGAGTCTTTGCAAATCAATTCACGGTTCTCTATCCGAGAAGAGCAGGGATTGATATTGTGGCCCTCAGATTGACCCAGTTACCCCTGCAAATACAGTCTCGGAACGAGAGATTCAAATAGGAGAAGCAAGAATGCCAATCTTCATGAATCCTGTTCTTGCAATGCAACAATGAAAACTAATCTAAATGACTGTAAAATGCAATAAACAAAACTAATTTATTGAAATGAAAATTGATCTACATGCAATGCCATAAATGAATTACTTTGCAAATTAATCTACTATGAAGATTAAGCTAAAATGTAATATTAAACTATATGCTCTAAAACTAAGATGTTATAAAATCAAACTAATGTGTAATCTCAAATGATAAAATTCAAGAAAATTTGTAGCATAAGTCGATGTAAATTTGATTTTTGAAATGAGAATGAGAGGTTCATTTATAGGCAAAGTGGAATTGAAGGCAAATTCACAATGTGGGATAAATAAAAATAGAAACAAATCTTGATTGGAATTCTTTTTTTTTATTTCCTTTTAACGATTTGTTTCCATTTTTTCATCACAGATATTCTTGAGAGGACATTTCATTTATTTTATTTAATTTAAGATGATAATATCTCTTTTAATAAAATAAAATAAGATTATGTAATTTTAGAAATGAATATTAATAAAATAAAATAAAATTATTTAATTAAAAATAGATTTAATTAAATAGCATCATTTTATTTAAGTAATATTAACTTCAATTAAATAACATTATTTTATTTATTAAAAGGGATTTATTTCTTTTGATTAAATAAAATTAATGAAGCATTCAAACCTTAGGGAAAATTGAAACATTTGAAATAGTTATGAATTGATTAAGAAATTTGATTTGAAAATGCGACAATCATTGATTCAGAAAGTTGATGTTGACAAATTAAATAAATGGGGCCCAAAGTCTAGGTGACCATTTTAGGTTGCATACAAGTCTTTGCTAGTATTTGCATTCTTCCCTTTTGATGTTCCTGCTTGTGCCTTCCCTTCACTTGATAGATATTGCTTAGGCACATGTGGATAGGTCAGATTATTGTTTGCATTAGGATGTAGAGGTATGGTGAAATTGTTTGGAGGGATAGAGGTGGTGAATGGACCTCCAGCTTGCAGATGTCTGTTTGGAAGATCTCTCAAATCATATTTCTTAACATGCCACTAGAATGTATGTACTTCCTCAACATAATTTTCTTCTTCATGCCTAGGACCATTATCATTCACAATATTTTCATTAAACAATTGTGATCTCATCTCCATTGCACACTTGATCTACCTGTTCCTCCTGCTTTTTTGACTCTTCTTCATGTCCATTTTCCTCACTTCGTGGGAAAGGAGCATGATTTAGCACCAACATAGGTGATTCATAAGGAGTAGAAGGAACCATATCCTAGTTACCTTCATTATTCTCTACCTCATACTAAAAAATAGAAGTAGTTGTCTGGATCTCAGGACAGTCTAACTCAGAATGTTGACTAGTTTTTTGGAGCCCACACCAGCCTAATAAATCTGCTTTAGCCAGATACACACCGCTTGGAGGCTTCTCCTAATTAGTTGGTTGATCCAAAGAGGTAGGGACACCTCCATTGTTAGGCCTCGTGTTCCAATTCATGTTTTATTTGGGTGGTTGTCTTCTATGAAATCCTTGACCACCAGCTTTCCCCCTATCAAAGTTCTAGCCAAAAGATTTCCCTCTTTCAAAATTATGTCCTCTTTCAGAGTGTTGTCCCCTATCAAAGTGTTTTCCTTGTTGAGATTCCCGATTTTCTCTATTATGGTTGGATTGCATACTATTTTGAGCAGCCTAGAGTTGACTGTTCTGGTTTCTCAGATAAGTGACCTCCATGTTCAACTTCTTCACTTGTTTAGTCAGTTCGTCCAACCTTCCTTGTCAAAATTATTATATGGAGTCCGATTTGCACTGTTTTGAGGATATCCTTTTGTAGCACCAAAACTTAGTGACTTGTTCAATACCTCAGAATTCTGCAAATATGTAGGGAAACTAGTCTGAGGCCATGGATGGAGGGTTTGATTAACACTTTTCTAAGGGTAGCTAATCGTGGGTGGAACTTGATTCATATGGGGTCCTAGGTGAGGGACCAGAGGCAACTAAGGTATTAGATTCATGATAGGAGTATGATTGGTAAGAGCCTGATTGAGAGCTAGGACCTGCCCAAGGTGAGCAATGGGTCCTAATGATGGTAAAGGCCTAGATAAATGTTGTCTCAAATCAGTACTAACCTTAACAACTTCTGTGTATGCATCAAACAGGGTGGTTGGAGGATTATTTCTCGATTTCATGAAGGTAGTTGTTAGACTATCAAGACCCTCATAATAGACTTCTAAAGCAGTGGCATCATCTATAACATAGGGAATTTGCAACCTGGTATATGCTTGATGGAATCTATTATTAAAAGACCCTATAGGCTCATTGACTTCTCTCTTGACTTTAGTGAACTATAGATAGAGCTCATTAGCACTAATAGGAATCTTGAAAATTTGCAAAAATGAAGTATCCAGTTCATTCCAATTATAAATAGACCCAACAAGAAAATGATTGTACCAATAGAATGCATCTTCTCCTAGAGAATAAGGAAAGATCCATACGACATCCTCATGGTTGATTCCTCTATCCCTAAGGAAAGTTTGAAAAATCATGATACGTTCCTCTACCATCCTATTGGGATCATTAGTATGGAACTTAGAACATAAATGTTTAGGGTTCTTGGGCATGACATTGTAATTATTGAAGGATAATGGATATGGATTATTAGCCAGGAAATCCATTGGTGGAGGCGGGGGTGGTAATGGTTGATTTATAGCTTGTTGAGGTTGTTGAATGGGAATGGCTTCATAATCAAATGAAGATGGACTTGACGAAGATGAGGATGAAGGGGATGATGGAAGTGGCTAGGTGGATGATGATTCTCCCCCTCTTCTGGTCTTTCTTGACCTAGTAGGAGGTTTCAGTTCTTGAAATTCCTCCTCTCCTGGAGTAGATTTGGTTCTTCTTCTAAATCTTTGAGGAGAAATGGTAGACAAAAATTGATCCAACTTGCTTATTCAAGCCCTCCTTCTAGTGCCAATATGTTGATGGTGTTTTCTACATAACAACAATTGAGATAGAATATGGAAATCCTATCTCTCTTGAAAGTTAAATCTCTATCAACAAGCCTCAAGAAATAACCCCAAGGTCTATAACGTTAGGTCTTGACAATGCACAAAAAACTTAGTGACAAATGTGAAAATGTTGGTAATCACAAAGGGACCTTACTACAAACAAATATTGGAACTCCAAAATTATCAGATCTATCAATATAGTGATACTTCAAATCCTAAATCTAACCCAAATGATAAAGAAATAGAAAAAGGTAAGGGCTTTAAATAAATTTCTAAAATTAACGCTAATCCTAAGATTAACAATGCAAATGATGCAATACTTGAAATGGACCAATCCCCGAAAAATAATTCCTGCTTAACCTAGATGAACCTACAATCTTAGAGAAATAGTGTTATCTTCTACGGCATTAAATATTTTCAGATCATGAACACTCATCCAAAACAAATCTATTGCAATTGAAATGAACAAATATCCACAATTGAACTAAGCACAATAAATATTAAAGTCTAGGCTAACTTTGCAAAGAAACTCACAATGAACCAGTTGCAAAAAGTATGGACCAGGGATTGCTACAAACACCTCAAGCATCAAACCACAAACACCATTGAATCATCTAACCTTAAATCTAACATATATCAAATAACTTTGAGCAATTTCAAAAGATGGAACAATAAGAACCATGCAAGATAATCCAACACAAGAAATATCACCAAGGCACAATGTCTTTACTTGTATTGAATCATCCAAAGTAGCAAAAATTCCAATGTTCTATGTCACAACACTTGCTCCAAAAAAAAAAAATTCCTAGCTCTAACTCTTGCTCTACTACTTAATTCGCTTCAATGTATATCTATCTAGCCCTTACAAATGAGGAAAAATGCCATACTTATAGAAATACTAGGATATGTCAGCCCAACTAGGGTTACAATAAAAAAAATGGCCACAAAAAATTCAGCCCAAGAAGTCCTAGAACAAAGAAAAAATAGCATTAAATGCTTGGGGCTCATACATGTCGGTCTGGGTTCTCCAATGTAGCTTAGTCCAATGCATGTAGAAAATAGGAAGAGATAATGGGAAGCACAAATTCTGATGCAATCATTCATTAGCTGGCCCCTTATCCTTATAACGATCCAATTTTTCTTGCACCACAAGAAAAATCCTATCTAGGTTGGCCAAAGGTGGAGTGATCAATACTTTGAATTTCCTCTCCATAGATTTAATTTCCTCCCTTGATTGCTTGACGACCCTATCCCATTCCACCTTGAGATCTTGATATTTCTCCATGAAAGTAACATAGGTGGATGCATCATCTAAATGGTGACTTGTGATTGGACCATCATCCATAGGAGCATAAACTTCATGCCACCATTTCCTTAATTGCTCCAAATTCAAATTTTTCGGTGCAAACTTCTTCCTCCCAGTCATTATCTCAAAGAATGAAATACATCTACTATAAATGTCATTCAATGCATTTCCTACATGCTGACCTTGCTTATGAATCTTCTTCAGAACCCTCAGTTTGATTTGTAAGGCCTCATACCACTCCCAAGGTTCATAAACCCTTGAAGAAGACAAAATCCCATCACTTATCAATTTCTCCTTAGTATAGTCCATGTTGATATTTGTTTTATGCAGGAGCAAATCGATATCAGTCTTGTCCTATCCCAATACATTCTACAACCATTTAGATTTCCTAAGTGCATCTCCATAGGTTGACACAATCTCTTTTATCATATTGTCTCCTCTAGTCATCACTCCTTGCAACCATTTAGAAGTAGCCTATATGGAAGCCTTCATCTTCTCAAGTTCACTAAATTCCTCTTTAGGCATCAATCCTTCAGGGGAAACTCCTTCACTTCCCATAGTCTTCATAGGCTTCATCAGATGATGCACACATTTATATACATCATTCAACTATTTATGCAATATTTACTTCTCCTCTGTCTCTTTATCTAACCTCCTAAGGATAGCCTAAGAGGATTCCTGGAACTCTTCTTTCTCCTGATCTTTGCTAGTAGGCCCCAAATTTATAGTCTGAATGGTGTAATCCTGAGGAGCTATCTCACATTTTCCCTTGTTAACTGCAGGAACAACAACATGAATTATCTTGTTGTCCTCCTCATCTCTAGTGATTTTGGAGATCACCTTAGCCTTCTTTGTTTTCCTCTTTCCAATATTGGCTAACATTTCATCCCAATTAGGAGGAGTATCATCTACAATTATCTGTTTGCTCCTCAATATTTCATTGATCCAACTAGAAGCAGTGTCACCTAATTGTTGCTCACCTTGTTTCTCTTGTTCTAATTATCCTACAAAAGGCTCAACATCCACATTATGCAAGTCCACATTATGTACATCCACATTATGCACTGAGGGGACCTCTTCAGTTTTATCTTCTTCCTTATCTTCCTCTCTATTGCCTTCTAGATTTTGACTTTCATCTTGATCCAATGTTTCAGTCACCACTTGAATTGGAGTGGGAGTCCTTTCATGTACCTTTTCATCTTCAATAGGACTCTCTTCTTGATCACCATCTGGTGAGTTCTCATATGTCACTAAGGGAGACTGCAAGATTCATTCTATCTCTTCCTCAACGTTATGAAGTTCACCTTCCTTGAATTCTTCAATATCTTTGCCTTGGTGGATATCATCACCAACAGTCTCTATCATTTCCTTTTCTACATCATGCAGCTCCTGGATTGAGGGAATGGTGGAAGCATAACCTTGTTGTGGAATAGTAGAGGAAGTTGTAGGAGAACTCTCTCTTACCATACTTTCCTTTGGAGAAGGGGTCCTAGCCTTCCTGATATACACCTGTGTATTTTCTCCAGAACTTTCCACATCTACCACATGTGATCGTGCATCCTCCTTTCATTGTTCTTTAGGTTGTCCACCCTATTTCTTTGAAGTCCTTACAATTCTTCTCCTTTTAGGCACAAGAATACTATCCTTTTCTACTTCTTCTTCATTCTCCTCCTTCTTCATTCTTCTCCTCCTGAGAAGATGTCTTCTCCTTAGAAGAAATGTTCCTCCTTTTAGCACTGGGCTTCCTATTCTTTTCCTTCTCAGCCTCTACTTGAGCACCCTTAATATTGATCTTGAATGGAGAACCCACCTTTTCTTTACCTTTTTGATCCTGCTCATCATCTTCAGAGGTGGATTGAGAATCCATATTTCCCATTAGATCATATGTATATTGCTTCCCTTCATTGTCCAATTCCCAAATCTTATGCTTGAGCCACAACTTGGTATACTTGATAACAGGAGCATTGATTTGTTCTAATTCAATTTTCTCCTCCTCTAACCAATTAATCTCATTTATGGGATTATCCTTGATTGAATCATAATTGTGGCTCTAGATTTCTTCCATATCATCATCAAGCTGGTCAAGGATGAACTTGATGCTATACAACCTGATTAAACTAGCGGGAAACCTAGAGAATTTCTTCCTTTAGACCTTAAACTCATCTTTGCAATTAGCCCAGTAGTCCTCAATGTTATCCTTGTCTCTAAAGTCCCTTCTAGCTCTCTTTTGGGCTTGCTTCTCTTGTCTTATCAAATCTAGGCCTTTTGCAGTGGAAGGCTAGACCTAGAGTACTCATTTCTTCCTCAGAGGAGTGTGTTGTAATCATGGAAGGGTAGGCCTCATTGACTCCCACCCTCAATGGAAAGTCACCTCCTAAGCCTTTTTTGTGCATATCTCTCTTTACAATATCATCGAAGGCCAAAACCTACCTAGTTACCTCCAAAATTATGATGTGATATGTTGGATATCTTGGTAACCTATAAGGAGCCCTCTGGAAACCATCAATTCTGATGTATGAGAAGGTAGGAAATTGTATAAACCATGCTCCATATTTTTGTATCAATTCCTTGGCTGCATCAGAAATCCTTACATATTCTGCTCCTTGCAAAAATCTTGTGATATACATGGTGAATGCATCATTCACCCTCCTAAAGCTTGAGCTATCCAAGTACAACTGGGGATAAACCTCATAGATAACATCCTGGCAAAAGATCCCTCGCGTACTCAACCCCTTATGCATGAAATCTTGCCAAGGCATAGACCAAGTAAGATGCCATTGTGAAGCTCTTGGTCTACAAAACATTGCACAATTGCTCATGGATCCTGGCACTGATAATTCCTGACCAATGATAATCTACATTTTTCTCCATCCTTACTATGATGTAAAACATTCAATTTTCAAATATCCTCGTAGCCTTCAAACCCATCACTCTACTAAGGAGAGTGATTGCATCATAGTACTATGATTTGAACTTAGCTCTATGCAACTACTTAGGTAACTTGGAGAAGTTTGGTTGAGGCTTATCCAACCAAGAATTGATAACTTGCAAATCCTTACTTATATCATCTATATAGTGCTTCTTGGCTATGTCAAGATCAAGACCCACCACATGAGACCTATCTGGTATGTCAAATGTCTGAACCACTGAGACAGGGGCGAAATTGGCAAGCACCTGCCCTATGGACTAATTATCCTCTATGTATCTGAATCATAATTCCTAGCACATTCTATGACTAGCTCATATAATTGCACCATAGGAGGGAAACCAAACATATGTTCCAACCCAAACTTCACCAGTCTACTAGCTAACAGTGAAGGATTCTGCATTGCCATTCTTGCTTTAAACTCTTCATAGTCCCATCTCCCAACATTGGTATTTGCCACCTCTGACCAGATGGAAACCAAATTGCTCTCAGGAATCTTTCTTTTCATCTCCAACTTGATTCTCTCAGCCTTTAAAACATAATCTCCCTCATCACTAGGGTCCATTACCTTGCCCTTAGTCCTTCTAGTAACGACCCTGCTTGACTCAGCCTGCATCCAGAAAAAATATCACAATAAAGATCCATCACAGCATGAAAATCCAAGTTAGTCCATCATAAAATTACATATTCATTCTTAAAACAAGTCTCATGATGAACAAAATCCCTTAAAAAATTATAAATATTACTCGTTTCAAAGTTTGGGTTTTTCGTCCCCTCGTAGAATTCAGGCTAGAAGGAAATTTCGAGAAATTCCAAGCCAGACAAAATTTAGCAAGGGAGCACAATAAAACTTCCAAAAGTCATTCAATTAACATCATAAGTTTAGGAAATAGCATGAAACATCCTTAAATAACTCAAATTGATCATATGATGCATAATCATCAGCTAATAACTCATGTTATCCCACAATTATTTATTTTCAACAAGATTTCAGAGAATTCCGTTAGGGACGAAAATCCACGAAAAATGGAAAGAGTTCACAAATTTTGGGAAAATGAAGGACCAAAGAAATCTCAGTAAAATCCCAAGGAAACAAATTCCACGAAGTCACATAATTTTTGTGTTTTAAGCACATTTTTCGGGAAATCAATAAGGCAATGGAAAATCGAGGAATTCCTAAAGTAAAGGAAATCCATGAAATGTTCGAAAACCCAAAATATTTGACTTCATCAGGATTTTTCCCAAATCGATTAAATAACTAGGAATTTGGGGATTCATTCATGGATTCTATTTGTTTCAGTTTCAAAATGGAGAATTTTGATTTCCAATTCATCAAATGTGATTCGGTCCATATGAGCAATGATTTCAAAAGGGAAACCCTAAGATACCACCATGAACACATGGTTTGGATGCCACCTAACCTTCCACCCTACAATCCTTCATACAAATTCTCCCTATAACCAAAGTTAAGACAGGGTGATTATCAGATTGGGCGATGGACAAAAGGTTTCATTCTACCCAGGATGTAATTTTATCGAAGGTCAGGGAGTCATTAGGTCAAACCACAAATTAGTTCATTAAAGCACAAAATTGAACTAAGAATCAAACAGAGTAGTAATTGACCACATTAAATATCAATCAAGTAGAAGGAAACAAATGCAGAGTATAGGGAAAGGCATCAAACCGAGATGGGAAACCCTAACTCTGCTATCAAACTTGGTCACATCAAAATCCTGACTCAAGGAATATGCGTACAAACCATGAAGCAATTCAAATTCATTAATTAATAGGGAAGGCTACATGTACATACCATGAGTGATAAGAAATCAAAATAGAAGCAGCTGGAAAGAAACCCCGAGGTCCAAGCAAACACAAGCAATCACCAAGAAAAATCTAACCAAAGCAACCAATCACAACTTGAATGCAAGACTTAGCAGGGGAAACTTGAAATTGGGTCTCCTCAAATATTTCAACAAAGAAAATGACCCAAATTCCAGCATAAATCCATTTAAACCCAATAAAAGCAAGTTGCAGAAATGTACAAGAGGCATAAATGTGATGAAAAGATAGTAGGCTCGAGAATTCGAAGGCACGATGGAATTTCGCAAAGTCCCAAATTTTTTGAAAACAATGTAAACTAGCCTTCGTCAAGTTTTCAAGGCATTTCGGGGAATTCTGCCCAAAGGGAATTTTCTCGGAAATAGATAAAAACCTGAAATATGTCCCAAAACATAAGATTTCCAAAATGTTTCCTCAAAAGGGGGGAATTGCACGAGTAAGATAATCATTTAGGCACATGCCCAAGCAACCAAATCCTCAAAACCAAAGGACCAAAACACCAAAAACGAAAGCAAAAGAGGGTCCTTGCTTTCAGGGGGGTGTGTATGCGAAAACTGCACAACACAAAGCACAAAAGCTTGGATATTTGGAGTGAATTCCCCTATTTTGAAAACGTTGAAATTGTTGAGTTTATTCTAAACAAATTGAATGATGATATTCTAACTCTGGATAAACCCTATCATATCTCGAAAGAAGTGATTGTAGCTATAATTGGGTTAAGCAAAGTTGGGGATGTGCCGAGGAAGAATTCAATCTAAAATAAAGAAGTTGAAACCCTAACTGGAGTAACTGGAGATCAAAGGGCACTGGTAATATCCAAAATTAAAGATTCAGTGACAAGGTACATTGTGCATGGAATATCCTACAAAATCTTTTTCAGAAATAGAGAAGGTACAACTTCAGCAGGTGTTGTTTACATTTCACACAAGATGATAATGGAAGATCATGATTTTGATCTTTGTAGATTACTGAAAGATCAATTGATGGAGAATGTTCAATTGAAAAAGGAGACAGATTACCCTTTCAGGTTTGGTACTTTGGTTATATTCCTTGTGATGTATTTTCTGAATTGCTTGCCCTTGAATAACAATGTAATATGGGAAGAGAGTGAACTAGTTTGTGAGAAGATTTACATATACTCTAATAATTTGGAAAACTGTGATCAAGTATATGAAATTTTCTTTAAGGGTTTTCTAGGGAAGTTTGGATCAACTAGTATTCTCATTTTGGTAAGAGGACTTGAAGTTGGTTCCTCCTTCGGTGAGATGGAGAGAAAGAAGAGAAGAGAAAAATAAATTGGTATCAATACTCCACTAGCATGCAAGACTCTCAGAGTTGAAGGTAAAGGAAAAGAACAAGTGATTGTGGACATACCAGATAAGGAAACTGAGGTCACCCTTGGAAAAGAACTGAAAAAAGATAAACTGGAACAAGAAAAGGAAATGGCAGAAGGAAGTGAATAAGAAGGTGATCTAACCAAGGAAGAGCTATTGCACCTTATTCATGAGGAAGGTGGAATGCAAAAAATTGTGAACATGTGATCTATCAGACCCTCATATGAGCAGGACATGATCTTAAGCATACTAAGTGCTCATCTTGTGCACAATCATATCAAATTGGAGAGTTTGCATCATAAGTTTCTAGAAGAGTTGATTGAATGCATCAAGGAAACCATGGACTCTGAGTATTAGAATAAGGAAGAAGTGATCCTACACTTGAAGAAAAAATACAGATTATCTCTTACCAAGCTAAAAAGGCACATGAATGAACTAAGGCAATGCATAAGCACAACAAACAACATTTATAACTATTGTATTTGATGGCCTTATGCAATCAACAAGTACAAAGAGAAGCTGGAACACATTGAAATGAAGTTGAAAAATATTGAACAAAATTTCAACATGTCTCAGGATCAAGATGGTGCAATCAAGAAAAGGATTCAGGAATTACAAACAGAGCATACAAATGTTCAGAACAATATGAATAGGATTGTTGACACCTTTTGGAAAGTGAAAGACCTAGCTAAATGTAGGCTAGAACAATTGATTGAGTTACTGAGGAAGGGAGAAGTATTGGAAGATTCCTTCACCATTCTGAATCCCTCATCAAGATTATCAATCGGACATCTGAAAAAAAATAGTAGGATCATAATCACCAGGATTGTAGTGGAAGCATGGAAGAAGTTTCTTCTGGAGATGAAGGAAAAGTACAAAATAATCTTCAAATAGCAGTTGTATTCCTTCAGCTTTTGCATAAGTAAGTTTTTGGTTTCACTTCATAAGGGGAGAAAGAAAATATTTTATTATCTTTTTATCATTGATGTCAAAGGGGGAGAGAGAGTAGTGAAAAATTCCTTATCAAACTTAGGGGGAGTTTTGCTGAGTTTTGTTGAGTTTTGCATAACTATGGTGTTTTGAAGTTTTGAAGGTTCCGACACTTAGTCATTTTTCAATAAGTTTTTCCATCAATGTCAAAGGGGGATATTGTTGGCATATGGCTTCTATTATTATCATTCATGGCAACTGAAGTCATTGATCTGGTCTGCACTACAATATCTGACCATACCGAAAGACAAAGTGAAGAACATGGTATCCGACTAAAGTTGAATATGTCAAGAGATTTGCATTATCAACTTATCAATTTTGGTTGTGGATCTCAAGGAAGGTCATTGGGTATATGAAATGTTTTATTCACAAGTTTTGTGTTGTCACATCAAGTGGTGTACGAGTTAGGACATCTAGTCATTTTATTTTTTGTTCATCAATGTATGAAGGCCGACTAAGTGAATGTAAGGTGTTGCGGATGTCTAAAGCAAATTTTTTTGGAGTATTTTTGTGTTCAAATATTTTATTTTGGGTCCTAACTATGCTATGGACAACTTTGGTGGATGCACATTAAATTTTATTCATGATTTGAGCTGACAGTTGGAAGATATTTTTTATTCTGTTGAAGCCGACATATAACATCTGAATTCTTGGTAACAAATATATCTATGAGATTGGTTAATTCATTTTGATATGTATGTGTGGTGTTTGATATGTGTGGGTGTGTATTATGAATATTAGAAGAGCAGTTAAGCGATTTTCATTTGTGTAGAAGAGGATTTTGTGAAGTGAATTAAGGAAGATCAGAGCGAAGTGCAGAATTAGATAGAAGGTCTAGAATTTGATCTATGAGCCTAACTAAAACTGTAATTAGGCATTTGTAGATGCTATTTTCTCAATTCAACCTTTTGATGTAATCCAAATATTTTGCAAGGTAGTGAGCCTTCCCAATTTTGAGCAGTGAGCTCTAGGAAGTGTTCCTGAATGCAAGTGCATTCCCATTTTGTAAAACACTTATATTTTGAGTACTCAAATTGTGGAATGACCTCCATCGTGGTTTTTCCTTTAACCGGGTTTCCACATAAAAATCCTTGTGTTATGGTGTTGTGGATTATTGTTCTATGTTCATGCATCTTTCTTTTGATTGAATGTTATATACACTTGAGAGATCAGTTCAATGAAGTTAAAAATTGCACAACACTGATTCCCCCCCCCCCCCCCCATCTTAGTTTTTCTTGAGTCCAACATCTTGTGCCACCAAATCAGAGAAATCAGTTTTGGAGCAAGAGGAGAAAAGTGGTCTTGATGGGGTTCAAAAAAATTCTTGGAAAGATGACATGCATGATATTAACTTGTTGAAGGAGCCACCTTTCTATTGCACAGAGGGGCTTGAAGCTGAGGTGCCAATTGAAGGTTTGTTAAAGGAGACTATGTCATGGTATGAGCACTTCCCTTCCTTCATTGAAGAAGAAGAAAATGATTCAAAGCATACTCCCTTGAGTAATAATGAATATTTTGAGCCTAGTCCAATGAAGATTCTTCCAAGAGTTGATAGCTTTGATGAGCTATTAGCTACTATAATGGATGAGGATGACCCATTGACCATGGAGGAGGAATCAACATGACAAGCTATCATGCGAGGTGAGGATGATGCTATTCTTTCTAACCAGTTGAATTGTTTTCCCTCTAGCCTAAAGCCTTCAAGGGGATGTTCTATTAGGAATCTAGCTAGGTTGGAATCCAAAAAAGGGAGCAACCTCATAGTGACATTGATTCAGATCATCAAGGAGGGCATCAAATTGAGCACAACCAGTCTACTTGATCCCTTGATCACCGTTAGTTCACCAAACAAGATAGGTGGGTAAGTGACTGCATTTTCCTTCTTGGAGAGGTCTTGCAGATGTTTGTGGGGTATTTTATCTTTCCCCATCTCTTTTGGTTGATTCATAAGCATGCAAAGCATCCTCTGTTGGTTAGAAGGGGGAGTTATTTTTCAAAACCAGTTAATGGTTTTTTTTTGGTTAGTCTAGGGTAGGGTTAGTGTTTGCTGCTATAAGTGCTCAAGGCACATTTATTTCAGTTATTTTCTTTCCCTAAGTGTTGTTGCACATGTTTGTTGGCCACCGGGGCCTTTTAGTTTGCTTTAGTTTTGTTCTGTTTGGTTTTCTGCCATTGTTTGGAGTAGTTTTCAATTTAGTTTCATGGTTTTCTAAGTTTGACAAGGGGCGGATTTGACTCTGCACCCAATGGATTGTTTAAGGAAACTAGTCTTTATGCTTAGCAGGAAAGCATTCAACAGAAATAGCTAGAAATGTTTCCAATTTTTCACCTACAACTCAAAGTGGCAGATTTGAAACAAATTATGTTCATTTTAAGGTGAAAAGATTTCAACTTATTTCTACTTTTCTTAACCATTGCATATATTGAAGTTTAAAAGTAAAAGTTCAGTTGTTATAGTGCAACGTATTCAACAAAAGAAAGAATCCAAAAAGCATTCAACTTTGCAACATAAAAGAGGGTACATGAATTATAATATAGTGCTTTCAATCAATTCTGTTATGATTTGCTCATTTCACAATGTTGCATACATTTTTCAAAAGAGATATATACAAAATTGTACAAGATTGCAAAGAATGTTATTTTTCATAATCATTGGAAAGAAAAGAGAGATCAATTGTCCCACATAAGTCTTGGGAATAGCTAAACCAACACATCACAAAGGATGAACTATGCATTTGAAGATAAGAATGGAAATGAAGCATATAGGAAGAAACATAGCCATCATTTCCTATTTAAGGTCTTCAGTTGGTCTTCGTTGTTGTTTCTCCTCTTCACTCTTGATCCTTGAGAGAACCTACATCATGGTGAAAAGGGTTGTTAGAGCTCTGGTTATGAGTCTCCCTATGTGCTCTATCAACAAAAATATAGTGCATTGTCTATGATGTATTGAATCAGTTGAATAAACATTATAAGTATACAAGAGAGCCTATAAAAATGAAGTATCATAGGAGCCATGTTTGTTCACTGTGTAGGTATAGGAGAAATAATGTTGCTGATCCATTTCTGAAGACATCATAGCATGTGGTGAAAAAATGGGACCCACAAGGTTTGAGCCCAACATGCTTCCCCTTAACTTCCAGAGGGGTTTGAGAAAGGAAACAAATTCATAATTAATCAAAAGGAAACATTTAATTGAAGGAGTAATTCATAAAGCAACTACAAGAGAAGAAGATCCATTGCCCATTCATGACAATCAGATTTATAATTTCAATAAATTGGAAGTCACAAATGAGCAAGGAATCCTCTTGAATGATAAAAAATATGTAGAACAGAAATAAATTGCATTATCTTTCATTAGAGATTTTTGTTTGCATACAAGTATGTCAAAGTGATCATTGATTGATTACATAGTGTTGTTTACACCATATTGCTGCCATGTTTCATAGTTGTGTTGCTCACATTGATAGGGCAACAAAGTAAGTGTTGATGTTTATGTTGTTTGTAATGTTTAATGTTCCACATAAATTTTTCATCATATATATATGCATCAAGGTTCCTACAAGTAGTGTTTACACATAGGAAAACAAGGAGTACATTTCCATGGGGTGTGATAGTGAACATGCATACATAAAAAATATCACGATCAAAACAACAACTAAAGCAGTTGGAGAAGTCTCAAGACACAGTCACGAAGGTATCACATATTTCAAAATATTTTGAGTATGCAAGTTTGGATAAAGAAATAATGATTTTGCAAATGGAACAACATCATGGTTTAAACAAATTAGAGCACAATATTTGAGACTTTGTTCAATATTGTGGCATGCTGCAATAATTTGAAAATATATATTCATAAAAGAATATTTTATAGTCATATGATTGATGCTCCTTAAGAGAAATAATGTTTCTACACAAATAATGAAAACATTTTGTGTTAATGTACAACACAAAGAATGGAGTGTGGACTTTAGATTCATTATGGCTCTTGTAATGCATATGTGTGTGTGAATAGAAAGAAAGGAATTTATTTTTTCTCAACATAGAATGGGAACAAAATACAGTAGTACCCATGTAAGGTTTTGAAAGAAAATGTCAGTAGAAGGAATCATAATGTGCTCCAATGTAGCCTAGAATGAAAACAAGCTCTACATTTCTGTCAAGAAAGTAAAATTTCTCATCTTCTATATTCAGAAAACGTGATAGATAAGATCATTTCATTGTATTTAGCCATGTTTTCAAAGGAAAGGGATTCTTCCAAAACACAAGCTAAATGTGATTCCTACATCCACGAACCTAAGTGACCTATTTTATATTTTTCAAATGAGGGACAAACCCACAAAATTTTGTTTACATAGAACCTGTGAGTTGAAGCACTCAAGAAAATAGTGAGCCACGAGCTAGGGATTGAAACCCTCTTTCTGAAAATTCAAGTGATGAAGCATAGATATAGAAGAAAAATAATTATTCAAGCTTGTGGAAATAATACAAACACTCAAAAAATTAAAGAGGTTGTGGGATTGCATGGGCTTGTAATTTCCTTTATGAAAAATATTGTCTATCTTGCATGTTCAAAAAATGAAATACCTTCAAGTTTCGAAAACGAAAAGTACCCAAAATGCTGAAGAATCTCAAATGGGTTTTCAAGAGATAGACCCAATATAGAAAGCCACAACCATTAGAGTTTATGAAACCTATTAAGTTGAAGGAAATGAACATAAATACAAAAGGGCCTCAAAAACCCAGAGGATGGTAATTGAATGCCTGTAATTCTTCTTTGCACAAGGGTTCATTATTGTTTGTCGAGCTCTAATCTAGTTGGTTTTTATGAAAAATAGGAAGGAGTATAAAATATGGCCATGGCCTAAAAATAGGGAGAATATATAAAAAAATTCATGGTGCTTTTACAGAATGCAAGAAGGAAACAAATACATTCATTTTCATGCTTGATTTGAGCCTTTATCAACAAGAAATGAAGGGAAGTACAAATATTCAAATGATGGGAGATTACCTTCATGGTTTTGTTGAAAGGAAATACATGAAAATACGTAGGTTTTTCCCCACATTTTTCCTCCAAAGGGATCATAACCAAGTTCTCCAATGGTGGTTGAAGAAAGAAGAGCATCGACAAAGAGTGCAAGCATAAGCAAAATGTATTAGAAAACAACAGTAGCCGCAACCAAGAAGGTCAAAGATACTTCAAAAATAGAGGAGAATATTCTAGTTTTGTTGCAAACAACTCACCAATGATTTCCTGAAGATATTTGATATCAAGCACTGGAGAATCGACATGAAATGGTGCAGTTTCAAGATTCAAAACCCTAATGGAGGTGACGGCTTGAGCAGAGAATTTTTCCCAAAATGTGAAAAACAAAATGATGCTAAAAGATAGGGAATTAATGGGTTTTGTTTTAAGGTTTTTCTTATTTACCCTAAATTGAGCTAAGGTCTTTTTATCACATTGTTTGCATATGGTTTATGCTTAGACTGAGCCCATGCCTTAGTTTCTTCTTTTGATTTTATGAGAAAATCATATGTGCTTTGGCCCCTTCATTCTAGGTTGAGCCTTTCTTATGCCTTAATTATTTTATGATTTTGAAGAAATCATATGATAAATATTGTATCTTTTTTATTTTGGAAAATGAATGTCTAGCATTATGTACTTGGAAATTTTATCAAAAAATCAAATAATTGTCTTTTATCTTTGTAAAAATCAGAAGTTGAAGTCAAGTATAAGGTTGAGCCTTCTATTCTGGAAATTGTAAATTGCAAATTATGTAAAACATCATTAAGGTATTATTCTTATAAATTCCCTTAATGTTTGTTATTTTAAAATGCAATTAGTCTCCTTAGAATCTTTCTATTTTTGAGTTTGAGTTCTTGGTCGAAATTGGAAAAGAATGGGAAAACTAAACCTTCTATTTTTAGTTCTCAGTCAGTTTGAACCTGATTTTGTGAGTATTTTGGATTGACCTACTGGAGAAAGAAAGTTGCCATCTTTTTTAGTCAGTTTGGATCAGTTTTGGGCAATATTTTGGAGGATTCTCTCTTGAGCTCAAAAATGGATCAAAGTTGCTATTATGAGATGCAGTTCACTCTGATTTTTTCTATTCTCACTATTGGAGACATTTTGGAGATATAAGTTGGAGAACAAATTGGTTTTTCTTAGTTCAAAATATTGTTTCTTTCTCTCTTTCTCATTTCAGGGAGTTTTGCAAACACTTTTGTACTCGGATTTTGATCTTTATACTCCTTCAATTTTAATAATTTGATGTTCATCATTAATTGAATCCTTTTTATGTCTTGTTATTGTAAACTTGTGCACAAGAGTTTCATATGATCCAGATTGTATTTTGTGTTCAGTTTTGTGAACCTTGATACAAATTAGTATTGGGTTGTATGTTGTAGTTGAGATTGTGAGAGTTGAAGTTTTGAGAAGTTTTTTTAGTAGAATCATCAAATTCAAGTTAAAATTATGGTAAATCATCCTTAGGTTTTAGGATTTCATTTTAAAGTTTTCCTCCTAACCCTTTCCTCATAAAGCCTTTTAGATTAGGTGATTTGCTAGGGGAACCAACCCACTCTGGAGATTCACTCTCACCATAGATCACCCACAATCTGAGAGTGTTTCCATGTTTCAATATGATAGTTAATTTTATCTTGGCTAAGAGTAAAATCCTAATTGAAAATAGAGAGTTGGTCATAAATTCATTATATAATATTAATATATATATATATAGATTTTATATGATTTGTTTCAATATTTTTTTGAGGAAAATAAAACATATTGAAGCCTCTTTCACATTATAGTCTTTGGATTTCAAAAATATTATGGTGAAGTAAATCAGATAATCATGTGCAGAAGGATGTTTGAGTGAAATAAATGACCTTAGGATCTTAATACATGGTGGGATAGATGATAGAACATTAGTGCATTAAATTCATTTTGAACAGTGATTACCAATGTGGGTGTTTATGAATGTTGGCGTTTTTAATGAACATCTCCATTTGATCTTTTGATGTGGATTTATATTGGAAAAATAAAATAATTTTATATATTATCAACTTCTACTCATATACTTTTAGAGCTAGAAATTTCTTCATCTATGTAAAAATCATATTTTATAATATATATATATAGGTTTTCATGCCTTTTGCTTAAAAATAAATAAAAATATTGATATTTGTGTTGTTTGGATTTTTCTTTTGATGTAAATTTACAATTACAAGATAAATGGTGTTACAAATGATTAGTTTTTCTTTCCTTTAGTGAACAAGGCATTATTATATTAACTTTCATTTATTTGGAATGCACTATAAGGAAG
The DNA here is from genome assembly GCA_007258455.2 of Sequoia sempervirens. Lineage (NCBI taxonomy): Eukaryota > Viridiplantae > Streptophyta > Pinopsida > Cupressales > Cupressaceae > Sequoia > Sequoia sempervirens. The sequence continues at coordinate 17,586,870 of VDFB02000003.1, forward strand.
ACAATATTATTGTTCATAGGGAGTAGGTGGAATGATGGACAACTAAGTAGTAAGAAATGAGTAATGTAAATTCTACCAAATTAATTATCATTACAAAAACTGAAAATCCCAAGATAGAATATGTGAAGGATTGATATATACAATTGTTTCAATGCTCAGATATTTAAGGAACTTCTTTTAAAATAATTTCATTTATGTTTTTGGTAATTGACATTGAAGATTGTGAATAGGAAGATCAAAATATGGCCTATGTGAATATCTATATTCTTTCCCTAATATAGACACATCAAAATAATAGATCTATGTGATGTGTTGTCTCATTTGCTTGGATATTCCAATGGAAAATAATTCTTTGTTGCTTCCGGTTATGGATTTGATAGAATAGGAATTTAATGATGGGGTTAATAAAAAATAAAACAATTTTTTTTGGAGATTTATTGACACCTCAATGAAATAATTTGGTTTTTAATCATATTGAGTTAATCTGTCTGTATATGTAAAATTTCCAAAAATTGTCTAAAAATTTTAGGCCTTTCCCAACTTTGGTGATCGGTAGTTGCACTATTCCACCTAAAAAGCAAACCAAAAGAAAACATAAATTTTATGTTTTCAAAAAAAGTGTGGATCTCAGCCATAGAAAAAACCAAATGAAAAATATGAAATCTTGTATATGATATTGGAATCTTGCTACTATAATGTGTCTTATGGTGAGTAGGGTGAAGGTTAACTACATATCAATATAATTATTATTAATGAAGACAAGAATTAACACTATTTTGTGCATAGTACCAAATTACCTATGTTATCAGGTACTTTGGTTTAGGTTCCCATGCCCGCTTTGGGAGCATTTGGGTCCTAAAGCGGCCTAGAGAGCGCCCAAGGAGCACAAAGAACCTAGAAGGAACTTGGGGCTTGTTGGGTGCTCCCAAACGCTCTCATAGGTGTTGGATACCAAAAATGAACATTATTTGATGCAAATGAGATATTTATTAATGTTGTTTGCGACCACATTATGAAAATATGGTTTGTACTATTAGATATGTATCAATTGGGTATAAACCCCTTAGGTGTGAGAAGCTTCATACAACTAGATTGATAAACATAAAGCACACCTAGAGCAATGGACTACACCATTGAAAAGAGTGTGGCCTATGGATGGGTCTACCATTGTGATGGATGGTTGGATGAACACTAAAAACCAATTGGTGCATGATTACCTTACAGTATTAAAATTACTACAAGAAAACCAGTTGGTGCACATTGCTTACTTTGTATTGTAAACTAGAAGATGTATGCTTTGTTGTGTATTATATTTCTATCTATAGCTTCATCATAATTTATGCACCAAGATAAAGATATTTTATTTAATATGATGATTGATGATTAATGAAGTATCATACTATCAAATGTATTTACAATTCTATATATTTTTAATTTTTTGGATATACATATATATAACATAGTCATACTCAAACGCACTGTACCCAAGGAGAAATAAATTTTGTACCAGAATACACCTATCCAATCTCGTACCAAAACTAGCAACTTAGAAAATTACCAATGATAAAAATAATTACGAGTTGATCCATTGATATTTGATTACTTTTTCACCCAACATTTGTTGTAGGATTCTAGTTACTTGGATGCTAGCAGAGTGACAAACAAAGTGCACTAGATGATTGTCATTAGATTCAAGATAATGACCTGTAAAATTCCACACAATGTTAATGAATAGATTTGCAAATATTAACAATGATATGTCTCAGAAAAAATGCATTGCCATAAGATATTAAATGTTCCTTGCTCACCAGTCTTGCCTAGAATCCCATGGCATATATTGATTTCATAAAGTAGACATGCCTTATATTGAAAAATGAATGAAAAAAGTGTTGAACAAATGAAAGTGGAGATGAAAATAAATATAATACAACTAAACTAAATCTTTAAAAATTCAAAAAATAAATGAAATATCTCTATAAATGAATTGGTTACAAGAAGAACTTAAACCTAAGCTAGAGGTATTGGATCAAAACCTGAGCTCAAATCTGAAAAATGATATATTTATAGATCTTTTACGAGAGGATAACCTTGTTGCCCAATATTCAATTTCATTCACAATTTTCATGGGCCTCAAGATGTACCATTCAATTGATTGCTTTGTCCTTCCTTAGGAAAGTAAAATGCAATGCAATTTTTGAAGGCTTTTAAAAAATAATTTTGTAAAGTGGACTTCCATAAGTCTACTGATGACATGAACATTAAATCCTATGATAATCTCTTGCTATTTAAGAATTTTTGGGGCTCAATGGAAATACTTTCCCTTTTTTATTAATAGGAAGAGGATTTCCTCTGATACCTATTCTTCTTATCATACTAGCAATGAAACATGGAGTGTGGGATTTGGACTAGAAAGCAAAAAACAACAATTTAATTAGAATCTAAGCCCTAGTCATATAAAGCATGGAATTAATCTTCCCAATGATACAATAAATATGGACCCAACATATTGACTTCAATGCATTAAGATAACATTGTATCAATGGGTGAAAGACTCAACTATGCCCAGAAGACATAGAATTAAGCAGTAGGTTTTGATTTTGCATTGCCAACACAAATGAAGGGTGCAATATGTATTTCCAAGCATCCCAATACTTCTCCAACAAATGAAGGATGAAACACCAAGACTTTACCCCTCCTAATTTCCAAGCATGTTTAAATAGAATTTGAGTGTAGCAAGCTTGATACAAGGAATTCAATACATGTTATATGTGATCACAACATAGACCACCCTTGAATCCAAATCCAAAATTCAAGCACAAAAAAGAAACTTGAGATTATCTTGCACCACATCAATTAAACATAGGCTTCTAACAACACTCAAAAAGTACTAAACCAAGTGAGAATGATAGAATAAAAATTATAATATATTGGAACTCAAAGGACTAAATCTACCTTAAAATCAACAAAATAAAATTTGCAAAAATAAAATTTCAATTATTCAAATACATTCAGTTTTATCTCTTTCACAAGCTAATTGATGTTTTCCATAGTATTGGAGTCATTTTAATTGTAAGTGTATATTCACATTAAAAGACCAGGGTCTTCTATTGGACATCTATGTTCATAGTTATTTGTAGTATCTCTTGTGGTAGAGGTTTGCATCCTCACAAACAAGAACTTGAATACATGAGCTCAAATAAAAAGGAGACCAGAGGACTAAAAATATTGTCAAAATCCTTAATATCAAATTGGAATTCTTAAGCATTCAACTGCATTCATTTCACATACAATATAAACACGACTTTAGTCATTTTACTTGTATACAAATATCCTTAGCGAAATACCTAATTCCACACTAAAGGGCCAAACCAAAGGCCTTTGTTAAAAACATTATGTTCATTTGTTTGTGTTCCCTAATTCAAGAGAGACCTGTTGTCACATCCCCATCAAAAGGACCATTCAATGTAAGACATTTTGTGGTCAAAGAAGTAAACACAAGAGATAAAACACCATTAAATAAGAATGAAATAACATGTAGGAAGGGGGCATGGGTTAAAAGAATGGTGTTTGTGTCATTAAGGAGGCATGGTGTCCCTTATTCTAGAGTGAAGATTATAGGGTAGAAGAAAATGGCATGAAAATTAGTCATTAAACCCTCCCACAACCTTCATAAAAGACATAAAATATCAAGAAATCAGGGACACCTTCACTCCATCTTGGGGGTGTGAAGAAAGAATAGAGGCTGTGATGAGAAGGGAGGGTAGAGGATGGTTTCAGGAGAGGAAAAATGTAGAGAAAGTACCTTCAGATGCATGTAGCAGAGGAGAAAATGGGAGAAAGAAAAAGGGAATCCAAGAATCACATGAGAGAGGGATTAGAGATTGGGATGTGAAGGAAAAGAAGAGTATGGACATTCTGGGGGCTACGTAGTAGAGAAGAAGGCTAGATCAGGAGAAATGAAAACAAATCAAAAGAAAAGAAGGGTTAGATGAGTGTGCCTAGGTAGTTACATGCAAAAATGAGAGGAGAGAGGGCACAAAGGTGGATTAAAAAAATGTGGTCTCATGGAATGCAAAAATTTGTATAATATGCACAAAATGGATTTTTTGAAAGGGTCATAAAAATTGAGAAGCACTAGTGATAGGAGGTGAAAATTAGACTCCATAACCTTTCCTATCCTTCTCCCTACTTACAATGAAATAGCCTCCAACTCTACATGAGCTCTTGAAAAGAAGAGACAAGAGGATGGTCATGAGAGAGTGGCATCCTAGCATAGGGTGTGTGATGAAGGTGATTTGGAGGTTGGGTGTGGTGGTCTATTTATGTGTAGTTTTATGTGTTTGGAGCCTCATTAGAAAATATAAATAATAACAATAAGCATATTCCAATATGAAGAGTGTGTGCAACCTTCACACCATATGGCATCTCTTACTTCACCTACCCTATTGGTCATCTTAGTAGTGGTCACACCGATGTCAACTCAATTCCTGATCACTTGGGATCCTTCTTCTACTTCCTTATCTACATCCAAGGAAACTTTTACTCTAGGACAAATTTTTATCATGAGATAGTGGTCTACTAGACTTAACTGAAGGAGATTGAAGGTTACTTGTATTTCCTTTGTTTCAAAGAATTATTTTTACATAGACCCTGATGATGAAGATTACATAGTAACAAGGGATGATATCATGCAAGAAATGTCATCTCCTCAAAGAGATTATGACTTTCCACCTCCAATAAATAGGGTTACTCAAGCAGTTCTATGAGGTAGGGACAACACTGATAATATCAGGGAGGAGGCATGTACCAAATTCATGTATGATGAAACTTTTGTGAAAAGTGGGGTTTTCAAAGATTTTTTTTGGAGATGTAGTATGGATGAATTTGAGAGAAGATTGAATGAGGAAATGAACAAGTTCCTAGATTAGTCAAGAAAATAAATATCTAATAGGATTTTGATTTAGATGAAGGTCGAACAAAGAGAGATGACACCTAAGGAAGGAAGGAAACTAGTAAGAGAAATTGGCATTCTCTTATTTCCTAAATAAGACATAGAATCAACCATTTCCCTTGATACAATCAAGAAGGATAACATATAGGTCTTCTCATCTAAGGATGAGGAATTGGCTACACTATTTGGATCTGCATTTGGCCCCAAATGGGACACATTGGCAATTTGGGCCTTAGCCCCAAATACAAACAAGCCAATTGTAGTTGATCTTGCTAGGTATTTAAGAGGAGGGCTGATTATAAAGATAATATATGATACATTTGCAGTAAAGGAAGCTACATTGGTTGTAAATGTTGTTCATTTTATTAAAGGAACAACTGAGTCACTATAGGAGCAATAAAATCAAGCTTTGAAGAGGTTTTAGTATTTATTGAATGAATATAATAAATATAAGAAAAAAATATATCAATTGGAATTACAGGTGGAACTATTGAAATCACAAGAACCACAATTCCAACAACAAAAAATACAATATCAATCACCTCCACCACTATCTCCCCCACCACAATCAATGGAAATGATTGTCTGGCAAGATAGTTTTGTCGTACCAAGTACTTTTGCTACACCACCTACTAGAGCTAGTAATGAAATTATGCACATAGTTTCTAATATGTTGGGACATTTAATGGAAAAAATTATAGGGAAAATAATATGCATAAGAAATATTCATTAATGATATCAATAATAGGTATGATTTTGAAGGATAAGACAAAGGAAATTCCTCTTATGCAAACATGGGTTCCAAGGTTAAATTCATTAATTGTTATGATCAAAGGATCTACCTATGATCCCAATAAGCTAGAGTAGATTTCTCCAACATACCAAATACTAAAAAATATAGGTGAATATCATGGGATGGTAGGCCCCATGGAGGATAGAATAAGTGATTTGATCAAGAAGTTTGATGATAGTAATCTAGGCATCCTACCTGATATTATGAATGCAAATGGAGAGGTCAAATCCTATGATGATTGGAGATCAAAATTGGAGGATATTACAACCAAATTGGATTTTGTAATATGTGAGAAGGATCCTATTGATATTGAATTTATGAAGAGTTATTTGGAAAAAATATGGGACACTAATAGATTTCTTAAGGAATTTGATAAATAATTTGATTCAATAGTAAGAAAATATGGCACATATAGGAATAATTTGGATGAATTCCTTGCATTCAATTGGCCTAAAAAAGAGTAGTATATTGCATGGGATGCTAACTACAATCAACTTCCTAAGTTTTAATTTTCCAAGTGATGTGGTATTATCTTTTTGTCTCTTATGCACAATTAGTGCCAAAAAGGTTCTTTAACAACTCAAAGAAGAATTTTTTCTTCTAGTGAGGGAGAATTTTTGACTTAGCTACCTAGTCATCTCTCTCGGTACTTTACCACTAACTAAAGAATGAAAAGGAATGATAAATAAAGTACAACTATATAGATCAAACATGTTTTTGAGGGATAAAGTTATAAGAAAATATAATGGTATTTGACCTTTTAAAATATTCTCTCCATGAGAAATTGTGCTCATGTTTTGTAAAGTAATTATTTGTCAAATGAAAACATGACGTGTCAAATGAGCCCAAAGCTTGTTTTTCTCCCTTTCTTATAAAAGGGAAATCAAGGCCATTTTCACAAGATCTTGGAAAATTTGGTAATGCAAAGCATAAATTAATAGAGTGATTTTTTTGATCTAGGTTATTTTCTGTCTTTTGTTGAATGTAATTTGCAAGTTTTTTGTATACCAATACTAGCATATGTTGAATACAATGGAAAAATTGATGAGCCTAGTATTAGTTAGTTTTCTAATGTTTTTATGCATAATCATAGACATTTCTAGACACTTATTTCATACATATTCCTACACTTAACTATATTTTATGTTCATTATGCAAACCTGAACCTAATTTGAAGTATATGGAAATATGGTTATAATGTGATAGTTATTGTATAATTAATGTATGAATTTTAATGAATATTTTTGCATAATATATGGTTATTAGTATTTTTTATATGTTTTATAAACTAACTCTTTGTAGCCAAGGAGCTAGTGGAGGTAGACTGTAGCCTGTGCAACAACTAGGAGGTGCAACCCATATCCAAAGGAGTTTCAAGATAGCAACGCAAGGGGAAGTTCCAAAATAAGTTGAGTGTAGCAATTTATGAAATGAAAGCACTTATTGAGGATGGTTGTGAATCATCATGATATTTAATAAAGAAGATAAATGAGAATAACTCTATTATAGTTGGGAGTCTAACATGATTGTTTCAATAGTTCACATTCTAGTTCTCATTGTAGTAGAGTCATTGTTCTATTTGGACTCTTCTTCCTTTTTTAGTTATAGTTTAGTTGCTCAAAATTTATCACACTTTGTTATGTAGGGAGTGGTGATTTATGATTTCAATTTAGAGTCCTTATTTTAATAAACTCCCTCGTGCCTATATGTATGGTTCGGTGGTTGATGCATTAGTTAGTTGGTTGATTGTTCAATAGCAAATAAAGAAATAAGATACTTTCAGTTAAGTTATTGTTTTTACATAGACAATGTTCATGATCTTATGAATAAGATATTCTAGTAGAATCTTATCTGATTTTCATGCAATGAATGGTTTTTCAGTTATTTTTATGATCACATTAATCTGAGGAACTAGATTTGGATTAAACCTATGGAGATAGTCACTTGAGAAAGGGCCACTCAAGGTAATTATTCCCCACTTTTTATTTTTTGTACAATTATTTTTGTTGTAGCGGTTACTCCATGAATGTATGTTTTCTTATTTAGATTCCTTATATTATAATTATGAATGAATTCAAGAACAAATATTGTCTTACATTCATGGGTGCTACCACAATATTGTGTCTCACTTTTGGGATGTGTTGATTTTTTCCTAAAATCACCATTTTTAGAAAAACTAATGATTTAAGTCTTGTGAGGCTCCATCTAAAGGGTTTTAATTGAAGAGGGATAGGTAATACCCCCTTAGATTAAACCCCCTTGGATAGAACCCCTCTATTATTAAATAATACCCACAATGGAGTCTCCTTTACAACTATCAAAATGCTGGCAATAAACCACTTTCTCTTTACCTTTTGAGGGATTAAATAACATTATTTAAAATTTATATTTTGCAAGATTGTAACCCTTGAAATGAGCTTTCCAACAAGTAGAGGTTTGATATATTTTCATTTTATCATGTATTTAATTTTCAATTTTTACTAAACATAGGTTTTTCTTTGAACATCAAGATCTTTGTTGTGAGAGGAGGAAAAATAGTAAACCATTGTAAAAAAATTCAAAAATACCCATTCCCTAGATATTGATTTCCTTGTTTCACCCAAAAAAAAAAATTGGATTTTGATATATACACAAAAATTTATGTTGTACGACACACACGTATGTCCAAATTATAGTTATAGTGACTTCAAAAATTAATTTTAAAAAATATGCAACAAAAAATTATGAAATAATATCCTTTCCCTAGATATTGATGTTGAGAATCTATATTCCAAAAAATAGAATTTTATCCTTTATACAAAAAAAGTTATGTTGTGTGACACAAATCTTACTTTCTGAAAAATGTTGTTTTTTGTCTAAAACCAGTTATTAAAGGAGATGTTGAAAGATTCATGGTTTATTTCAAAAAAATTGAAAAAAAAATATTTAAAATCTACACACAAATTTCCACAAATCACTAGTTCACATCATCTTCAAATTCTTTATGGTCTAGCTGCTATAGGTCTTAGAAGATGAAGATTCAGTTAAAAATATTGATGTAAATGTCCATCTTGGGAAAAAAGTGAGACACAGTATTGTGATTTCACCCTCATGCTTTAATTTTCTTCATTTTGTTGTACTCCAGAGTGTAAGTTTAATTAAACAGTATTGGTTAATTCTAGGATTCATTTCTTGGTAGTGAACTAGTCAAAGTATTTCATTGTAGGTACCCATAGAAATAGGGCCAACATTACCTCTTTTTACAATTATGCAGTTTATGATTTTTCGGCATGTGTAAAAACCTATGCTAGGATGATATAGGTAGTCTTGAGTCTCTGGAAGCACATACAGTTCCAACATCATCACAAGATTATGTTAGCCTTGGTTGATAATTTAATGAAGGTCTTTCCAAGGGTTTAGTGGACTATTTAGATAGGTTTCCCTCTAAATTGTGTGTCTAACACCAATTTTATTAGACATTAGTAGGGACTCTACATTTTTGGTGTTGTTGCCAAGGATGGTGCTACTTTCAAAGATTCATTTATGTTATTTCAAGCTTTCATAGTTTAAAAAATTTCTTTCAGTATTAGGAAAATTAGGTTTTATTCCTTCAAATACCTGAATATTTCACTAACATTATGTAGGATCCATTGCTATACAAAGTCACACTTATTGTATGTAGAGGCAGAGAGACACTTTGGGAAGATTTCTCCTCTCAAAACAAGCTAGAGTGTATATTGGTGATCAAAATGATTAGAGGAAGGGTATTCTTGATGAATAACTTTCACTTTCACCAACATCCACTAGAAATATAAAAGATACATTCCAAACCATGGCTGATGCAGTGGTGGATGATCCACTAGAACATGTGACTTTTGAATTTCCCATTGCCAACCAAGAGAGGGCCACTATCTTGAAGAATATACCTCCTTCATTTTTGCCTAAGGATCTAAACACATTCTTTTTTGAGTTTGATGTACTATGTAGAAGCTACAACTACACACTTGATGCCCATAGGCTTAAACTATTTCCTACAACTTTGAAGGATGTTTCCATGAGGTGGTTTATGGGAATGAGTAGAGATTCTATTCCAAATTGGAACACTGTGAAGACTAAATTCCTAGAAAAATACCAGGACTATTGTAGAGAAGTTGATAGAAGTGTTGGAGTAATTAGGATAATCACTTGATAATTAATTAATCATTAATTAATTATTAATTGATTATTAAGACTCGTATTACTTTATTCACTTAAGCTAAACTTAGGAGTTCTTTTTTGTTATTATATTGGGTTACTTTTAGTATAAGTTGTCACATTGCATGAGATTAGAATACTTGTCATAATATAATGCAATCCTCATCTAGGGTTTGATTTTATTTGGTTTTATAAGCATGCACATTCATTGTAATCTTAAGATCCATTACAATTAAAAACCATTTAGGTTAATGCATTGCACATATCAGTGCTCTTCTGGATTCAATCTTTTCTCTCTTGGTTGCATAGAAAATCAGTTGTTTTGATCTCTTAGATGTGATAGGAATTTTGGTTGCATGGATTTATAGGAGCTATAGAGTTCAATCATCAACTCCAACATGGTATCAGAGCTCTAGATCTGTAGCTTCTTGTCCAAATTTTGAGAGATCCTATCTTGAGAAAAAAATCTTCTAGTTTTTTAATCCATTTTTCTAAAAAAAATTAAAAAAATGTCATCATCAATTTTGCTTTTCAATTTTTTTTTTGCAAAAAAAAGAAGAAAAGAAAGAAAAAAAAGGAAAAAAAACTTTAAAAAAAAATTCACCACCCACTAGCCACCAGCCAATTTTTTTAACCTTTTTTGACCTATTTATGTAAATCAGTCATAACTATTGCATACGGTGTTGAAATTGGGCAAACAATATATCGTTGGAAAGTTGGTTCCAATTACTTTCTAGTGGTGTGGGTCTTATTATCATATTTTATGCTATTTTCTATTATTATAAGTCAAAGTTAGAACTTCATTTTGAACTTTTGAGCTCACAAATTTTTGCCTGTATCTCTAATTTTCATGATTTAAGTGACATTGGAAAGGTATTTTAGAGCTCTTTAGATATATTCATGATTTTTTCTAGAATATGAACTAGGTACATTTTATTTAGTCATTTTTTTTACAATTCTATAAATTACTTGGACATCTTGACACCTTGAAATGATCTATTTATGTAGGATGACATCATTTGATCTACTTTATCAGTATTGAGGTTTTTAGTCTCTGATTTTTCATTTGAGTGAGTATCATGGGTTTTTGTATTCATCCTTTTGTGATAAACTTGGATAAGGATAAGTATGAGTCTTGAAAAAATGTCATCCTGACACATCTCAGGTGGCTTGATATTTTTCCTTATCTATATGGACTCATACCTACACCAGACACACCAGGGAGTTTATCAACATGGGGCATCATCAAATATAATATTGTAGGGGTTATATGTTCTAGTGTTGATCTTGTTGATCTTGTTAATCTTGACACTATGTGTGCTATATTGGACATTGAATGTCCCCACACACTTTGGACTCATCTATGGGAGATCTGTGGAAACCCTCATATCTCTCCATACCTAGAGGATCTTTCTGTAGATTGTCTCATTGTCTTGCAGATGTAGATTCCATACCCTTTGATGATGATATTTTAGAGGACCTTGAGTATATCAAAAATCTTGCATGTTCTGATGGTTCAAAGACTTGTCTTCAAGTTCCCACTCTTCAGATTGATACTACATCATCATCTCTTGTTCCTAATTAGTTTGACATTTCCACATCTTTGGCCCCTATTGATTCAATATAGTAGGAAATCATACATCTTCCATACATAACTACTTGGGATTCACATCTTGAAAAAATATCATCCTTGTTTGTAGATTCTCATATTTTAGATATGGAGGATTACTTTGAGGAAATTCATCTCCTATTTGTTGATAGTCACATCAATGTTGTTGTCCCACCATCTTCATCGCCTTTACATCTTGTTCTATATCAATCTTCATAGGATCTTGGATCGACATCATCACTTTCTGACATGTGGACACATGAGCACTTTTCAGAGGCACATATCATTTTGATTTGGATTCCCACATCACCCATTCTTTTGGACTAGCTTCTCCAATCACTAGTGGATTTGTTTCTTCCTAAGGGGAGAAATGTTATTTGTAGGTAGTGGATCATATTTTGTCTTCAAGTGTTCACCATTGACATGGGAGCCACTTCTTTGTGGGGGGATTCATATCCTCATTTTATCTCTCCTATCAGGGGGACATCTATTGTACTTTGGTGATAGACACATTCCTTGGGGGGTCATATTGAGTCCTCCTATCCTTATTTTAGTAGTGCAGTCATTTCATTTTCTCTCTTTTGGAGAGGAGTTTTTTCATGAGGTTTTCTCCTTTTTTCTAGTTATGAGAGATTCATTTATTTGTGTACATGGGTACCTTGTTAGGAATTGTATCCGAGACCCATACATGCATCCATCATTATATTCTACATTAGGGTTTTCTAGTTTCTCCCTAAGATGATCTTAAGGGTAGTTAGAGTAATTAGGATAATCATTTGATAATTAATTATTCATTAATTATTAAGTCTATTATTACTTTAATTCACTTAAGCTAAACTTAGAGTGTTTTTTATTATTAGATTTGGCTAATTTTAGGATAATTTTTCTCATTGCATGAGATTAGAATACTTGCCACAATCTAATGCAATCCTCAACTAGGGTTTACTTTTATAAGAATGCATATTAATTGTACTCTTAAGATCCATTACAATTCAAAACCATTCAAGTTAATACATTGCACACATCAATGCTCTTTTTGTTTTAATCTTTTCTCTCTTGGTTTCAGTTGCTTTGATCTATTAGATGTGATAAGTGTTTTGGTTGTAGGGATTTTTGGGAGATGTGGAGTTCAATCATCAACTTCAACAAGAAGGGATGAATTTTTTTAGAATGTCTTAGAAATAGGATAAACCATTGGAGGATTATGTAGAAAGGTTTCACTTATACTTAAAAAAGATCCCATAGAATAGACTCTCAGAAGAATCCTTGAAGCTTGTGGTTTTAAGAGGAGTCAATGATGATTGCATGGATTCCCTTAACTTTATTGGGATAGGGGATGTATCTCAATTACCCTTTAAAGAAATCTGCAAGGTTTGTAGAAACTATTCAAGGACCTTTACCAAGAGGACAAGGGGGGAAAGAACATCTTCCATTGGTAAGACATCTAATGGAGTTTCTAGAGTAGAATTGAGTAACCTACTATCCAACATGAAAGAAGATATTATAAGTCATTTGGCTTCTCTATTGGAAAATATACATGTAAAGAAAAAGAAAGAAGAGGCTAAGGAAATACTTACTGAATACTACCCTAATTGCAGACAAAGAAAATCCAACTGCAAGTGTAAAAGGGTGGAAAGTATTACAAAAGACAAACTGGGTAAAATAGATTTTCAACCACTAGAGGGTGAAGACGGATAATTGTTCTACATTACACAAAGAAGTCCATAGAAACCAAGACAATGTATGCCTCAAGACCCTTTAAATTTCAATACAACATTTCCAATTGGTAATTGAAATTTCTCTAGTTGGAACCCCCAGCCTTGGGAAAACCCTAAAAAAAACTAGAACCAACAACAACCAAATGTATGGATAGAGAAAAAATTTCAAGGATCTAATTACAACCCCCAATGGTTGGTACAACAAAATCAATGGTATCCACAATGGAAAAAGGGAAAAAAATTAAAAAACCAAAATATAAATTATCAATAGCCTTTGTTTCCTCCATAGCCACAATAGTAGGCCATCATGCCTATTACATCAAACCCAACATCTCAGCCACCAAGAGCACCTCAACTATCTTCCCAACCTGCACCTAACCCAAATAAAAATCTTGTTCAATAGGCCTACACTAATGAGCCTATTCAATACCATACTTATGGGGTAGAGGTGAGTGATGTCCACCTCAAGTTAGGGAAAAAATTGGTTGGGCCTTCATCCCCTCAAATCACTGAGATGGTGGATGAGGAACCCACAGTTGAAGCCTTGGGAAATTCACCTCAAGATCCTGAATAAAATCAAGTAAACTAGACTATTTCAAGTCTAGAGCCTCCATTCCTTGAGTGTTTAGCTATTCCAAGACATCAAAACCAAGTTGAGATAGACTTATTGGGTCATCTTAAGGATGTGTGTATCAAAATTCCCCTCATTCAAGCCATCAAGGATATTACAATTTACACCAAGATAGTAAGAGACCTTTGTCTTAAAAATCCAAGGAGAAAGAGGAAGGACCCTTAGATAGTTCATGTCATAGGGAACCTTGTTGACATTATGTTAGGGAATATAACTATCCCTAAATATACAAAACTTGGAAGTCTAGTAGTGGATGTTAAGATAAATGGTACCATTATAAAAAAAACCTTGATTGATTTAGGGTAACTCATTAATGTAATGACTAAGAAGATAATGCAACTACTAAAGTTAGTAAACCCTAGATCTACACCCACTATTTTACAATTGGAAGATAGGTCAACAATGAAACCTCAAGGCATCATTGAGGACTTGGTCATACCATTAGATTCATGGGAATATCCTACAAATTTCATATTATTGTATTCAAAGGTCAACCTTGCAGGATATCCACTTATTTTAGGAAGACCATGGTCAGAAACAGTTGATGTATTTATAGGTTGTAGGTCTGGGAACATGAATATATCAAATGGAACTGTAACTAAGAAGTTGGGCCTCTATCCACCAACTTAACCTCATGCAAATCTAGAGTAGACCATTTAGCCTACCCTAGATGAAGAAGACCACTATCTCTACAGACTCTCACAACTATTGAATGTGGCCCATTTTGATTAATCAAGATGAGGATAATTTAATTTCCCACATAATATAATAACTACAATAGGAACCTGCAACAATATGTCTGTCTTTCATGTCTGGAGGATCCACTAGAAAATATTGTACCTACAAATTCATCAAAAGAAGTATCCCATATTTTCCATTTTTTATTTCCACAACAATGTTTCCAAAATATTAGTGTAATTGACCTTTCATTTGTACAATCAACATCCAAGACAACAAAAATCATGTCAAGTAGAATGTTGAATGTTAACAATGGATTAACTATAGAACAATAGAATTCCCTAAACATTGTGTTGTAGACACACACATCAACCTTTGCATGGGACTATCATAGCATGAAGGGGATTGATCCAGACTTGTGCATGCATAGGATCTACATAAATTATGGTTTTAAACCAATTAGAAAACCCCATAGAAGGATGAACTTTGCCTTAAGAAATAGTTAAAAATGAACTACGAAAATTACTTGATGCATTTTTCATTTACCCTATTTATGATTGTCAATGGGTATCACCTCTAGTTATTAACCACAAGAAAGGAGGAAAATAGAGATTATGTGTGGACTATAGAGAGGTAAACACAACCACTAGAAAGGATCACTTTCCACTGCCTTTCATTAGTCAAGTGCTTGATTCCCTAGCAGGTAAAAAGTACTTCTCCTTTCTAGATGGATTTAGTGGATACAACCATATTAGAATAGCTCCAAAGGACCGGGACAAAACAAAATTTACATTCCCTTGGGGCATATATTCCTATTTTTTTCTTCCCTTTGGACTATGTAATAATCCAACCACTTTCCAATAGGTTGTGCTAAGTATTTTCTCAAATTTTTCTCATGACTACATGGAAATCTACATGGATGACTTCACAACCTATGGAGAAACATATGAAGAAGTAGTCAATAATCTAGAGAAGTTTTGAAAAGGTTTCAAGAAAAAAATCTATCCCTAAGTCATGTGAGAAATGTTTCATGATGATGACCCAAGGGATTGTGTTGGTATGTGGTGACTAATCAAGCAAATACTATACATTCGTAACTTATCCTTGCCAGGGTTTGGGGGCACAACCCCTGATTTTTTTAATTTCTTTTGCAAAACCCTAATCTTAGAAGCTTCCAAAATGACTTTGTAAAACCCTAATTTTAGAAGCTTCCAAAAAGCTTGTTATAAGTGGCTGGGATGTAAGTTGTAGTAGAGGATTTGAGAGATTTTTTTTTTGTGCACTAGATAATAAAATCATTGGATGGATGAGTTTCTATGGATATAGCCCATATTGGGTGAACCATGTTAAAACTTTATGTTTATATCTTTTGTGTTATTCTTCATTGTTATTTTTGGGTTATTTAATCTGCATATAATTGTTAATGTTTATTGCTCCAATCTACCTGAACCCTAACAACTAGTATTAGAGCTACATGTATTTCTAGTCGATTGGCAGGAAACCTGTAGATTTGAGTGGGAGAAATTGAAGAAGGAAAATTCAAGGTTGAAAAGTTCAATGGTTAGAATTACCAAATATTGAAGACACAAATAGAAGATTACTTGTATCAAAAGGATCTATGACAGCCATTACAAGGAAAAGCAAAGAAAGATGTTGTAATGTTCGATGAAGAATGGGATATTCTGGATAGAAAGGCACTGGGAACCATTTGGTTGTGCCTAGCACCATATGTGACATTCAATATAATAGAAGAAAAGAAAATAGAGGATATAATGAAAGCTTTGGCTAAATTGTATGAAAAACCCTCAGCCTCTAATAAGGTATTTCTCATGAAACATTTTTTTAATCTAAAAATGATTGAATGTGGATCTATGAAAAATAATTTAAATGAGTTTAGTACGATTACTAGTCAGTTAAATTTTGTAAAAGTGAATTTTGATGAAGAGGTGAGGGCTCTCTTGGTTTTATGTTATTTGCTAGAAAGCTAGAATAGCTTGGTAATGGATGTAAGTGACTCTTTCTATTGTTCAAATACATTGAAATTTGATGATTTTGGTGTTATCCTTAGTGAGGAAATGTGATGGAAAAGAACGAGTGAGAGTTCAACATCGAGTAATGCTTTGATTGTAGAGAACATGGTAAGAATAAAGGAGAGAGGAAAAAACCCAACAAATTATGGGAAGTCACAAGGGAAGTTGAAGAAAGTCATAGCTAAATCTAGGGGAAGAATGGATTGCTAGCACTGTGGAAATCTATGACACTTGAAGAAGGATTGTTGGTCTCAAAAGGGAAAACAAGGAGACAAAAAACATGATGATAGTAAGGAAGCTAATGTTGCAAGTAATAAATAGTAGGATTATTTAATTATGTGTTTAGATAATGCTAATGATTCCTGGGTAATAGATTCGGGGCTTCATTTCATGCCACACCCCATAGGAAATATTGTGTAGATTATGTTCAAGGTGATTTTGGACAAATATATTTGGGTGATGACGAACCCTATCAGATTGTTGGAAAATGAAAGATAAAAATCAAGTTCTGAAATGGAAATGAATAGTTGCTACAGGAGGTAAGGCATGTTCCAAATTTGAGAAGGAATTTAATTTTTGTAGGACAATTCGGTAGTGAAGGTTGCACGGTTACCTTTTCAAACAAAGTATGGAAGGTCACTAAAGGTGCATTAGTAGTAGCTAAAGGTGAAAAGGTAGGAACATTGTATTTGTGTACTAGTAATACTTATTCTACCTTAGCTTCTATAGAAATAGTTTCTACAAAGATAGTTATAGTACTTGTTGTAGGGACAAAAACAAAATTGTGGAACCATAGAATTAGGCACATGAGTGAGAAAGGGATGAAGATCCTTCACTCTAGAAAGTTGCTACTAGGTCTGAAGCAGATTGACTCAGAGATCTATACAAATTATGTTTATGGAAAACATAAAAGAGTCTAATTTCTCAAAGTTGGAAAAGAGAAGAGTGAGAAATTAGAGCTTGTGCATTCAAATGTATGGGGACCAAGCTCAGGTATCTTCTCTTGGTGGCTCTTGCTATTATGTTACTTTTATTGATGATGCAACTAGGAAAACATGGGTGTATTTCCTAAAACAAAAATTAGAAGTATTTGAAACTTTTAAAAAGTGGAAAGCTTTGGTTGAGAATGAGATAGGAAAAAAGTTGAAGTGTCTCAGATTTGATAATGGAGGTGAGTATTGCATTAGAAAATTAGAAAATTATTGTTCATACAATGAAATCCATAAGAAAAAATGGTTCTTGGAACCCCAAAAGAAAATGATGTGTCTAAGAGGATGAATAGGACCATTATGGACTGTGCAAGGAGCATGAGATTGCATGTTGGACTACCCTTACACTTTTAGGAAAATGTTGTACATACCATTGTTTATTTAATAAATAGGCTACCTTCAAATCCTTTTGATGGTGACATTCCAGAGGAGGCATGGATGGGTAAAAAGGTAAACTATTCATTTTTGAAAACCTTTGGTTTTGAAGTTTTTGTCCATGTTTATATTAAAAATAGAACAAAGCTTGAGGCTAAGTCTAAAAAATGAGCCTTCATTGGATTGGAGTAGATGAATTTGGTTATTGGTTATGGGATTATGAAAATCATAAAATCATTGGGAGCAGAGATTTTATATTCAATGAGAAGGTCATGTATAAGGATTAACTATAGGAAAAGAAGCATGAACATGCCAAAAATAAATATGTGGTGTTGGATGAGATTCTAGAAAATAAAATGCTAGTGGTACCTGATTCTCAACAACAAAAAGTTATCCCATAGACTCCTACAAGTGTTAGATTTTCTACAAGAATAATTAGACCTCCTGAAAGATTTTCTAAATCATTATATTCTATATTATTAACTGATTCTAGTGAACCTAAAGGTTATGAAGAAGCAATGCAAGTAGATACCAAAAAGCAGTGGGAGCTAGGCATGAAAGAGGAAATGGATTCCTTGATGTAGAATCAGACTTGGGACTTGGTCCAATTGCCTACAGGTAAAAGAGAATTTCCAAATAAATGGGTTTATAGGTTGAAGGAAGAAGATGGAGGCAAGAAAATATATAAGGCCAAACTCATGGTAAAAGGTTAAAGAAGAGTTTGTATGGCTCGAAGCAAGCACCTCAATAATGGTATTTGAAATTTGATAGTTTTATGGCTAAACAAGGTTACAAAAGATGTCATTTTGATTATTGTGTTTATTTTAAGAAATTGGGTAATGGTAGCTATATTATCCTATTGCTTTATGTTGATGACATGCTTGTTGTTAGGTCTAACACGTAGCATATTAACGAACTTAAAAATAAATTAGAAAATTCATTTTCTATGAAGAACTTGGGTGTAGCAAAACCAATCCTTGGTATGAGGATCACATGGGACAAGACAAACAAAAAATATTTTTTGTCTCAAAGTGAGTATGTAGAGAAGGTGTTGAAAGGGTTTAACATGAAGAATACAAAAGCAGTGAATACACCTTTTCCTAGTCATTTTAAGCTAACCATATGCATTAGTAGTTGGTAGCTTGATGTATGCAATGGTATGCACAATGCTAGATATTTCACATCCAATGGGAGTTGTGAGAAGGTATATGAAAAATCCAAGAATAGAACATTGGAATGTGGTAAAATGGATTCTCTGATATTTGAGAGGTACTACTTCAAAGAAACTATGTTTTGGAGGAACAAATTCTGCTCTAAAAGGATATGTTGACTTTGATATGGTGGGTGATATTGATAGCAAGAGGAGTACTACAGGGTATATTTTTATTATAGGAGGTACTACAGTCAGTTGGGTTTCAAGGTTGCAAAAGGTTGTTGCACTTTCAACCACTGAAGTTGAGTATGTTGCTACTACAAAAGCTAGCAAGGAGATGATTTGGTTACAATGTTTTCTAGGGGAATTGGGAAAATGATAAGAAGATAGCCCTTTGTACACTAATAGCCAGATTTTCATTCATCTTTCTAAGAATTCAGATTTTCATTCAAAAAATAAGCACATACAACTTAGATACCACTCCATCCGGTCATTTTTGGAGGATGGGCAGTTGAAGATAGAGAAAGTTCATATAAGTGAGAATCGTACAAATATGTTCACAAAGGTAGTTACACGAGAAAAAATGATTTCCTCCTCAATTTATATTGGCCTTCATGATTGATAATGGTGGACATAAGAAACTAGCTAGACCTATAATCCAGTAGGAGCTGCAAGTGCAATGGTGTCATCCAAGATCAATCTCCAAGTGAGAGATTGTTTGGTGTGGAGCCTGATTAGTCTCCAAGTGGGATATTGTTGGTATGTGGAAATTGATCATGCAAATATTGTACACTTGTAATGTATCCTTGTTGGGGTTCAGGGTTGTGCCATGCCCTTGAGAGTAGGGGTTCAGGGTGTAGCCCTCAATTTTTTTTCCTTTTTGCACATCAAGGGGTTGATAGTTAATTTTCGTTAATCGACAAATAAAAATGACTTTGTAAAATCCTAATTCTAGAAGCTTCCAAAAATCTTGTTATAAGTAGTTGGGATGTAAGTTACGGTAGAGGATTCATGAGATTGTTATCTATTTTACATTGGATAATAAAATCATTGGATGGCTAAATTTTTATGGATATAGCCCATATTGGGTGAACCACGTTAGAATTCTTTGTTGATCACTTTTGTGTTATTCTTCATTGTTATTTATAGGTTATTTAATTTGCATATAATTGTTAATGTTTATTGCTCCAATCTACTTGAACCCTAACAAATTTTTCTAGGAAATTTTATATCAAGTGAAGGGATTCAAGTGGATCCAAATAAGTTTGAAATAATCTCCACACTCCCTATGCCACAAAAACAAAGAGATGTAAGGAGTTTTCTAGGGCATAAAATCTACTATAGAAGATTCATTTAGGACTTCAGTAAGATTGCAACACCTTCATTTTCTCTACTTACAAAGGATATAGAATTTGAATGGACCATAGAATGTCAACACTCTTTTGAAGTACTTAAGAAAACCCTAATAAAAGCACTTCTTGAGAGGACCAAACTAGACATTTCCTTTCCATATACACAATGATGCTTTTGATTTTTTCATAGGAGAAATATTAGGAAAAAAGGAAGGTAATAAGGAGTATGTTATTTACTATATCAACAAGAACTTACAAGGAGTAGAACTCAACTACATAGTCACAAAAAAAGAGATATTGATAGTTGTTTATTCAATCAACAAGTTTAGGCACTATATCATAGGGTTCCTAGTCTTTATCCACAATGATCACACTGAAATAAGGTATTTAATGAATAAACATATGGTTGGAGGTAGACTAGTCAGATGGTTACTCTTACTATAGGAATTTGATATAACCATAGTGGATAATTTTGGGAAGGATAATGTGGTGGTAGATTTTCTATCCAGATTACCAAAACAACTAGAAAAAGGTGTTGTGGATGATTATTTTCCAAATGAGAATTTGTTTTCTCTCAATGTACACACACCTTGGTTTGCTAATATTGAAAATTACTTAGTGGTAGGATAGATACCACCACATTTCTCTCCTAGAGAAAAGATATAGTTGGTGCAAAAAATATTTCCATATTCCTGGGTAGCTATTTATCTATTTTATACAGGTCCAAATAATATTATGAGGATATGCATAAGAGAGGATGAGGTCTTTGACATACTAAAAGATTTCCATGATGAGCCCTATGGGGGTCACTTTTCATCCAAAAGGACTACACTCAAGATCCTAACAACTAGATACTATTTTCCAACTCTTCATAAGGATTCAGTAAAGTATACAGGGATATGTTACAGATGTCATAGAATGGGAAAGCCAACAAGGAAAAATGAGATACCTTTGCAGCCATAGTTGGCACTGGCACCATTTGATAAATAGGGACTACAATTTATTCCCCTAATTTCACTAGTATCCAATAACAAGGAGTACATTTTAGTTTTTACAGATTATCTAACAAAGTGGGTTGAAGTCAAGACATTACAATTTGCTAGATATGGGAATGTATCTAAATTCCTATATGAAGAAATATTTACAAGGTATGGAGTACCTAGATAAATTGTGATTGATCAAGGTCCCCAATTCACTTTAGAACTCATTACTAAATTAGTTCAAGAATATGAAATAATTCATAAAAGATCAACACCTTATCACCCCAAATCCAATGGGTAGGTGAAGGTCACAAATAGAGAGATTAAGAATATCCTAACCAAAATAGTGCATATTCACAAAAAGGATTGGACAACCAGATTACCTGAGGCAATATGTGCTTATAATACATCCTGGAAACCAACCATAGGCTTTACACCCTATGAGTTGGTGTATGGTAAAAAAATAGTTCTACTCATTGAATTTGAATACAAGACACTCAGGACAATAGTTGAATTGGATATGGATTTGACAACAACACAAAAAGAAAGAGTACATAATCTCAATGGACTGGATGAAATTAGAATGGAAGCCATGCATCACACATAGATAATTCAAAAATAGAGAACTAAATGACATGATCAATTTATAAAGACTAAAGAATTCAATGTGGGTGATTGGGATTTATTATATAATTCCAAGTATAAACACTATAAAAGGAAGCTACAATTGAGATGGTTGGGACCATATGAAATACATCAAGTTTTTTCAAATGGAGCAGTCAAATTGTAGACCATAAATGCAGTTAGATTTTCATAGATTGGTCAATGACCACAAAATAAAAAATTTAGAAGAAGCCAACATAGAAAGATGATTTCCTTCTTTCTCTAATGCATAAATATGGCCCAAGTAGTGATTTTGATACAAACATACTACCACAAGTTGAAAAATCAACAACAAATAATACAAGTTCTCAAAGTGACTTAGCAAATGAGCTACATAGCTCACCTCCTGAGGTCATCGGGTATAATTTGTTATCCAACTTCACATGCACACGCTGCACATAGGTGACACAATCAACAATATTTTTTAAGTACTCTCCATGATGCAGTAGGGACTTGTAGCTTCATGAATAAAAGTCACAACCATTTATATAGGGACTTGTTGTTGAAGGTACTTGCAGCACTTTCCTATCAAAAAATTCAATTTTTTTGCCAACTTAATTGCATCATCCACATTCATTCCACTTTTTCTATGCATGTATCCACAATCTTATCATTCCACTACATACAACTTAACCACCACATTCCACATCTCCTATCTTGATTTTCATGTTTTTGAACAATCACTTCATATCCCATGAACCATAAATTCTATAATGTTTCATTCCCATGCACTGACCTATCATTTCATCCATCACCTATTGCAATTAACCAACATTAAATAAAAAAATTAAAAAATGGACACTCTTAAAGAGATTCACACGTGCAAAGTTAAGTGCATTACAAGTGACAGGTACACATACTAATTTTTCATAATTAACATAGATTGAAATTGCTTTTGATATGTTCTTGCATTTAATTATGCATGCTTTATATTTATTAATACCTTCACCTTCAGTGAAGTGAAGTGAGGTCACTTCAAGGTTTTATTTGGGGGGAGATAGTATAATTCCAAGGTTTTCAAAATTTTCCACCAAAAAATAGAAAAACACACAATTCCTTTTTTTCCTTTTTTCCTTTCTACAACCTTCTTGTCATGTGTTCCCCAATTCCAAGCCAATTCAAGCTGAAATAAAGGAAGAATATATAATAGTTGAGATTGTAGTTGAAGAGTGCAAGTATAGTAGAAAGGAAGGATTGGTGAAATTGAAATTATGAGATAAAATTTGCAAAGTTTGAGCATAATAGAGTAATTTTACCATCATGGGAGGAGATATCATCCACAAATAACCTTCTGCATACTAGCAAATATGAAAAGATAGTTAAGCCTTTCCTATTTTCACAATTGTAGGATGGTTGTATTATTTTCTAAGGTTGACATAGTATAATGAAGCTATGAAAAAACAGTTTGTAGAGAAACTAAAGCATGATGAAGCCACTATTCAATGGCTAAAAGTAGATGCTTCTGAGGTTGCAATTGTAGAGGTATCTAGTTTTCCAAGAGAGGGAGTTGAATTTCCTATCAAGGAAAATGTAGTAGTTCCCAAGGAAGAATTTAGAGAGCCTAGGACTTATGAGTCATCATCCCAAGGCACCAAAAGATTACCACTGCCATGGGTATGGGCTTCTTGTGCCTCTTATATTGTCAAATATATTAAATTTGATGGTAGACAATCCCTTCTTTATACTATACATTTCAAACTTTTGAATCACCTCCATCATGATGTAAGGGTTAATGTGCCAAGTTTTCTTTATAACTTGTTCAAGAGAATGGGGTTTGAATAAAAATAGAAAATGAATACTAAACCCCTATCACACTATTGTTTAGTTATCCTACTTGTGAAAATAAGTTCAAGGGTTCAATACCTGAATATCTCTTAGGAAATATTTTTTTATCTATGAGAACATTAGCAACATTTTTGAGGAACCAAATATCCCAAAGAACTTGGAGTAACCTACTACATCATTAAGGGAAATTCCACCTAGTTCGCTGGTGCAGTCACGATAGGAGGGTTAAGAAAGAACAATCCTAAACCATGTAGCTTAGAGTTGAAACACAACAAAAATAACACAAGAAACTGATACAAGAACATGGAACTTTATTGAATTCATAATCTTACATGCAATACATGCCTCATGGGAAAATACCCAAGGCTCACAATCTTGTCACAAGGGAATTCAACAATACAACTAGCCAAAGGCCTTATTACATTCCCCCGAAGGGTTAATGTAAAAAATTAATGTATCCTAAATATTAATTCTAAAACTACTGACTTCCTATGAGTTACAAGTGATTATAAATATGCTTCTCAAGCTCCAACAAGGGTTAATAAACCTGATGAATGAACATATATGAAGGCCAACCTTAAAATATAAAAAGATAACTCCATGTGAAAAGAAATAACTTTTCAATCTCCAAGATAGGTCCCAATGAACCCAAGATGCTTGTATGATCTCTTGTTAAGCTCTGCATGATCTGGAATAGGTTTGCACTAAGAATTCTAGACTAGATCAACCCCAATGCTTTAACTAAGAAATGCAATGAAATTCTAAGAGCGATAACTTTTTATAGACAAATGAAAGTGATGTGAGATATAGATATGTGATGGATGTCGACGTTTAAATGATATATCCTACTTTGTGAGTTGAGAAATGAAGATGTAGTAAAATGTGGAATGAAATACTGAAACTGCTACTGAATGCAATGCAAGAAAATAACTATTTTTGGTTGATACAGGATTGCTTTACAACTAAGGGTGCTCTTGCATCAAACACTCGAGGTTGGAAGAAAAGTGAGTCTCTCACTTTCTGGGCTAAGAGGAAAACCAATATGGTCCACTTTAGCCTAAGATATCCATGGTGAATCCTCCACTAGTCTACCTTTCCATTTCACAAGATATTATTTGTATTGCTTGTTCTTAGTGCTCCTTCCAGTTCTAGAATATTTTCAATCTCCTCTAGTTCTTGGTGTGGTAAATTTTCCTTCAAATCCACTCCATTACTACATCAACATGACTGTCCCTCATGAAACTCATATATGTCTATTGTTGGCCTCCTACAATGATTTTAATAACTAAGCCTTTACAACCATGATTCAAGATTGAACATCTAACCTGAATAGCTATTTCAATCATCATAAAGGTGCATTTAACTTGTCAACACAAGGACATGAACTTGAAATGGGTTAGCACAATATGTGCACTAGGAACTCAAAGTAGCCATTTCATTCTATAACTAAGAAACACACAATACTAAAAGTAAATTGCTTGAAAAGGAATGAGACAAATGTTGAACATCAATCAACGACTATGCTAAGTTGAAATGCATAACAAGAATAAAAATCTAAGCAACAAATAGGAAACTGCTCTATCTGCTTTGGCTGCAGGAACAATCACATAATGGAATTCTCGTGGTTGTAGAAATAGTCAGTGCCAGACTTCTAACTAAGTACTAAACAACAAGTAATACTAAACTAATGCTAAACTAAGAAGAAGGATTAATCACCAAGTGGGCCCCCTTGGATAAGTATCCTCTAAAACTAATGTGAACTCAGATGCTCAAACTCATAACTTTATTTTATTCACTATAAATCATGAGTACAAAAGAGTAGTGTATCTGTATTACTGAAAACTAGAGAGTGGAAGTACAATATAAAATCATGCAACCTCTTAAAGGAGCATCAGCTCATTATTTATAATAACAACTAAACAAGGTAGTCAACTCCATGACTGGGAGGATGCCATTTAGGGAAAATAGAGAAAATGGAGTGATGGTGGTTACACGTGCATGGAATCTGGTCAGACATGTAGGTCCAAATGAAAATTCAACACAACATTAATGCTCATACATTCTTGATCATTAAATTCCACTACATGGTGGTTACGTTTAGTTGCCTAAAGAATTTTCTATCATCGGCCTTCTTTGACTTGGAGTGATTCCTTTGCTGGACATTATGGTGCATTCCCAGTTGGCAGTGTCTTCCTCAACTTAGCATATTAAATCTACATGGCAAAGTCAATACACATAATAACTGCACATATATAACCACCTTAAGGAACATTCATTAACCACATGCAAAATCAATATAGATAATCTACATAATATGCCAAATGTCATTAAAGCTTGCATAGATAGGATTAAGTCCAATGTCAATAGTTTGAGGGAAACATTATAAAAATACCCACATTTAATATTAAAGTCCATGACATCTACCAGCAAATAAACTATAGATTCTACACAAAATTGGACAAAAAACTAGGCAAATCACTCCCCCCAATCTAACTTTTTGTTGGTCTTCCAGTAGGGGAAGGATTCTTCTTCTACTTGGTCAAAACTCTAAAATTTGCAACTGATAGTTGTCCAACATCAATGGCTGCAGTGCGTGAATCAGGATCCCAATAGAATCCTCCCAATCTGTCAAATTTGTTCCATCTTTGTTTTTCTGTAGCAATGTCAAACTGGTAGAATCTGAAGCTTGGCATAGGCCATATGAGCATGGGTGGCTAGAAAGTCAGGGCAAGCCAAGATCGCCCTTGTTTTCTCTCAATATGAATATACCTATCAATCATTTTTAGTGTTGCAGCATAATTGTGGATTGAATGAGGCTCAACCTATTTCAGCTCATTAGTTAGACTATTCAATCTTTGTGATAGACATCTTCTCATAGTTTCCACCTTTGCTGCTGTCTTGACCTCATACTCACTATAAACTACCTCAATCCAAGGCATAATCATGTTGCCATAACTGGGTATGAGAATAATTTTGTGCCATTTTCTATAAATATCCCTTGGGCTTCTTGATTCAGCCCTAACAGGCAGAGGGATATCAAACTCCAATTGCTTATAAGCTCCATGTTGCTATCCCCAACTAATCTCATTTTGTACCCAAGACATGAATGCCCTCAATTGGACATCTCCAACATACAACATCATATTCCAATCTTGGTCTTGAGTTATAGCATAATTATGTAAATAAAACTCGCACAACAAATTCTTCATTTCAGAGGAGGCAATCCTATAAGCATTGAAAAATTCAATAGGGGTGTCAATAGAAGGATTTAAACCCGAGGCAATCCTTGACAGCTTGAAAGAGAGACATTTCTCTTTCAGGAGTAGAGCATAGACCCTTGGAGGGGTCCTACATTCCAAAATTTGTGGTGCCAAAGCTTCCATATCATCCACCCTCTGCTTTAGGGTGGAAATTTTTGCATCCTTATCCTCGATCTCCTCATCCTTCTTTTGAATTTCCTTCTTCAATTTATGTTTTTCCTTTTTCCATTCTTCCTCCCTTCTTTGTATTTCTTTCCATAAATTCAAAACTGTTGCATGTACTGTAAAATCAAGAGGATTATGAATTCCTACTAGTCTTTTTGTTGATGGTGGCTCCTCATATGGCACTATCTAGATGGACTCAGGCTATTCAGTTATCTCTGGTTGTAGGGGTACTGTTTCTTCTTCCACTTCTTGCTACAGGGACTCTCGTTCTTTTTCTTGATGTGGCTGCAGGAACTCCTACTCTAGTTTGGGTTGTTGCTACAAGACATCCTACTATAGGACTTCTTGCTCATGCTACAGGAAATCCTAATTTTCCTCAAACTCTTTTACAATGTTAGCAAGATCGTCTAGTGTTATATTTGTTGCTCTCCCAAATATGCCTTCTTCTTTGACATTCTCCTACCCCATTAGAGCTTTAGGGTCCTCCTGTGATGTCTCACCAAGCTTAGGGCTTTCCTGTTGAGGCATACCAATCGCAGGCCTAGTTGGTCTTGATTTCTTGGGAGGTCTCTCACATTTTCCTTTGGTTGTAGGATGAATAGTGTCATCCTTCCTTTGTTTAGAACTTGGCACCTTTCTTCCTACAGTATGTGTTTTAGCCTTCCCTTTTCTCATTTTTTCTTCTCTCTACTATGCCCTAGTTTTCATTAGGGTTTCAAGTGGAATGTAATCATCAGAATCTAATGAAGAGCTTTCTTTTTTGAGTGCTATGTTCTAGAAGAACTAATTTCTATGGTTTTTTCTACTGCGGGAGGATTCACACAAGAGCCAACACCAGAGGTTGAAGCACCAAGAGGGTCTTCAACCATGCTCAATCTCCTGCTAGACCTATGGGGTTGAGGTAAAGCCCTAGGTTGCAAGTGCTTAGGTCTAATTTGATCAACATTTATAAATTCTTCCCAGGTCATTCTAGATACATCATGTAGAGACTTTTCAACTAGCAATTTAATCAGACAATGGTGGGAAATAGAATTATCCCTACCTTTTTGGGTCTCGGTCATCATGATTGAGAGAATATTGTATAGCTCATTAGGCACATCCATCCTCCTTTCATGCCTCATGTGATTCAAAAGCTTGAAGTGCACGTAATGAAAATTTGACTGGCGACCCTCATAGGTGATGTATTTGATAACATAAATGGCTATCTGCTTCCATGGTTTAGGCAGAGACATTCTCTTTGCACCTTGTTTATGTATGCTCAGTGGGGGGTCATTTGGCTTGTAAATTCGACCCTAACTGATCTGGCGTCTTTGGAGGTAGAGTAATTTTTTCCTTAGCCGGTAACCATGTGACCTCTGCAATTATTTCCTTAGTCACCACAACTTTCAACCCTTTTACTGTGGCTTTCCCTTGAAAAACTGTCTGGACGAATTCAAAGGAAATTATTTCATCAAAGCCATCTAGCTTCAGGAAGTAATCTGACCATCCACAATTTCTAAATTCGGCCAGGCATTGTGCATCTTGCAATAAAACATCATGCACCATGGGTTCATTTCAAATTAGCCCACCTCCCATTGTCTGCAATCAAAAAAATTCTTTGCAACTTCTTCCCTGCAATTCTTGTCTGAAAATCAAGCTCACTTTCCTACAATACCTACTAAATTTCTAGTGCCAATATCGACTAAATTTTCTTTTCTTTGTTTCACCTTTTTTCTTGCAACTCAAGATTACGACAAGGTCAATAGTGGCAAGAAAAGGAGTGATAAAGGGGAATTATGATGGGAAGAAATGGCGGTTGTAGTTAATGTCACTTCACAAATGCAAGCCGTCCTCTCAATCAGATTTCAAATTGGCTCATTTTAAATTTTCTGACGTAGCCTAGCATAAATTGACACATGGGAAATATATTTACATCTTTTTCTTACCCCTCCCCCAACCTAAATTTGGACATGTTTCCACACATGCGAGATGGGAGTGGTGATTTGACAAGGAATGATGGAATTTTATGTAAATGTTTATACTAACATATAGTGATTAAATGAACACACTTAAAAGATGATTAAAGATAGCAATTAATGCGCAGATACTTGAATGTGTGGAATATTCGCTGTAAAAATTGTGGAGAAAGTAATTCTTTCCTTTTAGGGAATAAATTGAGCAATTAATGAAAATGAAGTGGAATGAGATGAGGTGGAATGAAATGATGGAAGAGAGAGAAAGTTGGTGATGGATGGGTGAATGGGTGGATGGATGAAGAAATGGACTTTCACATAAGTGAAAGTATTTATTATGAGAAGTATGTACCTTAATTATCCAGAAGGAGGGACACTAGGTCCATTTCCTTCGGCTGTAGCAAGCCCGGGTGCTGAATGTTGGGTGAATTGCTGCAGGAACTCTTCTTTGGAAGCTGGATTGTGATATAATCTGAGGTGATGACCATTGAAAAGTAATTTGAACCTGACAGGTTCAATTGTAGTAAGTTGAACAACTCCATTAGGAAATACCTTAACAAATTCATATGGTCCTAGCCACCTTATCTGTAATTTTCTTGCATTGTCTTGATATCTTGAGTCATAGAGCAGGGCCCAATCTCTTGGTTGAAATTTCTTGTCCTTAATAAATTTTTCATGCCACTTGATTCTTTGATTCTGCACTACTTCTATATGTTGCAAGGCTGCTCTACTTATCTCATCCAAAGAATTTAGATGCATGATTCTTTCTCTTTGTGCCTTAAAAATATCCATCCACAAATCTACTGTAGTTCGTAGAGTCTTATATTGAAATTCAACTAGAATCATAGCTACCTTTCCATACAAAAACTCAAATGGGTTGAAGCCTGTAGTTGTTTTCCAGGTTATCCTATAGGCCTAAACAACTTCTGGTAATATTTTTTCCCAATCCTTTATATGAATAGCTACTATTTTAGTCAGAATGGCTTCAATTTCTCTATTGGTCACCTCAACTTGGCCATTAGCCTATGGGTGATGAGGAGTAGACTTCATGTGCCTTATGTTGTACTCATTAACTAGTGTTGCAACAAGGGTGGATGTGAATTGTGCCCCTTGATCAGTCACTATTTCTCTTGGGACCCCATATCTTGTGAAAATCTCCTCATAAAGAAATTCTACAACTTTGTTATCTCTTGCATTCTTCATGGCCTTAACTTCTACCCATTTTGTCACATAATCAATGCATACCAATATATGACTTACCATTTTATGGAGGGTCAATGGGTCCCACAAAATTCAATCCCCATTTTTCAAAGAGAGTGATTACTACCTAAGGGAACAATGGCATCTCATCAGATTTGGTTGGTCTAACAATTCTTTGACATCTATCACATTTTCTAGTATACCTTCTTGCATCCTTGTGGAGTGTTGGACAATAATATCCTATGTTCAAAACCTACATTGTTGTCCTCTTGGATGAAAAGTTTCCTCCACATGGTTCGTTGTGACATGCATGGAAAATTCCATATGTCTCATCTTCTCTCACACATCTCCTCATGACATGGTCAGGTCTAGTATAAAACAAACATCCAACAATCCAAGAGAAAGGGAAAGATTTTTCAATGAGTTCCCTTTTCTCTTTTGGAGAGAAGTGAGAAGGAACTCTACCTATGACCAAGTAATTGGCTATGCTAGCATACCAAGGTGTTTGACACTGAGGGAGAATAGATTCTCATCAAGGAAAGAGTCATATATGGGTTGGTTTTCTTCTGATGTAGTTAGCCTTGAAAGAAAATATGCAACAACATTGGCCTTCCCTGGCTTATCCACAATGGTTATATCAAACTCCTGCATCAAAAATAACCATCTTTCCATTCTACCTGTGATCAAAGGTTTATTCATGAGATATCTAATGGATGCATGATAAGTGTGCACAAAAAATTGGTAGCTTGTTATGTAATGTTTGAATTTATTCAGTGCATAGATTACTACCAACATTTCTTTCTTTGTCACTATATAATTGAATTCAACTCCTTGCAAATTTTTGCTGACAAAGTAAATAGTGTTTTCAACAAATTCTTTTTTTCCTAAGACTGCTCCTATGGCATAATCTAATGCATCAGTATGGATGTGGAAAGGAAGCTCCCAATTAGGCCCTTTGAGTATAGGAGCATTAGTCAAAACTACCTTCAAGTTAGAAAATTCCTTGTCATATGCTTTAGTCCACTAAAATTCAGTATCTTTAGTGAGAAAAGTGTACAATGGTGCTGCTACCTTGTTGAAATCCTTGATGAAATTCCTATAATATCCTGCATGACCCAAAAAACTCTTAACATCCTTTTGTTTTGCAGGTGTGGGTAGATTTGTGATTACCTCAATATTTGTAGGATCTACTTGAATTCCCTTATGGGAGATGTAGTGGCCAAGAACTACACCTTCTTGCATCATCATGAAGCACTTTTCACTGTTTAAGGAAAAATTTTGGTCTTCACATCTCTATAGGACCCTTATGATATTTTCCAGCGCTTGATTAAAATCAACACCATAAGTGGTAAAGTCATCCATATAAATTTCCATGCAATCATGAGAAATGTCTGAGAATATGCTCATGACTACCCTCTGAAAAGTTGTAGGTGCATTGCATAATCCAAATGGGAGCACCGAATAGGCATAGGTCCCCCATGGATAGGTAAATGTAGTCTTCTCCCAGTCCTCTAGTGAAATTTGGATCTAGTTGTAGCCGTTGAATCCATCTAGAAAAGAAAAGTATTTCTTTCCTACAAGTGTATCCAAAATTTGATCAATGAAGGGTAAAGGAATGTGGTCCTTCTTGGTGATAGCATTAAGTTCCCTATAATCAACACAAACTTGCCATTTCCCTCCTTTCTTTGGCACAATCACTAATGGAGACACCCAGTGACTATTTGAAATGGGGTGGATAAATCCTGCATCGAGTAATTTCTGCAGTTCTCCTTTCACAATCTCTCTTAGTGTAGGGTTAATTCTTCTCTGTGGTTGTCTTACTAGGGTGCAATCATCTCTAATGTAAATTCTTTGTGTACAAAGTTTAGGATCCAATCCCTTCATATCATGATAATACCATGCAAATTCATGTTGATGGGTCCTTAATAGATTTTCCAATAACAATTGTTGTTCTTCATTCAATTTACTATTAACATTCAAATATTTTCCTTCTGACACCTGTAATTGTGTAGTTAACTCTATCATGGTTGCTTCATTAACACATGGTACCTTTAGTTCATATGTCAGCAATGTATGGGATGTACCTATTACTATAGGAAGTCTATATGTAGGAACAGTGGCTGCAAGAAGAACATCTACAGGAAGAACGTCTATAGGTATAGTGGTTATAGGAAGAGTGGTTGTAGGAAGAATGTTTGTAGGAATAGTGGCTACAAGAAGAGTAGGTAGAAGTGTCTTGACTGGAGTAGAAAAATAAGAAGATAATGCTTCCTCCACTTCATAATGGTTCTAAATGATGTTAGCCAATACTTATTTCTTATCTTGGAGTTGCATGAAAGAGCTTCTACCTAGCATCATAAGCTGCGCCACAGAGTTAACTTACTTGGCCTCTTCACCTACATGTGGCCATACAAGATTATCTTCATCATGAGATGGCCGAGCAGGTGGATAAAGAACAAAAAATTTAGTGCTCCTCCCATCTGAAATGGTCATGTCACTTGAATGACATCCAATGTATGCATCTGTAGTTGCTAACCATGACCTTCCAAGAATAATGGGATACCTACCTAGTGTATCTTTAGGAGAAAGAATCATAAAGTTTGTTGGGTACTCCTAGGAGTCTAGAACTACCACAAGATCCTCTACTACACCATCAAGCTTAATAGTAGAGCTATCAGCAAGCTATAGGATAGTAGGAGTAGATCTCATGCTTGTGATATTTATTTGTTGTAGGATGTCCTTGGTCATTACATTTATTTTTTCCCCTAAATCAATCAGAGCATTATTTACTTGGACCTTGTTTATAGCAACTTCTACCACAAGACTATCTGAGTCATTATACTTGGGAATAGTTACTTTTCCCAGCATGATGCAAGCTAGCTGTCCCACCACATGAACTATAGTTGGGTCCTTTTTCCTACATGGCTTCTTGAAACATGCTTCCTTGATTTCCTTGTCGTAGATTGGAACATACTTTATGGCCTAGAATAGAGGTGTCTGGACACATATATGCTTCAGCTGATCCAAGATATCAAAAAATTTATCCTCCTTTTCTTCCTTCTTCTTGGAAACTTCCAATCTCTGAGGAAATGGTGGTTCTTGTTCAGTCTACTTGACTTGGTCTAGTTCAGGTCTTTTAGGTACACTTGGTTGAATAGGATCATTTAGAGGTTCCTCTTCCTCGTCCATAGGAACCTCAGTGATAATGGGCTTGGAAGGGGCTAGTAGAGTAGTCCCTAAATGCAAGTGGATGCCACTTACACTCACAACACATGTAGGGAATTTATTTGAATCAACAGAGTATGTAGGTTGTTGTTGTGGTTTGTTATTTGGATTGGGCATGGGTTGAGCTGGTAGTTGAGTAGGTTTAGGTGCATTTGAGCTTGGATTAGTAGGTGGAGGCATTACAGCAAGTCGTTGGGGCTAAGAAGGTGGTTGAATGTAACTGGTTTTCTAGGTAGGCCATTGTTGTCCTCCTCTCCATTGATTTGTTTGCTGCCAATTTCCTAGAGGCGGCTGCCAATGCCCTTGAAATTGCTGCCAATTCCCCTGAGGTTGCTGCCATTGAGGTGGAGAACTCTATGATTGGGCCAAGCATTTGGAGGGTTACTCCAAGGTTGCGGTGGATATCCTCCATAATTGGGTGGATATGGGAGCTTCCATTGGTTACTAGATGACTAGGAATTAAAATATGGCCCAACATAGGATAGTGGATCCGGTGGTATACCTTGTCTTGGATCCCAAGGCTTCCTTTGTGCTACATAGTAGACTTGGTATTCTTCAATCTGGATTGAATTAAACTCAGATGGAACCTTCTTTCCTTCAAGATTAGCTACCATATTACATCTGTAGTCCTTCTTTTGTATGTAGTGAGGGAAATACTTTGTCAACATTGCCTCTACCTCCTCTTGTTTCTTTTTGGCCTGAAGTGTATCTATCTGAGTAGCTAGATTATTTATAATATATTGCTTGAAGTTTTTCAACAAATGAGTAATCTCGATTCTTGAAAATCCACTGGTAGTCCCTTTCTTTGAAGCTGCCCTAGAGTAGTTCCAGTATATTTTCTTGATATCTTCCCAAGGAACTTGGGAAATATCTCCTCCTCCCATGAGGTCCAAGGCATAAGTGTAGCTATCATTGATTCCTCTTATGGAAAACAACTTTTGTGAGTCTTCATTAAGTGTATGGCATGGAGATTTTTGTAGGAAAAACATAAACCTTTCAATGTAATCTTCCAGGCTCTCATCTTTCTTTTGCTACATCCTGAAAATTTCACCTCCTCTTATGTCACTACCCCTCCAATATTCCTTTCATTTCTCAAGGAATTTTGTCTTCATTTCTTCTGAAGTTTCCAAAGTATCTCTTCCTAGGCTCATGAACCATCTTAATGCAACCTCTTTCAAAGTTGTAGGAAATAGCTTAAGCCTATGGGCATCAGTAATATAATCATAACTACTGCAGAGTATGTCAAACTCAAATAAAAAGGTATTAGGATCTTCTATGACAAGTCCATAAAAATTTGGGAGTGTTGAGGCAAGAATGTTCTTGATGTTGTCAACTTCATTATGATGGGAAATGGGGAAAGGAAAATCTAGTTGGTTAGGTCTATTCCTATTTACATCACCCATGCATGTTTGATGTGGTTCCAAAGCAAAGGTGTTCTCAAGTTGATTTTGATCTTTAGAGGAGACTTCATAACTAGTCAGATCAAGATATGCATCAACAAAGGGGTGTGGATCTTCTTCTTCTTCTTCTTCTAGTATATTTTGATATTCAACTAGCTGGAATGGATTAGGATTGTTAGGAAGGAATTTCCCATAAGCATCCCTTCTCCTTCCTCTATGCATGCGGTATCACTCACTATCAATCAACTCACACAAATAATTGGTAAATAATATGGGGATCATTACTTCCTAAATGAGGATATACTAAGAACAAATTCTAGAAACACTACAACAAGAAAAACTACCAATGACTCCAAAATACTCCCTAGTTTGACACCATCCCCGACAACGACGCCAAAAATGTTGGCCTTCTACAATAATTTTAATAACTAAGCCTTTACATCCATGATTCAAAGATTGGTCATCTAAGCTTAATAGCTATTTCAATCATCATGAAGATGCATTTAACTTTTCAACCTAGGGATGTGAACTTGAAATGGTTCAACACAATATGTTCACTAGGAACTCAAAGTAGCTATTTCATTATATAGCTAAGGAACACACAATACTAAAAGTAAATTTCTTGAAAATGAATGAGCCAAATGTTGAACATTAGTCAATGACTATGCTAAGCTAAAATGCATATCAATAATAAAAATCTGAGCAACAAAAAGGAAACTACTCTATCTTCTTTGGTTGTAGGAACAGTCGATGCCAAACTTCTAACTAAGTACTAAACAACAAGTAATACTAAACTAATGCTAAACTAAGAAAATGGATTACTCACCAAGTGGGCCCCCTTGGATAAGTAGAACTCAGAAATTTATTTTATTCACTATAAATCATGAGTACAAAAGAGTAGTGTATATGTATTACTAAAAAATGGAGAGTGCAAGTACAATATCAAATCGTGCAACCTTCTGAAGAAGGAGCATCAGATTATCATTTATACTAACAACTAAACAAGGAAGTCAACTCCATGACTGGGAGGACACCGTTTAGGGAAAAAGGAGAAAATGGAGTAATGATGGTTATGCGTGCATGGAATATGGTCAGACATGTAGGTCCAAACGTAGATTTAGCACAATAGTAATGCACGTGCATGCTCAATCATTAAAGTCCACTACAAGGTGGTTATGCTCAGTTTCTTGAAGAATATTCTTTCATTGGCCTGCTTTGACTTGGAGCGATTCCTTTGCTAGACGTTATGGTGCATGCCTAGTTGGTGGTGTCTTCCTCAACTTAGCATATTAAATCTAAATGACAAAGTCAATATGCATAATAATTGCACATATATAACCACCTTAAAGAGCATCCATTAACCACATGCAAAATCAATATAGATAATCCACATAATATGCCAAATGTCATTAAAGCTTGCAGAGATAGGATTAAGTCCAATGTCAATGGTTTGAGAGAAACATTATGAAAATACCCACATTTAACATTAAATTCCATGACATCTACCAACAAATAAAATATAGATTCTACCCAAAATTGGACCAAAAACTAGGCTCATCATCTACAACATTGAAAATAAGTGATATACACAATGACTCTAGTAACTCCAGTTCATATGCATTTCTAGAATCAAACTTCCTTAGAATATTACACGGTCCAAAATTCCTCATCTCCAACTTATTGTATGTACCAACTAGAAATCTCTCCTTCCTTACATACAACATCACTTCATCTCTAACAAAAATTTCCTTCTGTCTCCAGTGCTCATCTACCTTATCCTTATATGTATTGTTCATGTCTTCCAAGTGCTTGTAGACTTGATTATACAATGTTTCCATGGAATCTACAAACTCCTTTACTTCCACACTCCTTTTATCCTCCATACTAATATCCCTTAACTATACAACTCTTCTAGGATGTGTTTTGGTAACAATTTCAAATGGTGTCTTTCCTATATTCTAGTTAACTAAATTATTGTATGCAAACTCTGCTTGTGGTAAAACCATATCCCAGTTTTCTACCTTATCTCCAACCAAACATCTCAACAAGTTACCAAAACTTCTATTTACCACTTTTTTTTGTTCATCTATCTATGGGTGATATGTTGAACTAAACTTCAAATCTATCTTCATCTCCTTCCACAATGTCCTCCAATTGTATCCAATGAACTTGGTGCCTCTATCTAAAACTATGCTCTTAGGAAATCCATGCAATCTCATAATCTCCTTGAAAAATAAGTCAAAAACATGCACAACATCATTAGTCTTCTTACAAGGAATGAAATGAGTCATTTTAGAAAATCTTTCCACTACTACCATTATAGAATCTTAATCAAGATCTATGTTCTCAATAGTCCAATATGAAATTCATACTTATATCCTCCCAAGGTGTCTTTGGTACTATCAAGGGTTTGTACAATCCCATATTTTGACTACCTCCTTTTGAAAATTGAAAAAATCTACAACTTTGAACATACTTCCTTACATCCTTATACATTTGTGGAAAAAAATGGTGTTCACTCACCAAAGCTATTGTCTTATCTACTCCAAAATGTGTTGATAAACCTCCACTATACTGCTCCTTGATCAAAGTTTCCTCATTGAACTCCTTAGAATACACAAATCATTTCCTCTAAACATCATACCTTATTCAATGAAATAGTCCAACCATTGGATCTGATCTATTACTATTGGTTCCTTACATGCTCTCGATGCTTCACCAAAATATGCATCCTCCTCATACATATGCTTTAACTCTTCAAATCCCAATACTTCTATCCTCTTTTTTGTTAGAAAATTCCTTCTTCTACTTAATGCATTTGTAACTTTTTTTGGATTACCACTCCTATACTTCAACACAAATTTGTAACTCTATAATAACTCAACCCACCTCATATGTCTCTAATTCAACTTTCTTTGATTGTTCAAATATTGCAAAGCTTGATGATTTGTATACAAAATAAACTCCTTAGGAAAAAATAAATGTCTCCACTTCTTTAAGGCTTGAATTATGGCATAAAATTATTGATCATAAACTAAATATCTTCTTCTGGCATCATTTAACTTCTCACTAAAATAAGCTATAGGTATTCCTTCTTGACTCAATACTGCTCCAATTACATTTCCACTTGCATCAAAATCAACTTGAAATACTTTGCCAAATTTGGTAATGCTAACATTAGTTGATCTATCACCTTTTACTTCAATAGTTCTAAAATTCTTTGTGCTCTATATGTCAACTTAAAATATTTCTTATCTCCTCTCATATTCTTTTTCATAGGGTTGTAAATGCTATTGAAAATTATGATAAACTTTCGATAGAAAATTTCTAGTCCATGGAATGATCTCACCTCTCCAATGTTTAATGGTGTAGGAAAATTGACAATTGCTTTCACTTTCTCAGGGTCCATCTTCAATCCTTTGGTAGAAATGAAAAATTCAAGATATACTAACTCTGTTTTCATGAAACTACAATTCTTGAAATTAATAAACAACTTCTATTCTCTCAACCTCTGGAATACTTGTCAGATGTGCCACAAATTCTCCTCTAGTATTACTGAAAATCAAAATGTCATCTAGGTAAACAATGAAAAACATACTCAAGAATTTCTTCAGTACCTCATTCACCAATCTCATGAAAGTTTTCAGTGCATTGGTCAATCCAAAAGACATTAATAACCACTCATAAAATCCTTCATTTATCTTAAATGTAGTCTTCCATTCATCTCCTTTTCTGATTCTAATATGATGATACCCACTCTTTAGGTCAATCTTTGTGAAATAATTTTCTCCACTTAAAAATTCTAGAATTTCATCCATCCTTGGCAATGGAAATCTATACTTGACAGTGATCCTATTGATTACTCTTGAATCTATATACATTTTCCACTCTCCATCTTTATTTGGTGCAAGTATAGTAGGTGCTACACATCGGCTCAAACTTTCTTTGATCAATTCTTTCCTCAACAACTCTTGTATCAATCAATTCAACTCTGCATTCTATGTGCTACCTTGTTTGGAAAAATTACTCCCAATATAAGATCTATATGATGAATAATACTCTGAATTGGAGGCAATTCCTCTGGTACATTCTTTGACATGATGTCTTCATACTCTTTCAACAATTATGGTACTTTTATTTGTGGTGGATCTTCATCCTTTGTTGTCTCCAGATTACAACCCTTCTTTGGAATCAATGCAAAACACATATTCACATGCCTCAATCCCTCAAGAAATTTCCTTCCATCTACCAAACGTAGTCTGGAAATGCCACAAACTTTGGTTTTCTCCTCTTCCTCTAAAGGTATCAGCTTAATTCTCTTTTCCATTTTATTTGACAATATGATTATTCTTTCTTCCATCATGAATTTATTTCTTATCATATTTCCATGGTCTTCCTAATAGTAAATGGCATGCATCCATAGGAATAATATCACATAATACTTCATTCTTATATGATCCAATATGGAATTTTACCAAACATTTCTCATTCACCAATATCTTATGATCATCTTGAATCCATGTTATCCTATAAAGGTTTGGATGTCTCAATATTTCTAAAATTCAACTTGGTTATGGTCTCCTTAGAAACTAGATTATCAGAGCTACCACTGTCAATAATAACTTTACATACCTTTCCTTTGAATTTTCATCTGGTTCTGAACAAACTCTTCCTTTGTGGTAGTTCCTCAATCAACTCTTCATGCATCAAAGCTCTTCTCATCACCAATGATTCATCTTTCTATGTCTTCCCAACTGAATTAGGGGGCTCAACATGTTCTTCATCCACATAAGTTTCTCTCCTAGTATGCTCAGGTTTCTTTCTAGTACTTCTTTAATAGTACTCAAAATATCTATGTCCTTCACCTCCACACTTGAAACAAGTTCCTCTAAATGGTCTTCTCTCAAATCATCCTTCATCTCTTTGGTTTCCATCATTGTGATAAGAATTACGACCTCCTATATCACTACAATAGATATCTCTTCCTTTGCGGTATTAATTACTATCCATTTCTTCACTTCGGTAGGGATTCACATCTTTGTTTTTCTTTGCATAGGCTCTTCTTTCTCTAGATTGGAGTCCACTCCTTTGGAATTTACCTCTTGCACTTCTTTTCCTTTCCTCAAATTTATTGTTTAGCTTTTTTTCGACCTTTAATGAAAATTGATATGCTTCTTCAATTGATATCATCTTCACAAGGCTCAGTTCTTCTTGAATGTTTTTTCTTAGTCCATTGATATATCTTGCAACCTTTTCTTTTCTTGCTTCACTATGACTAGTTCTGAGTATCATCTTGTAGAATTTTTTAGTATATTCCTTCACAAATCTTTCTTTTTGTCTCAAGTTCTATAATATTTTCAATAATTCAAGTTCATAGTCAGCTAGTATGAATTCATTCTTCAATTTTGTCACCATTTTATCCCATTTGATGATTCTTTCTTTACCTCTTCTATTTCAGTCAAATTGAACTTATGTCCACCATAATGCAGCATGACCTTTCAAATTTTTTTCACTAAGTTGACTCTTTTTAGAGGTTCAATTTATTCATATTCAAAGTATGCTTCCACTTCATTGATCCAATCAATCAACTCTTCGAGAA
This sequence comes from Sequoia sempervirens, assembly GCA_007258455.2. Classification (NCBI taxonomy): domain Eukaryota; kingdom Viridiplantae; phylum Streptophyta; class Pinopsida; order Cupressales; family Cupressaceae; genus Sequoia; species Sequoia sempervirens. The sequence continues at coordinate 17,627,551 of VDFB02000003.1, forward strand.
TCAAATTTCTCACATAATTTTGAATTTCAACTCTAGGTCTTTTTTCTAATATTTGAAATTGCTTTCAACATCTTCATATGATCTGATTCTTCTTCTTCTTCACCTATGGTGTAGTCACAATAGGATTTTTTGAAAGGAATAGTCTAGACCGTGCAACAATGAGTCAACATAGTGGAATCAACATAAAATCAAATGCGAAATCAAGAATCTTTATTGATATCAATTGCTTACATGCAAATTGGCCACTCAGGGAGTATCTAGACTCATGGGCCTTACCTTAGAGGCTTACAACAGGCTACTTGACCAACATGCCTTCTTACATGGCCCTAAAGGGTTTATGAAAAAAATTATTGAAACTAACTGATGATGAACTACTTCCTTCAATGATCTAAAAATGATTGCAATGCTTATAAATACGCTTCTCTAGCTCCAAAATAAGTCTAGGTCAGCCATGAGGGTTAGTAACCTGATGATTGATCCGTAAGAATGTCGACCTTTGGATGCAAAATGAATTGTCTTATGAATCTTTAAGATAGGTCCAAACAAACTCAAGAATCTTGTAGGATGTTCAATCAAGCCCTACATGATCTAGAATAGGTCCACACTAAGAAATATAGACTAGGTCAGCCCCAAATGCTTTGTCTGGTAGTACAGTGAAATTCTAAGAGCGAAAACTTCTAATAGGAAAATGAAAATAATTTGGAATGAATCTATTGAAACTAATACTAAGTGCAATGCATGAAAAGAACTATTTTTGGTTGATACAAGATTTCTTTACAACCAATGATGCTATTGCATCAAACAACCGAGGTTGGGAGAAAAGTGAGTCCCTCACTTTCTAGGGCTAAGAGGAAAACCAAGATGGTCCACCTCATCCTACGAAATACATGATGAATCCTCCATTGGTTTTCCTTTCCATTTCACTAGATATTATCTATATTTATTTTTCCTAGTGTTTCTTCTAGTTCTGGTATCCAAAATTTGTTCAATCTCCTCTGGTTCCTATGTGGTAATTTTTCTTTCAAATCTACTTCATCGCTACTACCTCTCGATTCTCCTTTATGAAACTCATGTATGTCTGCAACATTGAAGATAGGTGATATACCCAATGTCTTCAATAACTCCACTTCATATGTATTTCCATAATTAAACTTCCTTAGAATCTTACACAGTCCAAACTTCCTCATCTTCAGCTTATTGTATGTGCCAACTAGTAATCTCCCCTTTCTCAAATATACCATTACTTCATCTCCAATAAAAAATTCCTTGTCTCTCATGTTCATCTGCCTTCTCCTTATATTTTCCATTCATGTCCTCCAAATACTTCTCAACCTATTTATGCAATGTGTCCATGAAATTTGCAAACTCTTCTCCTTCAACACTCCTTTTATTCTCCATACTGATGTCTCTTAATTTTGCCACTCCTCTAGGACTTACTTCAGTAATAATTTGAAATGGTGTCTAACTTGCACTCCGGTTTACTAAATTATTGTATACAAAATCTAGCTGTGGTAAAACTATATCACAATTTCTTGTCTTATCTCCAACCAAACATCTCAACAAATTCCCCAAACTTTTTTTCACTACCTCTATCTATCCATATGTTTGTGGGTGATATGTTGAATTGAAATATAAATTTGTCTTCACCTTCTTCTATAATGTCCTCGATAAATATTCAATGAATTTGGTGTCTCTATATAAAACTATACTCTTAGGTAATGCATGCAATCTCACAATCTCCTTGAAAAATAGATCATCTCCATGCACAACATCATTAGTCTTCTTACAAGGAATAAAATGTGCCATTTTGGAAAATCTATCCAAAACTACCATTATTGAATCATGTCCTCTCTGTGTCCTAGGTAATCCCAAAATGAAATTCATGCTCAAATCTTCCCAAGGTCTCTTTAGTACTATCAAAGGTTTATAAAATCTGGTATTCTGACTACTCCTTTTGAAACTTGAAAAATTCTCCAATTCTGAACATACTTCCTTACATCCTTATAGATTTATGGCCAAGAATAATGTTCACTCGCCAAGGAAATTGTCTTATCCACTCCAAAATTTCTTGCCAAACCTCCACTATGCTTCTCCTTAATCAAACTTTATCTCATTAAACTCCTTGGAATGCACAACTTATTTTCTTTGAACAACATACCTTCTTGAATGAAATAGTCCAACCATTGGTTCTAGTCCATCACTACTATTTATTTACATGTTCTCCACGCTTCACCAAAATTTGTATCATACTCATACATCTTCTTGAACTCCTCGAATCCCAATACTTGTACTCACATCCCTATCAATAAATTCCTTCTCCTACTCAATGCATTTGCAACTTTATATGAATTTCCACTCCTATGCTTCAACACAAATACGTAACTCTACAAGAACTCCACCCATCTCATATGTCACTATTTCAGCTTCCCCTAACTATTCAAATACTACAAAGCTTGGTGATCCATATACAACACAAAATCCTGTGGTAGTAGGTAATGTCTCCACTTCTTTGAAGCTTGAATTTGGGTGTAAAATTAATGATCATAGACTGAGTATCTTCTTTTGGAATCATTCAATTTCTCACTAAAATAGGCTATATGTATTCCTTCTTGGTTCAATACGGCTCCTATGGCATTCCTACTTGCATCACAATCAACTTGAAAGACTTTTCCAAAATCAAGTAGTGCTAACACTTGTTGCTCTGTCACTCTCTGCTTCAACAATTCAAAACTCTTTTGTGCTCTGTTCGTCCACTTGAAATCCTTCTTGTCTCCTTTCATTGTCTCCATCATGGGGTTACAAATGCTATTGAAACTTTTGATAAACTTCTGGTAGAAATTGGGTAGTCCATGAAATGATCTTACTTCCCCAATACTTACTAGTGTAGGCCAATCCAAAATTGCTTTCACTTTCTCCAGATCCATTATCAATCCTTCAATAGAAATAACAAATCCCAAATATACCAACTATGTCTTCATGAAACTATATTTCTTAATGTTTATCAACAACTTCTCTTCTCTTAACCTCTGCAATAATTTCCTAATTTGAAACAAGTGTTCCTCTCTATTTTTAATAAAAATCATAATATCGTCCAAGTAAACAATGACAAGCTTACCCAAGAACTTCTTCATTACCTCATTCGTCAATCTTATGAAAGTTCTCGATGCATTGGTTAATACAAAAGGCATCACCAACCACTCATATATCCTTCATTTTTCTTGAATGTAGTCTTCCATTTGTCTCCTTCTCAGAAATTGATATGATGGTATTCACTTCTGATATCATTTTTTGTGAAATATCTTGCTCCATTCAAACAATCCATGATGTCATCCATCCTTTGTAATGGGAATCTATACTTGATAGTGATCTTAGTAATTGCTCTTGAATCTATACGCATCCTCTATTGAACACCCAAAATACTAAGAGGGGGGGTTAAATCAGTATTCCATTAAACCATTTACATAATATCCATCCAAGTAAAAACATAATTCTAACTGTAATAAAAAGTGAAAGCATGGAATCAATTTAAGATCACAACACACATGAACACTAGTATTTTTACGTGGAAAACCTAGAGTGGGAAAAACCACAATGAGGATTAACTCACAATATAATATATCCATATATAGAATATTACAATGGCTCACTACTAGGACACACTATCCTTGAAGGCTCATAGCCTAAAGTAGTTTACCAAATAGAGTATGGAAACACTGCCAGAATGAGAATTGAGATAAAATTCTCCTTCCTTGTGTCGGAGTTTAGTTCCAATGAAGCACAGTGTAAAAAAACACTTCTTTGTATAGTGTACTCAACAATTTTTTCTGTTCACAATTTCACATATTTAAATTGTATAAGATTCCATACATGATATCACTCACCACACATACATGTCCATTTCACCACTCTAAATCCTCCAAAAATGTCTTGCATATATATACTATATACACTCACATACACTAATTAGGTCGGCCTAATTAGAATAGCCTTAATTCAAATCAAAACTAACTCTTTCGGCTTTATCCTTGAAACATATTCATCCTCGCATTCAACACAAGCATGTAACATATGATATAGTTCAGCACAGGCCTAATATGGATCCCTTTAGAATTCACAACACATATTTTATCTTCTTAGTAGAAATTCATAATTAGGTTGGCTAGAGTTAGACCTGAACCATCAATGACTTCAAATGTATATGCAATTTGCAAAACGTGTAACCCCAAAAATTGTTAATCCATCGAATTCTCCTTTAGATGACATCAAATAACTCATCTTAAACTACACAAGGAAAAACAATTAATTATGAGAAAATGTTGAATCTCCCACATCAATGCACTATACAAAAACATACTATAGTCCTCAGAACAGAACACTGTTATTTATATCTTTCGCGTGGGCTCACATATCACCATAAAAATTTGAGGTAAGATGAATCTCACAGTCACGAGTCTATGTATAAAATCTTGTAGAGATAACATACTTCTTGGTTGAATCCAGACCAAAAAATTGATGCATTGAACCAGTATTTATACAGAGCGATGTGTACCAGCATACTGCTAACTGTATCTTTCCAATTTGTATAACTGAGCCAATGGAAATATCGTCAAAAGATTTAAATGATGAAAAGGTAAAAAATATTAGTAGCTCCTGAATGAATCTTATATAAGATAATCTAGACCAAAATACTAGATCAACAAACTTTCAGTATCAAAGCAACATGGCTTGAACCATTATTACTGGAGCAACTAACAATCTCGCAGATGTTAATGTTGACATCAATGAAAACAGAAACTAGTTGGTAACCAATTGAAATCAATGGCAAACATCCAATTTCCAACAATCTTCCCCTTTGTCATTGATGAAAACACATGATGTGAAAACCATCAAGAACAAAAATTCTTCATTTCATCTATTTCCCTTAATGGAATAGTGATATCTCCTTTTCACATGATACTCTCTCCCCCTTTTCCATCAATGGAAAAGAATAAAAATATTTTGTATTTCTCTTCCTTTTGAACTGTCAAAAAAGACTTTAAAAATATTCCTTTGCATACCTAAATACTCCCCCTTAGGAGTACATCCAAAACAGTAAGTAGGAGTGGTTAATCGGAGCTGGTTATCCCTTGATGTTTGTGGAGAGTACTTTTCCATGGATATTTTCTTTCATCCCATAGTTTATTTACTTCTGTCAAGGTTTTGAATAGATACTCAAGTTCAACTAGGGTATCTTTCCCTTCAACTAGAGTTCTAGGAGTGACATTTGATTTCAAGATTCTATCAACAAGAGATAGAGCATAGGAGATAGGTGTGTACTTAATTTTTATGAGGTCTCTATGTTGTCCAAATTGTTCAATCATCTCTCCTTTTTCCTTATGCAATGTAAGATATTCTATATGTATCTTTTCTAGATCAAGACAAGTCCGATCATCCAGATCCAAAGCTGTATTAAAAGAGATAGATACATTTTTCATTTGTTTCTCAATTGTGTCCTCGACATCTTTGAATCTTTGAGTCGCATTAGGCCATGTCCAACAAAATGAGAATATATTTTAGGCCTCTTTTACACAATCTTGAACTTCTCTTAGTTTCTCAAGTGCATTGCTATATGTAGACTTGTGTCTTTCCCCAATTTCCAACAATCCTTTCTCCTTGACCCAAGTAATCATTTCACTTACTACTTGACTTCTCAGTTTTTTGAATGAATCAATCAATGCATTTGCGCTTTCCATAATGGATTGTGAAGAACTAGTGTCAACTTTAGGAACTGATTGAAAATGTACCTTTATTTTGGCTAGTTTCTTGAGTTTTCTTGGAGTAGGCTCTATTTATGAAATCAATGCATGAACCTCAGTAGATTTTATCTTTTCTCCAAAGGCAACAAATGATTTTTCTGGAGTAAATTTTGTATAAGTTTTGAATCTTGGTCTACTAGGATCTCTATGGTTGTTAATTGACACTTCAATACAACCAACAACATAATCTTTCTCAATATCATATCCTAGCTTAGGAATCCATACAATTCTAGGTTTAACCACCTTGGTGATATAGTAATTAGTAGATACTAGAAATGTTATGTAATTCTTATATATTTTCATTAGTTCTCTTGGAACTCTTCATCTTCTATTCATTCTTCTCTGAAATTTTCCAAAGAATGTAGCAATGGCATCACCTTGTGCATCCAAATCTCCAATATTTCTCATTAATTCTCTAATTTGATGTGCAATCGGTTATCCACTCAAACAACTTCTCCTACACTAGGAACTTCCCTCATAAAGTATAAAATTAAGCATATTATCAACATTCCATACCTAAATGTGCACTTCTTCTTCTTGATATCATTCAAATTCTCTAATAGATGTTGTCAGAGAAACTCACAAAGATCATATTCAATCCTCTTTTCAACCATCTCCAAATCTATGTCAATCATAGTGGTAGCAACATCATTGTCTCCAAAAATCAACTGTGCAATAACCATACTTGCATATTGAACCATTGGATTATTGATTTTAGTACCTGTATTCTTTATCAATCCTTTTCCTTTGTCAAGTTTGCATGCAAGAGTAGGTCCGAAGGATAATAAACTAGTAACATCTCTGATTGCTTCTTTGGATATCATATATGAATCCTCAAGCCACACAAACTAACCATGAAACTTGCTAAGTTCCAATCTAATGCATCTCTTCATTACTAAAGTTAGGAAATTGATGCCACACATCTAACTTCATTTGTATTAGTACAATGTGTTATGGTTTTAGGATATAGTCTTCTCCAATTAACTCTTCAAACCACAATTTACATGCTTTTCCATATGAAGGCTCTTGCAATTTTCTATAAATATATACCCAATATCTTCAATAAAAATTACACCAAGGGGAACTTTCAAAAAAGTACCAAAAGGGTCTAATTCTAGGGTTTTAGCAGGGTACCCTTTAAATGGTGGTTCTAGTCTTTCTGGATTATCTATGACTTGAAGTGTATCCATTATTTTCAAAGAACTCAATGAATAATTCATAGACAATAATGTATAATAGCAGTTACATACCTTTTGTCTACACACCAAAGCCAAACATTGAAATTCTATAGTATGGATGCACTCTGGATTCTTGAAGCTTGCTCCACACTCTACTTCTCTTCCCCTTGTGGCTTTCATTGAATGATTTATTCTTAATACACTTAAATTTATTTCTTTGATCCCATTCATTTCAGCAATAAATGCTTTAGATCACAAGTATATTTCCTTGGTATTTGTGTGTACTTCCATCTTTTCAAGCTCTACAATATTCCTTCTTTGCACATGTCCACTTAAAATTTATTTCTCATAAGTTTTGATGGTTAAAGTAACACAACAATGTTAAAATAGAATATTTCTACTCTATTTCTCCTAAAGAAAACAAATGATCTAAAACCACCTATCTTCTAAGGTCTCTATAATAGGTTCTCAACTATGTTGTCATTATTCAGTGGCCTATGCAACTGTAATATTCAAGGGGGACTACTGGTAAATAAGTACAAACTAGATAATACAAAGTAACTTAACATTGGGGGTTTTAAATAAATAGTAAAAGATCGATCAAGGTTTGGGACAGTAAACATGAACACAAATATCTTTTAATTCAGACATGCAATCTTCATAATGAGAACTTTCTTAACCAACTAAAACCATAGAACAATACAATTTATGAAACACTCCATACCATTGCATACATTCACAGAGCAAATTTAAAGCATACAATCGTTCATCATCACTTTTTAAAAAAAAAATCAATAAAAAAATACCATTAGCTCATTAATGGAATTAATAGATCAACAAATATCAAGAAATATCATCCACAAATAACGTAACAAATGGTTTTAAATTCATAATCTTCTATTGATTTTCATCAAATAAGAAACACTTATGCATAGAAAAATTCACTAGCATACGAATAACCATTGTTTATCCACATCATCATTAAACTAACAAGGTTATGAAATAAAAATGCTTTCATTAAAACTATAAAAAGGAAACTGTAAAAAGTGTTTGAGTATTTGGCATAAAAGTTGTAAAACTGAAAAACTATAAAACTATCTTAAGTCTCGCTAGGCAGAAATTCCTAACTTCAATTAGCCAACCTTTACAATGAGGAGACAATTTTTAGTTATACATAGAATTAGCACTAAGCTCTCCTATCAAAAATCAAGATACACAATCTGGGGCCTAGATCCACAATTGTAGGGACACCTAGTTAACTCCAAGTGTTTGTCTCTGCTAAAACTATAAATGTTGAAAGGTATGCCACATGTCTTCAATCAAAAACTAAGTGGAAGTTCCAACTCTATCCTCTACTGATCAATATTCCTAGTCCTTGACTCATTAAAACTGATCTAAATTCGTCCATCTGCTCAAAACTATCATGAAAATGCTGCTATCCAAAAAGTGCTTGAAACTGGTTGACTCTTTTGATTCCATCCTTTAAAAAAATATATATATTATTCTTTACTTATCATTCTCATGAGGAATCACATGATACTCATCATAATTATAGAAAATCTATTTTAGGACATCATCATCAAGTCCATCAACCCAATCAAATTTCAACTTTGAATCTTCGAAATCCTTTTCTACTACATCAACAACTTCCTTCAGCTGGCTGATGTCTATGATTTCCCATTTCATATCACACCTCATGTTCATTAACTTATCTATGAGCATTGAATAAGTAGTGTCTCCTTTTACTATTTTATCCAGCCACACCCCCAAGCATCTTTTATCTCTCCCAATGATTTGATCCTTTGATTCAGAGGTGAACTCTTATCAATGAGCTTGGAAACAATATCCTCAAATATTCTTGCATGTTCCCATATCTTATGAATTCCTTTAAGCACAACTATTATTTTTTCAACAAGATTTTGGGTTTTGAAAATAGACACATTAATATACTTTGAAATATATGCAGGGCTCTCATCACCCAAAATATGTGACTGGATCAACTCTTCACTAGAAAATTTATCTATCACTTTTAATTTCCCCAAGTATTTCTTGAGCTTTTCCTCTTCATCCCACCATTTTTGTATGGATTCTTCTATTGTTTTAACCAAGTTAAGGCCTATACAATAATGTTTAAAACCTTCGTCTAGATGCTTATCCATGTTAGACTTGAAAACATTAAACCAATTGTCAAACTAGGTGGCCTTCTTTTTTATTTCATTCAACACATCCACCTCCTTACGACTCATCAAATCAAGGGGTCTTTGATGGTGTGGGCTTCTTTGGAGTAGATGTAATAAAATCCTTCAAAAAATATTTCATTTTACCGACTTGAGCCTTAAGCTCATCTTTAGCTTGCTTGTCCTTGATCAACCAGGATTTTGTTGTGGTGGCAACAATATCAATTAGATTTATTTGTTGATTTCTTGTATGTTTTCATAGATTGACAGTGCTTATTTGATAATCTCCAGCCTGTAATTCTCTATCATTGTTATCATCAATAGGAGTAGCAATTTTTGCTATCAAATCTCCTTCATCAATCAAATTTGTAGAATTCACAACACAAGGCTTCTTCCTTGACTTCACTTTATCTATCTCTACTTTCATCTCATCCCATGCCACTGGTTGAGCTTGCATTTGTTGTCTCTTTTCTAAATTGAGCTTGAGCCAAGTGGGAACAACTGGATGAGTAGTCACTTGTTGAACAATGGGAGGTGTTAGTGATAGAGGTGTAGAAGAAATTACCTCAATGGTTTGTTGAGAAGAAGCCTTTTCTTGATCCTCTATTCTTTTTGTAATTTTTCCTTCTCCATTCTCTCATTTTGTGTTCTAATCTCTTCTATATTTTTCATTTCTTCCTCTTTCCATGCAGCCTCCTCTTCATCTTTCAACCTCTTTTCCACCTCTTTTACATGGAGTTCTTCCTCTGCAACTTTATCTTGTTAAGCCTTTTTCTATAGATCCTCTTCTTCAGCTTTCCTCCGTGCCTCAACAATCTCCTTTTCTTAGTCTAGCCCTTCAATTTTCCTTTTATGTTCTTCTTCTTCTTAAGCTAACTGTTCAGTAGCTAATCTCTAGGCACATTCCATTATTTCCTTCTACTCTTTTTCAGTCAATACTTCACTCATTTCCAATTCCTCACTATGTAGGCTTCTAGGCTCAAATTCACTTTCTTCTTCTCCAAGATCTTCCTCAACCTTCTTCAGGTATTCTTCCCATTCTTTACTTTCCTCTTCCTAATATGGAGTTTTCTTAGAGTTTGAAGAGACAGGTGAATCTATTACATTGATCACGAGAGGCTTTTCCTCTTCAATAGTTGTCCCTAAGGTTGATGACACAGTAGAAGTAGTATCCTTAATTTTTAAAGGGACAACAAAATGTCCTTCTTCAGTAGTTTCTTTTCTAGGATATATAGTAGCTAGAGGTGTGGCACCAAGACCTAAAATCACCCTAGTAGTAGCTGCTTCATAGGCGACTTTATCATTTTGAAGAGAATCATCAATTTTTTGTAATGAAAGCTCCTCTTATATTGGGGTAGGCTCTTCAGTGGTTGTCCCTATTTCTGCAACACCTTTTCTCAATCTTTTATATTGTCTTGTCTCAGTGGAAGAAGTAGCTTCACTACTAGAACCTCTTTTCTTTGAATCTTTAACCCTTGGTTGTTTTAACCAAAGCTCAATCCACTTCACACTCCTATCCACCACTACCCTTGATATTTTATGAATATTTGTATCCTCTTTTTCTATCTAGTTGATGGGCTCCAAATCCTTAGTGGCCACTTTATCCATTTCATATTAGGGATCAAGTGTGATCCCATGATCAATAGTTCCCTTCAGAATATGTGTTTTAACCTCAACATCTTTTATCTAAGGAATTGTAAATCTCTCATACCCCCATTTTCTAACTTGAAATTGATCTTGAAGGTTGGCCCAAAATTCTTAGAGAAGTGGTCGATGATAGGGAAATTAAGAAGCATACAAACTATACATCTTCCTCCTTAGATCAAAGAATTTTCTGGAAGTATGCTTTTGGAAATTCAAGGACTGAAATTCCTCTATTGTTGTCTTAGCCATTATTGAAGAAGAAAAAGAATAAAACCCCAATTGAATTGGGAAAGAATGGAAAAAAGTATTATGCTGTGTAGAAAATTTGGCATTAACCTCTGCAGCCTGAAGGGTGAACTCTATCAAAATCCATCTATCACCACAACACCTTGGAAGTCTAAACAGGTGACCATCATAACCAAAAAATCTCAAATAAGTGAACTTGGGATATTGAATAAACTAATATCCCCAATCTTGGATGAATTCCATTGCATCTCTTGATAACCTGAAACCAATGTCACCTATAATTTGATTTATAATAACATATACGAATGCATCATTAACTCTCTTGAAGTGTTTCTCTGCTCCTTTCAACTCTAGTTGATCATATTACTCCCAAACCTTCTTCTGATTTGGGCCCTCATTCATTGATCCTTGGTGTTTAATTCGGGAAACTATCCCATCCTTGTAGCATAGTATATGACATATGAAGACATATAAAATATCTTAGTTTTTGTTACCTTCTGTAGCTGGCATGAATTTTATCTGAAATAATCTACCCCCAATCCAATAATTTCTTTCCATATAGAATCAATTGGATGAAAGGAAACATCTAATGTTCAAAGATGTGAGATTTCTCCTTTCCAAACACTCTTTCCATTAATGTCATTATGTCCCCAATGTTCTCCTAGAATTATGACCTCTTTGGGTTAGGCGGCACCTTCTTTAATGACTTCTTTTATGATTTTAACCACCTTTTGTTAATGATTGTTTTGTTACCATCCACATCTCTTTCCAAAATTTCAAGTTCCTTAGCTTCAGTCATAATATTGAGCATGAAATAAGGAGGATCAAAAACTAATATGACCATTGTAGGGGTTAAGTCAATTATCACATTACCCTATGAGTCAATGTATTGCCATTGAGTAGGATTATATGTTTGTGCACCAGTTAGGATAAAATCAGGGCATTGCACAACAATAAGAAAACTAGCTACATGAGCTAACCCAAACTTTGAAATCCTCTTTTCCCTTGGAGAATCATCATCTAAAAATGTATCTTTGAGGAAATGTTCCAAATCAATGTTCCCTACCAATGTATCTATGATATTCATAACTTCGGACCCAAACTTAGATGGTATTGGGGCCCCTTATAACTTATTCTTCATGGTGAGAGGCACTTGTCCTAGCTTTAACCTCTTGGTCCTTGTTCCCTTAGATGTTCCTTCAGTAGGTACTTCCTCCTATGAGTCAGAAATTTGTTAATTATCCTACACTTCTGAAAATCATCAGATAAAGAAAAGAGACATGTGAAGAGAAATTTAACACAAGCATTCATATTATATCTGCATTAATTCAAGCTAAAGTCACCTCCAACAATTTAACTAGACATCTTCAGGTTTCAGGTTTGGGAAAAAACTAGGAACCTGACCATTCTAAGCATAAGACTGAACCCTATCGTAAGTTGGGATCGGGTTCAAGTTTGACACCTACACCTATGTTGATGAAATTTTTTATTGCAATGCCGCAATCTAATCTCATAGTGTATTTGAGAATCGAGATTGGGTCATGAATCAAAATCGGACCCATAGTGGGGGAACAAGTGCAAGTAGCTTCCCAAGTTCTAATCCTGATAAGATATTAGGAGTCAGGATCAAGACTTTATCACAAATCAAACCCTAAGTATGCATATTGGGAATAGATCAACTCTGAGTCCCAATCTTGATGTTATGTTGGGAGTCAGGATCAGGGCATCACATAGTTATGGTACCTATCAATGTATCAAAACTTTGATACCTGCTCGATTTTCAATCTCGATGGTAATGCAGGGATCAGAATCAGGACATGAAGTAGTACATTGTCAAAAATCATTTAACACTCTATGGTAATAATCTGATACCCAACCCCAATGGAACATCGGAAGTCAGAATCGAGGAAGTGAAAGAAACCTAGATTTGGAGAATGATAAAACTCTAAGTGTAGTTCCAATTCCTGATTCCCAAAATACAAGTGGGAATTAGGAATCACATATTAGGAATAAACGAAGAAAAAAATACATGTGACAATATCCTTAAATAGTGCCCTTGGGATCAGGTTGTTGTCGGGATCAAGATTATTGATTATAAAAATGGTTGAAACTTGAAATCTAACAATTCAAATAGTTTTGACTCAATGGTTTAGAAAAACCTTAGAAAACTAGGGCATGATGGGATGAAAAATCCCATGAGAAGCAAACAAAACAAAAAGCATGAGGGAAATTCCAAAGAAAAAAATGTGAAAAAAATGAAACAAGGGCAATGCAGAAGAACAAGCAAGAGAAAACAAACGAACAAGAAAATGCAAAAAAGGAAAACACCAAAAATACACAAACAAGAAGAAAATAGGAAAAAAATAAAACCCTACCTCAAAACACAACCAAGAATCTGACAGCATGATGAGATCGAAGATCTTCGACAAACCCTAACTCTCGACGTCACTTTGGTTTTCCTATTCAAACTGTACAAGCTAGAATGGACGGAAATCAAGGAGCACCAGAATAAAAACTTGTTCACACGTGTGAACAGTTAGACACTAAAATTGGGTTGGTCTTGCCTCAAGATCAAGGTGGTCATTAATGCTCAATTTCAAGAAAGAAGGTAAGTGAGAGTCAGGATCGGGTCAAGGGACGATACTAAACTTTTAGTAAGTGCAAAGTTCAAGCAAATGTCTAAGGTCTGAAACCCAAAAAATGAACAAGAAAAAGTGGGCATCAGGATTAGGTTGAGAAATGTGATAATGACTTTGAAAATTTCTTAGTGCTAGTTTTGACTTGAAGTTCGATCCCAAAAAACACAAAGAGAAGCAGAAGTCGGGATCGGGGTGGAAATAAGAATAAGAACTTTGAAAAAAAATTGGTGATGGTTCCAGTCCGAAACCCAACTCTGACACACAAAGAAGAAGACAAGGAAAATTGTGGGGATTGGGATTGGGACACAAGATGGAACTTGAAATTTTTAAAAGTAACAAGTGTCAATGTTGGTCTTCAACGCAAATCTAAAAGAAGAAAGAAAAACACAAGGCAAAATATGGGATCAAGATCGCAACATGAATAGGGACTCAAACCTTTCAAAAGTAACAAGTGCATGTTCTGGCCTAAAACCCAAACCCGAAAGACAAAGAAAACCAAAAATTAAGAGCAAAAGAAACAACTCCTAAGACTCAAATAAGAACACCAAGGATGGAACAAACAAAGGGGGATCCATTTTGACCCAAAAAAAATGGGGTGTTTATGCAAGGCATAACAATTGGTGACTTATCTGGGAAAATGGTTTACCCATTTTCAAGATATTGAAGAATTTAGTCACCCAAAACCTCTATTTCATGAACGTTTTAACTCAAGTATGATTAGTTATAGAAAACAAGGTTGAGGTTGAATCTCAAATGAAAATCAACAATAACAACATTGAATCTAAGTGTGTGCATGTATGGTGCATCTCTTTCCCTAAAGACTCTACCTACCCTTGAACAACTGTATTAAGATTCAAGCTACATGAGTTGAACCCTTTTTACTATCGTACAATGATATCCTAGGCATTGCTCCACTGCCATCTAGGCATTTATAGCCCCAATGGAGATACCTCTAGTTCTCTCAAAGCATTTCTCTACTGCTAGCCAGGCATCCATATCCTTGGTAGAGATAATTGAATGACCCTTATCATATTGATTTTTCCATCATTTATGCTTCTATTTTCTTTTCTTTTGAATGGGCTTCAATTGGAGAAATTAGTTTCTTATCTTTTCTCAATACTCAGATGTAATAACCTGAAATTCGGGTTGAGAAATATGGTGTACCTCATGATAGTGTTAAGGACTCAAATTTTTCACCTGAATCATGAATATAGTCACCCTAAGACAAATAAGCCTTTATGAAAATAGATGTTTCTATCTATTATGTGATAGATTCAGTCGTGGTTTATGGGATCACTTAAAATGCACTTGTTTGTTCCTAAATTTTCAAGCTATTATTAAAATGGACGTAAAACATAAGCCTAGAAACTAAAGTGTTCAACATACATTCTTGAAAATACCTAAATAAATTTCTCTGTCATAGTACCCCTAGTATACTTTGAATAACTACCCCTTTACTCCAAAATGGAGAGAAATGAAGGTCCCCAAAAAAAGAAAAAAAAAGGAAAAGAAAAAATAGAAAACAAAGGAAACACAAACAAACAAACAAACAAACCAAAAACAAGAAAACAACTATTTACATATATTCAATCAAACATATGATCAAACCTTCATGGGGAAAAATAATTTTTGAGAAACTATCCATTGACAAACAATGGGATAGGTTCTCCTATTAAGGTGCTCAAAAGAAAGGAATTCTCACCAAGGATCTCAACTATCTGATATGGACCTAACCAAAGTCAATTAAAATTTTGATGATCACCCTTCCTCTCTCTAGATTTGTCCCTTAACAAAAAAAGGTCTGATATTATGAAGGATTTAATTTTGGCTCTTTTTTCAAACCAACATTTGACAATAGCCTAAAGCTTGGAATTTTTTTGTAAAGCAACATCTCTTTGTTCTTCCAGATTGAGTAAACTAGTTAGTTGAACCTATATCCTATCATCATTAGAGTAAAAATCTTGCATGAACCAGAGAATAGGTATCTATAGATGAATAGGGAAGATTGGGTCTTGGCTATAGACTAACTTAAATGTGATTTTCCTAAGGTGGCTATGATTCTAGTCCTATCTACCCATAAAACAAATCTCAGTTGTGTGTCAATCCCTAGGATTACTTTCTAATAGCTTCTTAATTACCTCTAATAGATTTTTATTAATAGACTCTGCTACTCCATTCCCCTATGAGTATTAATTTGAAAAGTATTTAAAAACAATTTTATGCTCATATGCCCACTGAAAAAAATCTGTAGAAGAAAAGGTAGGTCCATTATCACATACCAGGGTGAACAGTACTCCAAACCTGATAATGATACAATCGTTAAGGAGCTTGATAACGACTTCAGTGGTGTTTTTCTTGCAAGGTTGATCTTCAATCCAATGCATACAATAATCCATTTCCATCAAAATAAACATGTGACCTATAGAAAAATTTGGATTAATCACCCTAACAAAATCTAATTCCCATTGGGAAAATGGTCTTACCTCGTATATTGGTTGTAGGGGCATCGCAAGATTGCGTTCTCTAGATGTTAAAGTTTGACATGTGTGACATGTCCTAACATGTTGATGAGCATCTCAAAACACATGGGGCCAATAATAACCCAATCTCAAAATTTGATGTGCCATAGAATCAACTGAACCATGCCTAGTACCATGTTTGCCATGAAACTCGACAATAGCCTATTTTTCTTGTTGTTGATCTAGGTAGCGCAAATAGACACCTTCAAAATTTCTCCTGTACAAGGCTCCTCCTTTGAGCATATAATGCAAACTCTTTAATCTCAATTATCTTCTATAAGTGGTACTCATTCCATCATAACATTTATTATTTAAGAGCAAGAAAATAAGATCTGCGTACCAAGGATCACCTGTGAATGATTGTACAGTGTACTATTGACAAGTAATCTTGGTATCAACGTCTTCCATAGACTTGGACAAGCCTTGTCCTTGGACCAACTTCATTGGGTGGATATCAAGGTTGAATTCTTGTAGGATTTCCATCCACTTTCCTCATCTTTGTCCCAGTTCACTCTGTATAAGAAGGGACTTCATTGCAGGGTCAAGAACTATGGCGGTGATATGACTACGAAGGATGTAGTGTCAAACTTTTTAACGACTTATACCAGTTTGAAGGCCTATTTTTCTAAGGGTGGATATATAATTTCAACATTCTTGAATGGATAACTCATAAAATAAATCAACCTTTCATCCCCTTCACCTTTTTGTTGTGTTAAGACAACACATGAATGATCAAATGCGAAAGAATAAATATAAAGAGGCTTTAGATAATCAAGCAATCGTTAGAATCGGTTCCTCTAATATAGAATATTTAATCTGAGAGAAGGAAAACTTATCCTTGTTACTCCATTCAATATTAGCATCCTTATTCATCATTTCATTGAGGGGTTTGATGATCTTCGCAAACCTGGGTATGAACTTTCTTACAAAATTTATCTTCCCGAAGAGAGATCTCATCTCCTTTTTGTTGTCAAGCATGGTCAATTTCATAATGGACTCCACTCTATCTAGGTCAATTGAAATTCCCCTTTCTAATATTATGTGACCCAATAATTTCCCTTCTGATACCCCAAACACACATTTCTTTAGGTTAAGGGATATACCATAACTTATACATTTTCCAAGGACTTTTAAAAAATTTGCAGCATGGTCTTCCCTATTCTTGGAAAATACAGTTAAATCTTCCATATATATGATAATACACTTACCTAAAAGGTACTTAAATGCCACATCCATTGCACGCTAAAAGGTGGCTCCAGTGTTTATAAGACCAAATGACATCCTTTGGTAGGAAAATTTCCCCCACTTGGTAATGAAGGTGGTCTTCATTTCATCCTCACAGTTAACCAACACCTGATTGTATCCTACATAGCCATCCAGGAATCACATCATCTAGGAGTCATTAACTATCTATAGTACCTCATCAAGAGAAGGAAGCAGGTAATTATCCTTTTCTAAAGCTTTTTTGAGGTTTCTAAAGTCGACACATTATCTGATTTCCCTACTCTTTTTACGAATATGGACCAAATTTGCAACTCAAGTCGAATGCCTTACTAGAAAAATTATCCTTTCCGACAACAAATTTTGTACCTCTTTAAGAATTAGAGGCTCTATCAAGGAATTCACTAGGGCATTTCTTTTAATGGAAGGGTTTCACTTCAGGTTTCAAGGGGATAGTATGTGTTATTACGAAGTATCGAAGGTTTTCAAATTTTCATACCCCCAAGCAGTCATTGCGATATTCACTTTTAGTACTTTAAATTTTTTATCTCAAAGGTGCTTCAGGAAATTTTTTCCAATAAATATATGTTTCTTTGGGACCTGAATCTGCCAAGTTGACTGACTCATACTTTCCTCCATTAGTATGAGTGGGCATTTTCTCACAGACCTAATGATTAAAATTGAATATCCTCTCTACTACTACCATTCCCTTAGGAATGTTGTTGGTTTTTAGATTCATTATACCTTCTATGTCACAATTTTTTGGATCCCAGTCTCCTTGATCTCTATCCAATTTGTCGATAATTTTACCCTCAAAGACATCTAAACTTGCCAAGAAGGTAAGTATATGTTGATCATCATCAAAAACCTAGAAATTCTAGATGTTTTCCAAGATGGCTAGGATCAAGAATAATTCCATTGAGAATATCTTCAACTTGGAATCCTGCATGGGTTCCAAGGTACTAGCAAAAACAACAAGTGCATATGTAATCTGGTTATCTTCTTTGGGATTCAACTTGATTATGAAAGCATCAAAGTCTTCTATCAAGTTCCATATATGGTTCTTGTATGCAACTAGTCTCTTGTTATGGCATGTGTATTGGCTATGAACCTACCACCTCAGAATCTCCCATAACCATCAGATTTGTAACTTTCTTCTAATGTGCAAACATCATTCCTCTAGCAAGTGCTTCATACTCTACGACATTGTTAGTACAGTCAAATTGCAACCTATAAGAAGCAAAGTAGGTTTTCCCTTTCAGGTTTTTTAGTTCAAATCCAACTCCACTCCCTATTTTAGACTTGGAACCATCAAATTTGAGGATCCACAGTTGATCATGGGCTGGGATTTCTTTCTTCGGGTGAGTTATGGGTGATTTATTATGAGAAATAGGTGGTGGCTCGAACTGGTTAAAGATATCAAGATCTAGAGACTGTTGTAAATGATGATCATTAGATATTTCACTTAGATTTAAAACATGTGTAGAAACTACTTCCTATATCTCATCTCGATCAACAATTTTATAGTTGGTTATCTTTTTGAGCAACCCCTTAGGTATTGGAAGATTAGCAGGGGTGGGTGTGTCAGAATTTTTTTGATATTCCTCAGTCTTATTTTACAAATCAAAAAATAAGATATGAGTTTTTCCAATTTGGGGGGAGACTTATTCCTAGGTACTATTGGTCCTTGTCAAAATAGTTGTGTCTCTAGCCTCAAATGGAAACTGATTCAGAAATGTTTGAGGATGGTGTTCATAGGTCTCTCCTAATTGAAAAAAATGGTTCAAAATGTCTATATAGGGTTGATATGCAACTCAGAATGACTTTGTTAATGGACCTTGCACTATTTCGGGAGTAATAAACTCCATAAATCAACCTCCTCTCCCAAAAATAGCCTATCTTGTTACAATTTTTTTTATTAAAACTTGTTGGTTGACAGTGGTCATAGGGTCAATGTGCTCTAAAGGTTTAGGGAAATTGGGATTAAATATTGGTTGAAATTTATTCCCTCCTATACACTCCTATCTTGGTTTCAAAATAGGCTACTTCATTGGGGTAGTCATACTCAGTGATCATATGTTTCAGATGATAATCGCTTTCAAACCTAATCTGAGTTGCTACCCCTTTCCATGGTAGCCACATGTGTGAGAAATCCAATGAGAGATAACCTTTGAGGCTTTTCATCAAGCCTCTGGTTAGGATAATTTTGTATGTTTCAGGGATATCAGCAACCTAAATATTCATATGATTTTGGATCCGTGGGTCTGATCCAATCTACACATGCACATTTTTTAGTTCTCCTACAACATTAACCTTAGTTTTATCTAACTATATCACTTTCTTATGAGTTTTAATTGGACTTAAATCCAACTTTTTGCAAATATAGAAAGGCATAACATTACCTAAGGCTCCAGAATCCAAAAGGAAATTATGTAGATTTTGTAACATCACACATCATAGTACTCAAGTAATCTCATGAATTTACTAGAAGGTAAATAAACTTAGTAAACATGAGAGAGAATTTAAAAAAAAAAAAAACATTTGCATAAGCACAAGAATATAGTATAACTTTTCCAGATAAAATTCAAACTGGAATTCACATGTAATCATAACTATAATCAAGATAAATCTTTACAATATTCATTTATATCACATGAGATACACTTAGCATAAAGAATAGTTTTACCTCATAGGTTTTGACTGTCGTAAGCTAGAACTTGGGGTTCACTGCATCTGGAATGTTGATCTCTATCTTCACAAGCCTCAGAGAGTCTACTGCTACAAAGGGAGAGCATCATCTGAGTGATTTTCCTCCAACCACAGACTCAAGTGGTCCCCCGCGCACTTCCTAACTGGAAGTGACCCGACCCTTCTCGAAGAGTATAGATATAAGGAACTATCTAGTTTATCCATCTGAGTCCTAGTGATGTTTCCTACAAAACTCAATCAACCATACAACTCTAGATCCCTTCTAGCAATATTCATGTAATGTAAGAATTAGGTATTTCAACCTTTTAAAAGTCCCTTATTGCATTCTTGCAATATCTAGGGTTTATGACTCCCTGTCATTTACTCTCAAGGTTCAATACCCAACATTTTTTTTTTATTAAATCAAGTTTCGACATTATCAAAGAATATCATAAGGTGTTATAAAGACTTCCTGTCTTGTTCTATGGTTTTGTCAACCTTCCACTGTCAATCATTATATAAATGTACAATGTCATATTCGACATAAGAGTAATAGATTTCCTATATCCTCCTTGTTTCAATACTAGGGTTTAGCTTCTCTAACCCATTACATGGAAATATCAAACATCCTTGTTTTTCCAAAGGTAATAACATAAGCTGACAAACGTATGAAAAAAATGCTTCTAGTCTTTCCTAGACCTCTTGGCATTGCTCAAGTTCAGATTTCATGCAACACGAATATCCATAGTATTCAAGGTATTTCCTCACGATTATAATATCTAAAGAAATACTATCATTTCGTATCAGTTGTTTAGATCTGAGACACTCTTTCTACCAAGGTTTTATTTAAAAGATAATAAGCTACTTTCGACCCCTTGGCCATCTTAAGTCTACTGACTTTCAACATAGGTTAAGTTATGAACTCATAATAACTTTTTGTCACATAAACCTTTATCAATCGTAAAAGTTTACCACCATCATATTGAATTGAGTTGTGAATCTCTCCTTATGTCCCATCCTGAGGTAAATCACTCCAATGATACCCAATTTGGACTATCTGTCTTATGTGCATTTAGCTTTAAAATAAGCTCTATTGAACAAGAACCATGAGATTTATATCATTGCATTTCCTAGTTTACTCTGTGTCTTGAGTCAACATAACATAAGTAATAGTTGATCTTTTTATAAGTTCTTCCTTAAGATATTTTCCTAAGGCCATATATAAAATAATAGCCATTCGCATAGTTGGCATTTACCTTCTTTAGTACCACTAGTTTATGGAATAACTAGGATAAGTCTTGTAATCAAGAACCTATCAAGCAATTACTTCACGTAGGGAAAAAGACATAAAGTCGTGGTTGACAAGAAAGACATAATATATCTGTAAATAAATGAAAAGAAATAATGACCTTCTCATATCCATGAAGAATCATAATAACCTCGATGTACACGTTATGCACAACCAGTCAAGGCTCAACATCATTTACTATCGAATATATAAGATTAAAGAAATCAAGTGCACATGACACCAACTCAATTGTACCACTGGGTTTAAGTGTTTGAGGCTATCATGGTGTGACCATTGTTATTATGGAATGCAACAAATATGTGGTAGCAATTCCATAGGCCAATACCCTTGACCTGCCTTTAGTTATAAATGATTATCACCCGAACGGCTCAATAATACACACTAGGTTTTCAATTTTTATCGACTGATAAGTGATTGAAGGAAAAATAGTATTAAAAGATACATGGCTCAATAGGGGTTTCAGGTATTTATAGGTGTGCATGCATGCACAACCTCCAAAGGTATTACGGCCTCAAGCTGGCCGAGTGCCCCTAAGACACAACAACTTCAAAGAATCATCAAAAATAGAAATAGTGAGGCTTCAAAAGCCTTCAACAATCAGATATAATCAACAAGCTATACATATAACTATATTCACGACTCAACATGTGTTATGCTTACATGATTAATTCCCTCAAGTTAACACAGTCAACATCCTCCAAAAGAAAAGTCTAAAACTATATTGGAAACCTTATTATGTATGTGCCATAAGCTCTAATTCATCATACCACTGCAACTTTCCACTGAGAGGGCAGAGAGACAATTTCTTAAATTAGATGAAGGAAGACTCTCTGAATTTAAAATGGCAGATTTCATCTTTTACTCCATTATTTCAAGAAAAGGAGAGAGAGAGTTTAAAAGCATGACCTGCTCAAACTTCAAATACACTATCTAGAACATTGTACCATCCTTTGGCTCACCTTAGTGCAAGTGGTTGATGGAATAGAACAATGCTCTTCCAAATTCTAGTGTAAGGAGGAAAACCATATTCCTATATATAGTCAAGGATCCATAACATCCGCAATATTCTCATGCACAAGGTGAAGATGGAAGCAAACTAAAGATATCAACCACAAGTCTTGAGGTGTGGTGGACTGCCAAGTGCAATCGTTGTCCATGCATATTTGGCTCGGTTTTCCATCGAAATGATGTTGAAGGTATGAGGGTCTGCATGTTTCCTGTTGGGATTGGTGTTGGAATGTTATATTTCAAAAACGAATGACCTGCCATCTTTATGGAACGCTATCCTCCTCTCACTTGCCTTTTTTTTTAACTTCCCATAATCCACACCCCCCATCTCCTAATATTCCGACCTCCCATGAATTCCCACTCTTGCTCCCCAAAGAATTCGTTACCAAAATTCATATATCCCCGATAGATAAAGCGAGTTTTTTTTTTTTTTTTACCCTTTTTCAAAGCATGGATTCCGCCCTTTGTATTACCCATGACCTCTCTTCCCATTTTCACGCCTTGAAAAGTTATTTCATTCTTCCTTAAGGAGGACTATCTTTCCCAAAATGGTTATCGACCCCTATCAAAACCCTTGTAGAGCCATTCCTAAGAAGGAATCAAAGACCATAAAAAGATTTGTTACCTTCCGCTCACACTGTTCCATAAAGGAATGGTTACCCTCAAAAACTATCGCCTCCTATCTTCCTACCCGATTCCACATATAGACATAGGAAAAAGAAGCTAGAATCCGTTATCCCAACGGTTATTTATTCGTTCCCAAGATAATTCCCAGCAAGAACGGTTAAAAGAATCATTTATCACTTAACAAATCATGGAGATAGCCACGACTCCAATCATGATAATGCTTTAAGTTTGCACATTGCTTAAGCATATGCCACCCTCAAGCATTATGACATGGCCTTGTAATAGCTTTTCAAAAGCATTTCCATTGAATTGAAACTTATATCACCTTCAATGGCTAAAAGGGATTTACTTCGCATTTAGACATTAGTAAATGTATATATATATATATATACTTACTACAATAACATTCAATTAAGCTCCCCATTAAAGGGTCGAGCAATTCAAATATGATTTGTCCCTCTTTTACTAAGAGTTGATTCGTCGTAACAACTTATGCATGTGCATATGTATCTATACGTTCTTGAATGTAAATGTTTGTACGTTGACAATATCTATGTCTTTGTACACATATATGCATCCATGCACCCATCTATACAAGTACATAAGCTTGCCTTATCCCACGTATACTGACATTCATATATTCATTTGTTTTATATTTTAAAAAGAGTTAATAACCCTTAAGAGAATCATATCAACACAAAGGTCGACTAATTGAGTACTATTGAAAAGCTTCTAAACATGTTAAACAACATGAACTAGACTTTAAACAACATCGACAACTTGTCGAGTCAACAAGTAAACTTAGTCCAAGAGGGTTGAGTATCAGTTATCCGACTCAACTAGGTTCACCATTTTGCATCAACATTAGACCTAAGATGGAAACAACCTGTTCTTTTCCTTGTATCTATACCCTTCTCTACAATGATGCTCTCCCTCCCTTTCTCGGAGGGCGGAAACCTATTTCCTAAATGCAACTTTCCATCACCAACTAAAGATTAGTGTATCAATATTCATTTCATAATCCTCATGAGATCATCACATCTTGACGATGTTTAAACACATGTCAAATTTTAGTCAAATAAACATGACTCATGAAAACATTGATTTTTCTAGCCATTTTAACTAGACGTCAAATCATTGAAACACGCATAATCATCTACTAATTACTTCAGAGTAAAAAGTAAAACATAGTTAAAGTTAGGGGTGTAATAGAATTCTTTCTTAAAATCCTCAAACTTAAAAGGAACGGGGGTGTCCCCATCTTACCTATGTACAGGATTGCGTTCATGTTAGTAGTTGGAGTCGCCTTAGTCTTTCCTTTCAACTAATTTTCCTCCTCCAAGGCTTTCAACATGATGTCATGTTGGGTGGGGCACCACTTCAAAATGTCAAAGAATGAAAAAGAGGTTTTTTATTTTTGCATTTCTAAAATGAAATCAAATTCCATATTATCATTCACTTGATACTTAGGAATGAATACATAATTACCTCTGTTTGGAAACTCAGGTGGGCCTTTTGGTGGAGGAGGATTGTTGTCAGCATTCTGATTAGGTGGAACTATTGGATTTTGTGATGTGTTTTTGATATGTGGTTGTCATTGATGTCAACACTATTAGCATTGTTGCATTAGAAGTTGTATATGTCGAGGATATTGAGAAAATTGTAATAAGAAGTGCTACAGGTTATCAGAGGAGTAGTGAAGTTCTTTCTATTGGTATGATCAGTACATTTTTTTTCTGAGGTTGTGGACTAAAGGGTTTCTTGCTAAGTATATCTAGTTTATCCACATCAAGTTTCAGAGATTTGCGTGAAGATTTGATCAAGTTATGAAGATTTGTATTCTGACAGTTTTTTTGTTACTTCAGTTTGTGTTCCAGAATGAAGATCATGTGATTCCAGTAAGTTCCATTGTTGTGGATGCTTCTATGATGTTTCATGATGCTTTTGGATGTTTCTAGTTCATGATCTATCTGTGTTGCTCGTCTGCATTGATCATTGTGCTTGTGATCAAATATTTTCTCTTGTGTGTTCATGTTTTTCATGTTCTTGGCCGACAAGGTGTTGAAGCGTGGTGTGGATCTTTGAGTAATTAATTGAAGTGGTTGATGTTTGAGGATGTTATTTTCGGTCTTCACTATGTTGTGGCTAACCTTGGTTGATTCACATGAATAATCTTTATTGATTTGGGCCGACTGTTTATATTCATTTTATTATTTCTTTGGAGCCAACTTATATTAATGCAATTTCTTGTTGTGGATATATAAAAGTGATTGTTTTATCATTTTAATGTATGTGTGTGTGTGTGAAGTGTAAGATTCCTATGTGCGAATAAAGTTCTTGTCGAAGGCAGAGCAGAGAGTGAAGAAGAGTGAAGAAGTGTTCATGTGCTTAACCAGAACTATGACCAGGCATTAGCATATGCTACTTTTCTTAGTTCAAAGTCTGATGGATTTAATCAGAACCTTTTTGTAAGATAGTGTGTCTTCCTTTAGGCAGTAAGCCTATTTTTTATTTGAGCAGTGAGCTCTAGGAAGTGTGCCTGAATGCATGTGCATTCCCCATTTATATTCTCTTATACTTTTAATAGGGTATAATCTTGTGGACTGAACTCCACCGTAGTTTTTCCCATAATAGGGTTTCCACATAAAAAATCTTGGTGTTATGTGTGATTCTGATGTGTTGTTCATTTATGCTTTCATGATTAATTTTTTGATCTAAGAATAAGGCAAATAAGTTGAATAAGTTTGAAATTCAGTGACAACTGATTCACCCCCCCTCTCAGTTTTCTACCCTTAAGTTTCCAACATGAACCATATTTTTGGGAGGGGAAGATGTGGTAAATGGCCCCTTATTCTAGTTTCTCAAAAAATTCCCTCCCTTGGTTTGGAAAGCCTGAGCATCATATGTATCCACTTCTAGTTCATTTCCCCCTTTCCTTGGGAAAGGAGATCCCTCATCAAGGGTAACAAAATTCATGGTTGTATCCATAGATCCACCACCTTTGTTGGGAGTATGGTTGGGAATAAACTTGTGCAATCTTAACCACTTTTTCCATCTCTAGACAGTTAACTTCAGAATGCGTTGTAGTGTCATACAACCTACACCAGTTAGTCATAAATTTCAGATCTGCAATGTTTGCAGTGTGTGGTTTATCTTCACTGGCTTGATAATTGTGGGGAACTCCCCCATTTTTTGGTCTAGTGTTCCACTTCCTATTGTTATTAGGCCTCTAGTTATACCCCCTATTCTGGTTCTAATAGTTTTGGTTGGGGAAATTTTGGCTCTAAAAACTTCTTTGATTTTGGTTGGAGTAGTTATTTTGGTTGGAATACCCTCCCTAATTCTGGTAATTCTAATTTTGATTTTGATTTTGAGGGGGCTAAAACTTGAGTTGTACCATCTCATTGGTCACCTAGGATAAATTTTTCTTCAAAGTTTCTAACTTTGTTGTCAAATGAGCAATATGCTCACTTTTTGTAGTAGTTACAACTGATGAGTGTGTCATGGGGTTAGACCCTCTAGCATGATTGTGAGAATTTTGAGTTTGCTGGGAGGAGTCTAGATTCCCATCGTTAAAAAATGGTTGTGGGGGTGGAAGTTGTAACTTAGCTAAAGGTCCATATGTAGAGTGGGACATCCCTGGGACTGTATTGAATAGAGGGGTTGGATTAGGCATCTGAGGATATCCTAGGGGAGGAAAAACCCCACCTAAACCCCCTACTTGTGAACTTATTTGTTGCTGCAATTTAATGGCCAAGTGATACACCTTAGACAGGGAATCAATGTCTAGCACAAGGTAGGTCCTTTACAGAAATAGGATGATTAGCGGGTCTATGGCCTTTAGGTATGCTTGGATGGCGATATTCTTAGCCACCAATTATAGGTCTTCTAACCACCTGCACATCCTCTAGAATTGTGTATTAAACAGAGGCAACGGTTCATATTGTTCCTTCCTGATTGTGGAAAATTGGTGGTATAAGATGGCGAGGTCAACATAAACCCAAAATTGGTTAATAAAGGCATCCTCTAAGTTTTTACAACTCTGGATGGATCAGTAGGTAAGTTTAGGTACCAATTGTAGGCCATATCTCCCAGTGAATATGGGAATATTCTACACACAACATCATGATGAGCTATTTGAGCCTGAATACAAGCATCTTTAAATGCTTGTATGTGCTCTTCAGAACTTCGTGACTCTCCATGGGTGTACCTAGGGAAAAATTTCTCTGGATTCTTAGGCATTTCGTGTATGCCACCAAGAATAGTTCTCAGTGGCAAAGGATTATTCACAAAGAATGACATGGATGGTGGTAGATTTGGTTGTTCCAGTTGTGGTATTGGTGGAAATCTCGGTGGAGTGAGTGGTGGTGTTAACGGTGGTAGGATCAAAACCCTACAAACCATGGGTCTAATAAGGGTTTGGAGTTCAACTAATGGTTCTAGATTTGTAATAGATTTGAGAAATCTATCAAAACTATCAAGTGAAAAGGACCCAATTTTCTCTAGTTTGTTCCTATGGGCCCTCCTTCTAGCACTAGTTCTGTTGATGGTTAAAGTAACACAGTAATGTTAAAATAGAATATTTCTACTCTATTTTAGTATGTCCAGTCCTTGACTCATCAAAACTAATATGGAGTCATTCATCTGCTCAAAAACTGTCATGAAAGTGTTGTTGTCCAAAATGTGCCTGGAACTAGTTGACTATTTTGATTCCATCCTTCTAAAAAATATATATATTATTTTTTACTTCTCATTCTCATGAGGAATCCCATGATACTCATCATAATTCTAGAAAAGCTATTTTACGACATCATCATTAGGTCCATCAACCTAGTCAACTTTGAACTTTGAATCTTTGAAATCCTTTTCTGTTGCATCAATAACTTCCTTTAGTTGGCCGATGTCTATGATTTCCCATTGCATATCACACCTGATGTCCATTAACTTATCTATGAGCATTGAATCAACGGTGTCTCCTTCTTTTACTATTTTATCTAGTCGTACCCCCCAAGCATCTTTTATCTCTCCCAATGATTCAAGCCTTTGATTTAGAGGTGAAGTATTATCAATGAGCCTGGAAACAATATCCTCAAATATGTCTGCATGTTCCCATATCTTATGAATGCCTTTAAGAATAACTATTCTTTGTTCAACAAGATTCTGGGTTTTGAAAATAGACACATTAATAGAATTTAAAATATATGCAAGGTTCTCATCACCCAAAATCTATGACTAGATTAACTCTTCACTTGAACATTTATCTATCACTTTTAATTTCCCCAAGTATTGCTTGAGCTTTTCCTTTTAATCCAACCATTTTCCTATGGATTCTTCTATTGTTTCAACCAAGTCAAGACCTATACGATAATGTTTAAAACCTTCATCTAGATGCTTATCCATGTCAGAATTGAAAACATTAAACTAATTATCAAACCAGGTGGCCTTCTTTTTCATTTCATTCAACCCATCCACCTCCTTATGACTCATAAAAATAGGGGTCTCTGATGGTGTGAGCTGCTTTGGAGTAGATTTGATCAAATCTTCAAAAAATATTTCATTTTACCAACTTGATCCTTAAGCTCATCTTTAGCTTTCTTTTCCTTGATCAATCGGGATTTGGTTGTGGTGGAAACAATATCAATCAGATTTATTTGTTGATTTCTTGTATGTTTTCCTAGATTAACAGTGCTTATCTGATAATCTCTAGCCTGCAATTCTCTATCATCCTTATCAACAATAGGAGTAGCAATTTCTGCAATCAAATCTCCTTCATCAGTCAACTTTGTAGTATGCACAACACAAGGCTTCTTCCTTGACTTCACTATATCTATCCTTTCTTTCATCTCATCCCATGTCACTGGCTGAGCTTGCACTTTTTTTCTCTTTTCTAAATTGAGCTTGAGCCAAGTGGGAGTAGTTGGTTGAGTAGTCATTTGCTGAATAGTAGGAGGTGTTAATGACAAAGGTTTAGAAGAAATTACCTCAATGGTTTGCTGAGAAGAATCCTTTTGTTGATCCTGTTATTCTTTCTGTAATTGTTCCTGCTCCTTTCTCTCATTTTGTGTTCTAATCTCTTCTATCTTTTTCATTTCTTCTTCTTTCCATGCAACCTCCTCTTCATCTTTCAACCTCTGTTGGAACTCTTTTACACAGAGTTATTCCTCTATAGTTTTATCATGTTCAGGAATTTTCTATAGAGCCTCTTCTTCAGATTTCCTTTGTGCCTCAACAATCTCCTTTTGTCTATCTAACTCTTCAATTTTCCTTTTCTGTTCTGCTTCTTCTTGAGCTAACTATTCAGTAACTAATCATTGGGAACTTTCCATTATTTCCTTCTGCTCTTTTTTCAGTCAACACTTCACTCATTTCCAATTCCTCACTATGTAGGCTTCCAAGCTCAAATCCACTTTCTTCTTCTCCAAGCTCTTCCTCAACCTTCTTCAAGTATTCTTCCCATTTTGGCCTTTCCTCTTCTTGAGATGGAGTTCTCTCAGAGTCTGAAGAGACAGGTGAATCTGCTATATTGATCATGGGAGGATTTTCCTCTTCAATAGCTATTGTCCCTGATGTTGATGACACAGTAGTAGTATCCTCGGTTTGTAAAGGGAAAACATAATTTCCTTCTTTAGTAGAATCTTTTTTGGGATATACAGTAGCTAGAGGTGTGGCACCAAAACCTGAAATCACCCCAGCAACAACTGCTTCATAAGTGACTTTAGCCTCTTTAAGATCATTATCAATTTTTTTTAATGAAACCTCCTCTTCTATTAGGGAGGCTCTTCAGTGGTTGTCCCTATTTTTGCAACACCTTTTCTCAATATTTTATATTGTCTTGTCTCAATGGAAGAAGTAGCTTCACTACTAGAACCTCTTTTCTTTGAATCTTTAACCCTTGGTTGTTTTAACCAAGCTCAATCCACTTCACACTCCTGTCCACCATTATTCTTGATATTTTATGAATATTTTTTTAATCTTTTTTCATCTAGTTGATGGGATCCAAATCCTTAGTGGCCACTTTATCCATTTCATATCGGGGATCAATTGTGATCCCATCATCAGTAGTACCCTCTGGAATATTTGTTTTAACCTCAAAAAAATTCATCTAGGGAATTTAAATCTCTCATACCCCTATTTTCTAACTTAAAATTGATCTTGAAGGTTGGCCCAAAAGTCTCCAAGAAGTAGTCGATGATAGGGAAACTAAGAAGCATACAAACCATAAATCTTCCTCCTTGGATCAAATAATTTTCTAGAAGTATGTTGTTGTAAATT
This sequence comes from Sequoia sempervirens, assembly GCA_007258455.2. Classification (NCBI taxonomy): domain Eukaryota; kingdom Viridiplantae; phylum Streptophyta; class Pinopsida; order Cupressales; family Cupressaceae; genus Sequoia; species Sequoia sempervirens. The sequence continues at coordinate 17,657,874 of VDFB02000003.1, forward strand.
CAAGGACTGAAATTCCTTTGTTTCTGTCTTAGCCATTATTGAAGAAGAACAAGAATAAAACCCTAATTGAATTAGGAAATAATGAAAAACAGTCTTATGTTGTGTAGAAAATTTGGCATTTACCTCTACAGCCTGACGGGTGAACTCCATCAAAATCCATATGTCACCACAACACCTTGGAAGTCTAAATGGGTGACCATCATAGCCAAACAATCTCAAATAGGTGAATTTTTTGGTATTGAATAAACCAATATCCCCATTCTTGAATGAATTCCATTGCATCTCTTGATAACCTAAAACCAATGTTAGATGTAAGTTGATTTATAATAACATATAAGAATGCATCATTAACTCTCTTAAAGTGTTTCGATGTTTCTTTCAACTCCAGTTGATCATAGTACTCCCAAACTTGCTTTTGATTTGGGTTGTCATTGATTGATCCTTGGGTATTTAACCTAGAAAACTATCCCATACTTGTAGCACAGTATATGACATATGAAGACATATAGAATGTCTTAGTTTATGTTACCTTCTATAGTTGGTCATGGATATTATCTAAAATAATTTCCCCTAATCCAAGAATTACTTTCCTTCTAGAATTAGTTGGATGAAAGGAAACACCCAATGTTTAAAGATGTGAGAGTTCTCCTTTCCAAACACTCTTTCCAACAATGTAATTATGTCCCCAATAATCTCATAGAAGTCAGACCTCTTTGGGTTAGGTGTCACCTTCTTTAATGAATTCTTTTATGATTTTAACCACTTTTTGTTAATGATTGTTTTGTTACCATCCACATCTCTTTCCCAAAGTTCAAGTGCCTCAACTTTAGTCATAATCTTGAGAATGAAATAAGGAGGAGGATCAAAAACTAATCTGATCATTGAAGGGGTTAATTCAATTATCACATTACCCTGTGAGTCAATGCATTGCCTTTGAGTAGGATTATATGTCTATGCAACAGTTAGGATAAACTTAGGGCATTGCACAGTAATAGGAAAAATAGCTACATGAGCTAATCGAGACTCTACAATCCTCTTTTCCCTTGGAGTAGCATCGTTTGAAAAAGTATCCTTAAGGAACATTCCAAATCAATGTGCCCTACCAATGTATCTATAATATTCATAACTTTGGACCTGAACTTAGATGGTACTGGGACCCCTTGGAACTTGTACTTCATGGTGAGAGGCACTTGTTCTAGCTTTAACCTCTTGTCCCTTGTTCCCTTAGATTTTCCTTCAGTAGGAACTTCCTCCTCTGAGTCATTTTTTTTTAATTATCCTACACTACTAACAATCATTAGATAAATAAACGAGACATGTGAAGAGAAATTTAACACAAGAATTCATATTATGTCAACATTAATTCAAGCTAAAGTCACCTCCAACAAATTAACTAGGCATCTTTGGTTTCAGGTTCATGTCAAAACTAGGAACCTGACCATTCTAAGCATAAGACTAAACTCCATCATAAGTCGAGATCAGGTTCAGGTTTGACACCTACACCTATGCTGATGAAAAAGTTTAGTGCAATGTTGCAATCCAATCCCATTGTGTTTTCAAGAATCAGGATTGGCTCATGAATTGGAACCAAACCCATAGTGGGGGAACAAGTGCAAGTAGCTTCCTGAGTTTTGATCTTTATAAGATATCAAGAATCGAGATCAAAACTTTATCATGAATCAGAACCTAAGTATGCATATTGGGAATAGATCAACTCCAAGTCTTGATCCTGATGTTATGTTGGGAGTTGGGATCAAGGTGTCACAAGGTTATGGTACCTATCAATGTGTCAAAGGTTCGGTGCCTACCCAATTTCTGATCCTAATGGTAATGCAGGGATTGGAATTAGGCCATGAAGTAGTACATTGTCAAAAAACCTTTAACACTCTATGGTAACAATCTGATACCTAACCTCGACGGAACATCAGAAGTCAGAATCGAGGAAGTGAAAGAACCCTAGACTTGGAGAATGGTAAAACTCTAACTGCAATTCCAATTCCTGATTCCCAAAATACAAGCGAGAATCAAGAATCGCACAACAATAATAAATGAAGGAAAAAACACATGTGACAATATCCTTAAATTATGCCTTCAAGATTAGGTTTTTGTCGGGGTCAAGATTATTGATTATAAAAATGGTTGAAACTTGAAATCTAACAATTCAAATGGTTTCAACTTGACAGTTAGGTAAAACCCTAGAAAATTAGGGCATGGCAGGATGGAAAATGTCATGAGTAGAAAATAAAATGAAAAGCATGAGGGTAAACCCAAATGTAGAAAATGTGAAAACAAAATGAAACAAGGGAAACACAAAAGAAAAAATAAGAGAAAAAAAACGAACAAGAAAACACAAAAAAGGAAAACATGAACAAGAAGAACGCAGGACAAAAATGAAACCTTACCTCAAAATGCACCTAAGAATCTAACAGCATTGTGAGATCGAAGCTCCTCGACAAACCATAACTCTCGAAGTCACTCTGGTTCTTCTCTTCAAACTGTACAAGCCAAAATGGATGAATACTGAGGAGTGGAAGAATAAAAACTCGTTCACACATATGAATGGTTAGACACTAAATGTAGGTTGGTCGGGCCTCAAGATCAAGACGAAGGTAATTAATGCTCAGTTGCATGAAAGAAGGTAAGTAGGAGTTGAGATTGGGTCGAGGGATGATACCAAACTTTCAGTAAGTGCAAAGTTCAAGCAAATGTCCAGGTCTGAAACCTGAAAAACAAACAAGACAAAGTGGGCATCAGGATCGGGTCGAGAAATGCAACAATAACTTTGAAAATTTCTTAGTGCTAGTTCTGACCCAAAGTTCGATCCCAAAAAACACAAAGAGAATCAGAAGTTAGGATTGGGGTGGAAACAGGAACAAGAACTTCAAAAAGTTTCTGGTGATGGTTTTGGTCTCAAACCCGGCTCCAACACACAAAGAAGAAGACAAGGAAAACCACGGGGATCAATATTGGGACACAAGACATAACTTGAACTTTTTAAAAGTAACAAGTGTTAGTGCTGGTCCGCAACCCAAAACCAAAAGAATAAATAAAAACACAAGGCAAAAGATGGGGTCAGGTGTGGAACACGAACAGGGACTCGAGCCTTTCAAAAGTAACAAGTACATGTTTTGGCCCGAAACCCAAACCCGAAAGTCAAAGAAAACCAAGAATTAAGAGAAAAAGAAACAACTCCTAAGACTCGAACAATAAATCCAAGGATAGAAAAAAGAAAGGGGCACCCATTTTGACCAAAAAAATGGGGTGGTTATGCAAGGCATAACAATAAGATCTTGAATTCATCATCTTCAATAAATACATTTGTGTCATGCCATGACACCATATACCGATAGGGGGATATTAAATTTTTTGATGTTGCTCCCCCTAAGCCACTTGCCTAAGTTTAATTTTTGATAGGATTATCTGCACCGAAGGTCAACACAAATGAATTTAAACTTCTGATTCTTCTTAGATTCTCCTTTCTTCTTCCAGATCCTTTCCATTTCCTTCTTAACTTATGTCGGATCAATCTTGGTGATTCTTTCATATCTCTTTTTTCAGATAGTCCTTTTTCACATTTCTGCTTCTACAATCTCTGGCAAAGTGTCCTAGTTTGCTACAAATATGACAAACATCATTCTTCCACCCAAATTATCCTTTGTTCAATCTATATCTACACTGGTTAGCCTTGTGATCAAATTTATTACATGTATAACAGTAGCCATTGAAGGGTAGAAACATTCTACCAATATGAAATCTATTCACCATCATTTGATTCCTACACTTAGCAGCTTTATGTCTAGTTATTTTTCATTTAAAACATTGACCAGTGAATGATAAAGAATTTTGATCCATTCTATAAAAAAAATTTGTTTCATTTCCACAATATTTTTCCCTATGTCCAAATATATTGAAGGAATAACAAATACTATTGTACAAGTTAAGTACCTTTGAGCATTAGGTTGTTTGATAGGAGTCCTTCTTGTATTGTTTCTTTGATTCTTGATCTATTTACCATTTCCTTGAGTCTTCCTTTGATTGCTAACCATATTAGGGAATTGATTTGCTTTTTAAATTTTTCCTTCTTCAAGTCCCAAACCACTTTTTTCCTTATAAGGATTTTTTCCTGTAACCAATTCATCTAGCCTTGTAGAACTTGTTTTAAATTTATCCTCATTATCTCTTGCTTTCTCCAGTTTTGATCTTAAAGTTACCACTTCTTGTTCAAGCTTGATGCATTCATCAATCTTGCTCTAAATTTCAACTTTTTGATAATCCTCAATTCTCCTCTTTTCTTCCACTTGTTTTCTTAGTCTCGTGATGTCCTCATTTGCTTTCTTCACTTGATCACTAACTTCTCTATGTCTTTCTTTGAATTTCTTGATTTTTTCTCTCAGTTTCTTGATGCACTCATTTGCTTCCTTGAGGATTTCCTTCAAATATTTGTTTTCTCCTTCAATTCTTTCAAGATATTCAAGATCAATTTCAAGCTATTCAGCAGGAACCTCTTCAATCATATTCAACATATTCAGCAAGAACCTCTTCCAGAGGAATAAAAAATCTCTTATCTGCCATGTGTTCAAATTCCAAGATCTTCCTCAAGTTGTTAGACTTCTTAAGAGGAACCAAGCTTTGATACCAATTGTTGAACACCTATAATACTGAGAGGGGGGTGAATCAATATTCTATTAAACCATTTACATAATATCCATCCAAGTAAAAACATAATTCTAACTGTAATAACAAGTGAAAGCATGGAATCAATACAAGATCACAACACACATAAACACTAGTATTTTTACGTGGAAAACCCAGAATGGGAAAAACCACGATGAGGATTAAATCACAATATAATATATTTGGATATAGAATATTACAATGGCTCACTGCTAGGACACACTATCCTTGAAGGCTCAAATCCTGAAGTAGTTTACAAAACAGAGTATGGAAACACTACTAGAATGATAACTGAGATAAAATGCACCTTCCTTGTGCTAGAGTTCAGTTCCAATGAAGCACAGTGTACAAAAAACTTCTATGTATAGTGTACTCAACAATTCTATCTTTTTATAATTTCACACATTCACATTGTATAGAAGTCCATACATGATCTCACTCACCACACATACATGTTCATGTCACCACTCTAAATCCTCCAAAAATGTCTTGCATATATATACTGTATACACTCACATACACTAATTAGGTCGGCCTAATTAGAGTAGCCTTAATTCAAATAAAAAATAACTTTTTTGGATTTATTCTTGAAACATATTCATCCTCACACTCAACACAAGTGTGTAACATATGATATAGGTCAGCATAGGCCTAATATGGATCCCTTTAGAACTCACAACACATATTTTATCTTCTTAGTACAAATTCATAATTAGGTCGGCCAAAATTAGACATAAAAAATCAATGAATTCAAATGTATATGCATTTACAAGCCCCAAAAATTTTCAATCCATCAAATTCTCCTTTAGATGACATAAAATAACTCGTCTTCAACTCTACAAGGAAAAAAAATTAATTATGAGAAAATGCATAATCTCCCACATTAATGCATTATATAGAAACATAATGTAGTCCTCAAAATAGAAAACTGTTATTTATATCTTGTGTGTGTGTTCACATATCACCATAAAACTTAAGGTAAGATGAACCTCATAATCATAAATCTATGTATAAAATCCTATAGAGATAACATAATTTATGGTCAAATATGGACCAAAAAATTGACGCATTGAACCAATATATAAACAGAGCACTGTGTACCAGCATACTGCTAATTGTATCTTTCCAATCCATATAACCAAGCTACGTAAATCTTGTCAAAATATGTAAATGGTGACAAGGTAAAACATATTAGCAGCTCCTGAATGAATCTTACAAGATAAGATAATCCATACCAAAATATTGGATCAACAAAATTTCAGTACCAGAGCAACATGGCTCGAATCGTTATTACTAGAGCAACTAACAATATCCCAGATGTTAATGTTGACATCAATGACAATAGAAAAAATTGGTAACCAATTGACATCAATGAAAAAAATCCAATTTCCAATATCCCCCATTCTCCATCCTTCTTTGGTGCAAGCACCGCAAGTACCACACATGGGCTCAAACTTTCTCTAATAAGTTATTTCTTCAATAGTTCCTATATTTGTCGATACAACTCTGCATTTTCTATCAATGTCATTCTATGTGCTATTTTTTTTGGAAAACTAGCTCCTGGTATTAGATCAATTTAATGACTAATACTCTAGAACTTTGGTAAACCGTCTAGTACATTATCTGAGATGATGTCCTTATACTCTACCAACAACTCTGTAACTTCTTCACTCTCTCCAGTGGGGTTATTGATCTTCAGACCATTTATTTTCTTTGGAATTAATGGAAAACACATGTTATCATGCCTTAATCCATCAAGAAATTTCCTTCCATCTACCAAACATAGTCTTCCAGTGCCACAAAATTCAGGCTTCTCCTCTTCCTCCAAATATATCAACTTGATTCTTCTTCCATTTGATGTCATCGTGTAAGTTTTCCTTCTTCCATCATGAATAGATTTATTATTATACTGCCATGGTCTCCCTAATAGTAGATGAAACACATCCATAGGCATAACATCACACAATGCTTCATCCTTATATGATTGAATATGAAATTTTACCAAACATTGTTCATTTACCAATACCTTATGTTCATCTTGAATCCATGCTATCCTATAAGGGTTTGGATGTTTCAATCTCTTCATATTCAAATTTTCTACCATCTCCTCTAAAACTAGATTATTAGTACTACCACTATCAATGATAGCTTTACATACCTTTCCTTCGGGCTTACATCTAGTTCTGAATATACTTTTCCTCTGTAGCAATTCTTTCATCACTTCTTCATGCATCAAAGCTCTTCTCATCACCAATGATTTTTCTTTCTTAGATTCCCCACGTGAATTTGGGGATCCAATTTATTCTTCCTCAACATATGATGTCCTTCTGGTATGCTTAGGTTTCTTTCTAGTACTTTCCTAATGACACTCAAATGCTCTATTTCCTTCACCTCCACACTTGAAATAGATTCCTCTAAATGGTCTTCTCTAATATCTTCCTTCATTCTAGTACAAATTGTGACTCCCTCTATGTCTATAGTATGAATTATTTTCCTTCACCTTGCTTCAATAGGGCTTTATATCTTTTCTCTTCTCTATATAGGGTTTTCTTTCTCTAGGTTGGAATACATTATTGAGAAATCTTCCTTTTGCACTTCTCCATTGCTCAAATTTCTTGGTCAACTTTCCTTCCACTTTTAATGTCATTTGGTACGCCTCTTCAATTGATGTTATTTTAACTAAACTCAATTCTTTCTGAATGCTTGTTCTTAGTCCATTGATATATCTCACAACTTTTTCTTTGCTTGCTTCACTATGACTGGTTCTAATTATCATCTTGTATAATTCTTCAATATACTCCATAAATGTTTCTTTTTGTCTTAGATTTTGCAATATTTTCATCAATTCAAGTTCATAATTTGTTGGTATGAATTGATTCTCCAATTTGGCTACCATTCTATTCCATTTGATGATTCTTTCCTTACCTCTTCTATTCCTATCCAATTGGACTTCTTTCCACCACAATGCAGCAAGACCCTTCAACTTTGCTTTTGCAAACCTAACTCTTTCTAGATTTTTTATTTATTCATATTCAAATTACTCCTCCATTTCATTGATCTAATCGATAAAGTGAATTATAGATCATTATGAAAATTCTTACAAAATAAATGAAAATCAATAGATCTTTCTTTAAAAACTTTTTATTGATAATTAAAAATGTATAGTGTCCCACACAAGCTATAGGATTAACTCTTCCAATGCAATATAAGAAATAAAGTATACATTTGAAGAAGGAAAGTAAAAGCATATGAAGGGAATAGGGATCTATCATTTCCTAAATGATGAATCCCAAGGTTGAATGATTGCATCTTTGTTTCAGCTTCTGAGTGCTCCTGAATCCTCTAAAAGGTTGCTCCATTGCTCCAGAATTCCTGCAAGAGAGTAGAAAGGTTGTGTTAGATATTGGGGTTGATATTCACTTCATATACATCAAAAAATATATAATTTACACTCATATGGAATTGAAATGATTTTTGCAATATCACAAAGATCAGAGAAAGAGCAAAGGATTATCATCAATATCCATTATATTCTAAGTTTCACTATTTTTATCAAACATGTTTGTTCAATGTGCAAGTATAGGTGAAATTTTCATTGTTGGATTATCTTCACATTAACATCGCAACATGTGGAGTAAACTGGGCTCCCACAAGGGTTGAGCCCAACATGTTGTCCTCTCAGTTTCGAAAGAGGAATATAGTGTGAATTTCATAAATTAAAATAGGTACAAGTCACTTTTATATGATAACATTGTCATCAAAATAGAGTATACCATAGTGATGTTGCTCAAGGGGCAGCAACCTTGGCATCATTTACTGGAGATTCACTTGAAGCCAAAGGATAATCAAATGAAACTTAAGGTATAGTCCTTTAAGGATAGCTAAATACAAGACAAAAGGTTAGTCATGAATAAGGAGTGTATAATGCAATGAGCATAGTCCAATGGTAAACATGATATTCAATGTGAAAACAATGGTGAAAAAGACCATGAATAGCATTGGAGTATAGTACATATGAATAGTGGAAATGAGTTGATAAGTGATTAAGAATTGCTTTAGGGGAAACCTATGCAAGAATAGAAATGGCAGTGGCCACAAAAAGAAGCTAGCACAGTATTAAGGCAGTGTTATCCAATAGATGGACAGTCACTATACAAAGTCATAGTGAAATTGGTTTCCTTATGCAATTATCAATCTCATGAGAATGACAGTCCTCTTTAAGTTCAAAGCATGGTGACAAAAGACAAAAAGAGAGTATGATCTTAGTTACATGGCTTATGTGGATGGTCAAGGATATAAGATGCTAGACTTCAATCTTATTGATATAAGGAGGATTATGGAAACTATTCAAAAAATGAAAGTGATGTTGATTTTTTAGTCATCGTAATTTCATGATTGAGATAGATATTGTTCTCCTCAGTGGTTTCCTTGCCAGTTCAACTTGTATGCTTGATGCATATGGGATGCAAAAAGGATTATGGACATCTATCCTCCCAACCAAATAAAATGTTATTGAAAGGTGGTTCTACTGTTGCCAAGTAGAGTAGTGGTGAATAGTGATCATTGAAAACCTATTATGCTATCATGATAGTCTCAGACTTGTAGGGTTTTTAGAAGCATCTATGTATGTAGTTCTTTTTTTTCCTTATCAAATTTCAGCTCAAGTGGAAAAATGACAGTCCTTGATTGTAATAAATTGGAAGAAGCTTGTGATGCAAAGGTAGTTTAAGAGTTGACATTCATTTAAAGATAATCATAGAGGAAAATTTAGTCATAAAAGGGGAGAGATGTGAGAGTATTTCATGAAAAAACAAAGATCAAAATTTCCAAGATGTGTCTCATGGTCCAAGCATCATATGGAAGGAAGATCAATGATTAAATAAGGTTGTTTCCTCAAACAATCAAACATACAAAGAAATACAGTGAAGGCATGTGACTATGGAGATATAAGGAGTAGAATAATGAAAGCCCTAGATATACCTACAAAACCCTCAATACCTATAATATGTGAAGTCATGGCCATGAGAAATAGGAGAACCAGAAAATGCAAGGAATGAAGCTTTTAAGCCATGGGTTTAGGGTAAAACCAGAAGAGAAATACAAGATTTGAAGCCACGACCTTCATGAATAGAAGCCCTCAAGTTAACAGAGTGATTGCAAAGGAGAAATTCACATAAAACCAAAATGTGTTCATCTATTTTTCATAATGGAGCTCAAAATGAGCTTTTTATTCATAGGAAATAAAAAGAATGGTGTTGTTTCTACAGAAAAATGACTTGCACATGAGAAACCTGTTTTTCTTCTATGTGAAAATAACCTCCAAATTTAAGTAATGGTAGTGGTGCCATGAAATCCTCTATGAAATCCATCTAGAGACTCCATGAAAGCTGAGACCATGGCAGCGCCCTTATCACAGTTTTCAATGAGTGCAAAATGAAATGATGCAAGGTGAATAGCCAAATTTTGTTTGAGGGTTTCATTTACCCTAATATTGGCTGATGGGAAAAAGGCATTTTTTCCTTTCTCTTTAACTTTTACAATGCAATTTTATTCCCCTTTGTGTTCATGCCTAGTGCCTAAGACTTATGCTTTATGTCCAATGCTTATTTTGCATCGATTTGAACTGTAAGAACATTTATTTAGGTGATGTTATTATAAATCCCCTTATTTAAATGTTGTATGTAATGCAAAATAAGGAATCTTTCTTTCAAGTTACGGTCAAAGGGGTTAGTTGAGGGTTAATAATGACTTGTGCCAAGCATATAGGGAAGTTGGAGGAGGTTGACCAACATGTGGAGAGAATGTAGGTTATTTTTGACTTGGTTTTTAGAGGGAATGAGAGCATCTAGGGGCAATCTCTCATGCTTTTATGATGGGTAAGGTCAAGGCTTGACCTTTTCTTCACTTTGGAGTCATTTTGGGGGGAGTTTGGGGTCTATTTTTAGGGTTTTTTGGTTATACACGACCAAGAAGTTTCTAGTTCCTATCTAGGGGAAACTTGAAAAATCATAAGTAACTTCAAACATCAGTTTTGGAAGTTAGTTCTTTCTTTTTCCAGTAGTATTGTAACTCATTTTTGGAGTTTTCTTTCAGTAGGAGACAATATTGTAACTCTTTTACAGGCATGTATAACAATGTTTCACCTTTTTAGATCAATGAAGATAATCATTTTTTCCCTCTCATTTTTTGTTTTATTGTGTGAATCTTGATGATTGATGCAATTACATGTGATGTCATATTCCTTGTTATTTTGTCTCATTATCATCACATTTGTGCAGAAGTATATGTGTGTTGCAAGTTTTAAGTTCTTTCCTTCTTGAATTGGGTTCATTGGAACCTTATTATGAAATATTTATGCAAAGAATATAAGTATTTGAGTTGTGCATGTTAAGCTTGTTGTTGATTGTATATTTAGGTGCATCACCATAAGAGTTTAGTTTCATTTCATGTTGCCTCCTTACGCTTTCCTCTACAAAAATTTAGTTTAGTTAATTAAGTGAGTACCTTAAGATCCAACTTTCTCTGGAGGTTCTTTTTTGCTTTAGGTAACCCACAACCTAGAAAAGTTTCCATGTTTCTCCAATATGCTAGGTTTTGCAACTTAGCAATGGCGTAATATTAGGAGAATATTTTTTGGCACACTCGATGGGACTAGTTCAGTGAACTTGTCATCAAAATACTTAAATATTTGGTGTTTCTCTTAGTATTATCAACCTTTGGAGGTAGTACGAACAACACCATAACAACTCCAATTATATATTAGCTGGTTTCAATAGTTCAGATACCTGCAACTAAATGAGGTTGATGCTACTTTTTAGCTTTTTATCATTTGAAGTTCATTCTCAACACTTAGTAACTCTAATTGGTGTTTTAACCCACTTTCCAATGTTTCAAGACCTTGTTGTCTATTTCCATTCCAAGTTTGTTGTCTAGACTTTCCTATACTTTATTTTTTACCCTTGCAATGTCTAGTTATCAATACCACAATGGGTATTCTCCTCTATTTCATGAAAATTCAAGATTTTGGCCTCCAAACAACCTTTCTTCTCATTCCAATCATCATTACTAGCAAGAGAATTTTCAAACCACTCTTACTTATCCTTCTTTGCAGTCTGTTCATGCCTATAGTCAACCTTGTGAAACCCATTATGCTCTAAATCAAACATGCGGCCTCTTTAGTCAGTCCCAAAATGATACTGATTTGGGTAGCATTAAGAGTTTGATGTTGGATTTCCAAAGGAAAATTTTAGAAATAGATAAATATAGTATAATATGTAGTAGGAAGTGCTTGCTCATCAAGCTCATATTCATCAAAAGGAGGTAGAGGCACAAAGGTATGAATAGGAGTTTCTTGTTAGACAAGTTACAACCAAAGAAGAACAAATAAAATACTTTCTTGCACAAGCACAAAGGTATGAAACCCAGTCAACCCCTTGCATTTCTAGTTTTATTTTAACTCTTCATGTAATGATGAATCATCCTTTGAATTAAGAGGTTTCCAAATCCAAAATACTTAGTTTTAAGAAAGAGAAACCTTTTGAGTCCTCAAGTAAGCCTCCTTGTCTCAAAATTCCAAGTTTTAGGAGTGCTCTTTCAATCCAAAATCTAATTCATAACCAAGATCAATCCATAATTCCACATAGTGAGCATACCAATGAGCCTTCCCCAATGTTTAAAATTCCAAGTTTTAGGAAACTTTCTACCCTTAAGATTCCAAGTTGGAAAGAGCCATCTTATCCACCCTATGAGGTTCTTCGACCAACTATACAAATGGAACCATGCTCTAGCATCCAGAAAGAAGAAGAAGAGAAAACCCTTGATCAGGATAGCTATAGAGATACAAACCTATTGAAAATAGCTATAGAGAAAAATGATTAGAAAAAGAGAAGATTGGACAGGAAAATCCCTTTTAAGATGTATCTTTGAATGCTTTAACTTATGGTCTTCCTTATTTTGATGAATATGGTAAAAATGATTCAATAGGAAAATAGGGTGAAAAGGTGAAAGAGGTTGATGAAGAAGAGAAGTTCATAGTTTGGAATGATGAGTTACCTTCTTTCATTTAGCATAATGAAGAAGGTGTGAGTCTAATCACACCAACAGTAGTTTCAGAACAACAAGAAGACATCAAACAATGTGGTGAGTTGATGATTGATGACAATCAGTATGACTATGGGGCCTTGGATCATGTAGAGGAGCATAAAACTAAATATGACACCATTTTCCAAGAAGAGGAACAAGATGATGTCTCATCTTAGCCTTGTTAAGAGGAGTTTCTTCAAGACAGTGGAAATATTTTATTGAATTAATAAGAGGACAACACTTTGGAGAAATATTTTGAAAAGAATGACCTTGTTCTTGAGGATAAAGAAGATGTCCCAACCAGAAATCTTTTAGAACTTGAAAGGGAGCCCAAAGATATCACACATGTACAAGAGGTTAACATTCCTCAAGAGGATCATGATGATTTTTATTTTTGGGATAATCTAGATGAGTTTTATGCTAACCTTGATGTCAAGCTAGCTCTCAAATAAGAGGAAGAAAACCATGAAGTTCCAAATCAGTTGCGTGTACCACAAGAGCATCCCATGACACCTCATTTTTATCTTAGTAATGAACATATTAAACTCATTCCATCAGTTGAACCTTTTTCCCTCCCACCATCTCCCTTTTCAAAGGAGGGCTATTATTTGCAGAGAAAATAAAGGCTATGTAGGTGAAGAGGAGAATATTTTGAGTGAAAATGATGAAGGAATAAGTATTTGTAGCCCCTTTTGTGACATTAAATAAAAATATAGACTTCCTACAAGAGGATGATGAGCATGAATAGTTGGGATAGTGTGTAAAGCAAGGGGATGGTAATGAGGAGGAAGATGTGGTCTACTTGTTTGACTAGATGCCTTGTTTTGTTGAAAAGGATGAAGATTTGAGGAAAAATGAAGAATATATGTCTATGATAACACAAGATTTGGGACAACTACAAGATGTTAAATAGTGTAATCAGTTGTTGGTTCATGGAATTCAATATGAGAATGAAGCTTTGACTCATCAGGAAGTCTCTTTTTTCCCAACTTTGGATATTGATCCAACACCAGTTGAAGTAGAAGATCAAAAAAAAGATGAGGAACAACATGATTTGGAACAAAAAGAAACCAGAAAGGAGAGTTTTGTATGTTGTGGTTGTGTTTCTGATATGTGGTTGTCATTGTTGTCAACACTATTATTCACTTGAAGTTGTTTATGTCGAGGATATTGAGAAAATTGTAAAAAATGAGTTACAGGTTGTCAGTAGTGAAGTGAAGTTCGGTATGTTGATAAGTTTTGTACGTTGATGATCAGAGGTTATGGACTAAAGTGTTTGTTGTTGAGTGTATCTAGTTTATCCATGTCAAGTTTCAGAGATTCGTGTGAAGATTTGATCGAGTTATGAAGATTTACATTCTGACAGTTTTTATGTTGCTTCAGTTGGTGTTGTTGATTGAAAATGATGTGATTTCAGTTAGTTCAGTTGTTGTGGATGCTTCTCTAGTGTTTCATAATTTTTGTGGATGTTTCTTGATCATTCTCTATCTTTTTTGCACATTTGCATTGATAGTTGTGCTTGTGACCTGATATTTTCTCTTGCGTGTTCATGTTTTTCTTGTTATTGGATGACATGGTGGTTGTAGCATGTTGTGGATCTTTGAGGAGTAATTAATTGAATTTTTTTCATGTTGGAGATGTTGATTTGGGTCTTCACTAAGTTGTGGCCAACCTTGGTTGATTCGCATTAATAATCTTTAGTGTTTTGGGCTAATAGTTTATATTCATTTTATTATTTTGTTGAGGCCAACTTGAAGGGATGAAATTTCTTATTGTGGATATATAAAAGTTATTGCTTATTTGAATTGAAGCGTGCGAGTGAATTCCAGAGAGTGCTTTTGTGTGTGTATGTGTGAATATCATTCGAAGGCAGAGTAGAGTGTGAAGAGGAGTGAAGAATATTTAAGAAGTGTTCATGTGCTTAACTGGAACTATAATTAGGCATTAGCAGATGTTATTTTTTCAATTCAAAATCTGGATGGTTGTAATCTGAATCTTTATGTAAGATAGTGTGTCTTCCTTTGTAATTAAGCAGTGAGCTCTAGGCAGTGTGTCTAAATGCATGTGCATTCCCCATTTATTCTTCTTATACTTTTAATAGGGTATAATCTTGTGGACTGACCTCCATCGTGGTTTTTCCCCTAATAGGGTTTCCACATAAAAAATATTGGTGTTATGTGTGTTTCAAATGTGTTGATTTAGGTTTTCATGCTTATGAATCAGATATGAGAATAAAGTTAATAAGTTGAATAAGTTTTAAGTTTTTGTGACAACTGATTCAGCCCCCCTCTCAGTTGTTTTCCCTTGTGTTGCCAACAATCGGTATCAGAGCATGTTCCTTGGAAGAATTTTAACATCTTAAGGTGATCTGGGATGGCAAGTTACAAGAAGGATAGTCTGAGATTTGATGGAAGAAATTATTCTCTATGGAAGACTCGAATGAAGTGTCATTTAAGATGCATTGGTGAACCCTACTGGAGCATTACATATAATAGGTATGTTATTCCTCAGAATGGTCCTACTACTACTACTGAAATTAGAGATGTTGAGTATAATATCCAGGCTAAGGAAGCTTTGTTGAGTGCTTTGACTAATTCTGAGATGACAAATGTTATGTATTTGAAGACTACTCATGAGATATGGAAAAAGTTGGAAACCTTGTATGAAGGTGATACTAATGTGAAGATTGTAAGTTGCAAGGGAAATATGAAAGGTTGAGAATGGGTGATGATGAGAACATTAATACTTTCATGAAAAGAGTGAATGAACTTGTGTGTGGTATTAGATGTGCTGGTGGACAAATATACAAATATGATATTGTTGCTAAAGTACTTAGATCCTTGCCTGATTCTTACAACGTCAAAGCTAGTGCTATTGAAGAGCTCTAGACTCTAACAAATATAACCAAAGATACGTCGGTTGGTAAGCTGACTACTTTTGAGTTGGGTGAATTTGTTGATGCCCTTCCTAGGCTGAATTTGTATAGGCTACTACTATAATGCCCCGCCGTGTGAACCCCAAAGGACAACAAACACCAGACTTTTTTTTTTTTGAAAGTGAAACATTGCATACGATGAATACACGCATACATTACATGAAAATAAATTATGCAATTACAAATGCATTCACGTCCTTTGGGGTACACAGAACGGTCATTACGAATCATAAAATTTTATCAAACAAAAGTGAATAAACAACCAAGATTACACAATGATGACATACAACTATTAATGATCAAAAGTGTGGAAAACAATACATCATTTTATTGCAATTCAATTCATAGTTCAATAGTACAATTGTGGAGCATATTTCCATAGATACAAGACATCATGGGCACAATAATACATTACATAATGCTTCCCTTATATCAATGGGAAGAGTACGTCAAGTACAAGAATGATACATCAATGAAGAATAAGGTACAAAATGAGTAGTCTTCAACCAAGTGAAGCTCTGGAACTCTGCATCTATTTCTACATCACAGACACATCTTGGGAACCCAATGGGGTGCGTAACATGTTCCACCTGACCACGTGGACCCGAAGGTCCACCCCCCATGCTAGGAGATGACAAGAAAGACCCATGACCAAGATATATAAACATGACGATCACAAGACCAAACCACAAGGTCAACCAAAACATAACATACAACAATCTCATCGACTACTTACAAGGTGATGACTTCTAGAGGCATACAAAGGGAAAGGCCAGGAATACTATAGCACCAATATTCATATACTCCCAACTGAAGGGTACGCAAATACTTGGGTTCCCAAAGAAACTCACATCATGGAACTCCAGAATGACTAAATAAAATTTACAACAAGACAAGTGTAGAATAGAAGTAATAATCATGACAACGATAACAATCAACCAAGCTCATGTCAAATAATGTTTTTTTGTTCTTTTTTTACTTGAAAGATAATAACAACTTAATTCACTACTTACAACTATAGTAAATTATCACACTAGTTAGAAGCAAAGGTAGAAAATATTTACTATTGTTAGCAATAGAGACTATTGACTTGGGGTCAGCTTAACACACCTCTTACACACTCAAACACCTCTTGTATTTACTCAAACACCTCTTGTATTCCAATGTGTCAAAATATCCCCACACCCAACACATGTACCTACACAGTCTATAACTCTTGGTGCACACATAAAATCAACGATTTATTAGTACATGATATCCACAATAAGCGATCTGATTACATAGCTACACAAATCAAATGAAGGTTTACAACATTGAGATAAGAAGACAAGTCCCAAAGAAAGACTCAGAAAGACAATCCTAGGGGCCTGACCTAATTCCTTGGGGGCTCGTCTCTGATGACCTTTCCTACGTATATGATTCACAAAGGAATTGTAGTTTGAATTTTCACATTTCATACTGGGTTATTTACAATGAGGGTATCTTCCCTCGGGGTCAACATATAACTTTACAACATAGTCCCAACACTAACTCAATTCCCTACTCAAAATACTTTATGCCCCCCCTATTATGTAAGTTAGAACACTATAAGAAGTAATAATAACACTATTTCACAAGATCAACTATCTAATTATTTATACCCTTCCATTAAATAATAGTCATACCATAGGCAAATGAATAACCATAGGATTTATATTAATACTTTCCAAATAGAAACTACAATATGACATGATAATGATTAACAACTTAATATTTATTTCAAAGCCAAAGCCATTCCATCCTTAAACAAAATAATGCTTAAGCTTAATAACTCGATATAAAAATAAGTATTACTAACTTGATTGATAATGTATTGAATATATCTAGGATCATTCGAGTGATAACAACAATATGATAACGATATGTTATGTATTTGCTAACAACCTTTGTAAGTGATAAACAAGACAATAGTCTAATTTGTGATACTAAACCTTCTATAGAGTTAATTAAATTATTACTATATGTATAGACAAGCAATTAATTGTCTCTCCTAGAATGACCATATATATATATATTCTTGTTCACTCTATACTCTTGAGCCACTCTACCTAAATTGATGTAGTCAACATTATCAAAAAAAAATCTCGAAGATAAAAATGCAAGAGTGGGAAGAGTATTTATACATTAACTATCAAATTTGTATATCTAATTATTTATTCTTACTTAATATTAATTTAATTAATTTCTTGCCCTACACAAGATAAATAAATAAACAAATTAATAAATAATATCTTTATATTTATTTAATTTAACTATTTATTTATTTATCTTTTTGGTCACTATTATTCAATTATTTATTTGATTACCTTTTTAATCACTTTTATTTAATTATTTGTTAGTTACCTTTTTATTTACTATTATTTAGTTATTTATTTAATTACTTTTGTATTCACTATTAATTAACTATTTATTTAACTACCTTTTTACCCACTGTAACAAATAGACTTTTTCTTTAAAGAGAATAAAATTACAAGCATTAAATAAATCTCATTTCCTTTACTTGCATGTTATTAGTTTTTCCTTAAAGAAAAAGGAAGGAGGATCGAATTATGAGGAAAGATTTCCATCCATTTGAAGACCTTATGATATTCTACCCTGACTTTATTTAGCTTATTAGTGGCACCTATATCTCTTCCCCACTTCCACTTTCTACCCTATAATTTTGTCTGGTAAGGACAAGGTTTCAGGCATCTTTACTTCGTTGTTCACCCAGATCGTCCATACATGCCATATACAAGAATTTGGTCTGGTTTATTTTTATTTTTATTTTTTTGAAGGAAAAATGTTGATACGGAGCTGAGGGAAAACCCATGGTTTAATATTTCTGTTTACCACTATGTTTTCTTCTTGCTGAGCAGAGACGTCTGAGCCATGTGCACTGGAGCACGTGCGGTAGAGGATGCCATGATGCTAAAACCTAAATGTGCTCATTGATAGAAACTCCATCGCCATTTTCATTTTAACAAACATACTCTAAACCCATGTCGAAACTTTACCCCCAGACTGCGGCTAAGACAGGCTGACTAAGGAATCAGAGAGATTATTTAAACCTCTACAACATTCTATTTTGAAGTACTGCAGATGTGACAGGCTGCAAATGGTATCGGGGAGATTTAGTTAAAATTTAAAACACCCTCCAAAGTCTTACATTCTACAGCTGTGATTGACAAATATGTAAGCAAAATGTGAAACCCAGACAAGGCGCGCGACTGTTTCAACAGAATGTCTCAGTGAAATATGGTCACATGGAATGCAATGATCGCAGGATTAGTTCAAAATGGATTTGTATACAGGCTTTAGAAACTTCCAAGCAAATGCAATTTGTGGGCATAAGGACAAATCCCCAGCCGTATCCAAAATCCTCCCTACCTGTGCTAAAATGGAAGCCTTAGAACCGGGTCTGGACATTCCAATATTAACGTTAGAAATGCTCTCGCAGACATGTAAGCAAAATGAGGAATACAGAAAGGCACGTTACTGTTTGACAGAGTGCCGCATGGAGATGACATCTCTTGGAATGCAGAAAATGCAGGGTAAACACAAAAATGAATTTAGCAAGGGAGCTCTCAAAATAATCAAACTAATGAGCACGCAAGAGAACATTCCAACACTGTAAACTTTGCTTGTGTTCTATGAAAGTAAGGTATATCCAAATTGCCAAGGCTAAAGCTATGAAATGAAATGAAATGATGCAAGCTCTTTGAGACAGAAATAGATCACATATGCGGTGCTGGAGAAATGGCATAAAATCAGGCGAAACTACGCAAGGAATACAGATAAGGATTTACAATTATATCATATATATAAAAACAACCATAAATAAATGGCACGTGACTTACCTCAAAATTCTGCATACCGTGTATTGTGCAATCGATACTGAAAGAATAAATGGGCATAATTTGCAGATGTAACTGTTGCAATGCACTGGTAGACAAGTATATGCCAAAGGAAGAAAGCAGTGACAATCCCCTATCTCCCTCCTGAAGCCGAGTCTTTTCTTCTCCATAAAATCCACCCAGCACAACATGCAAACCCTTGTTGCCCACGTACCATGTAAGTAAAGGAAAATGGGTCCAATGTGCAATGATAAGTATTGTCTGGAAAATTGTGAAGTCATCCTGGGTGAAGTTTTTCTCTGTATTTTTTTTGTGTTGTTACTTCTCCTAGTCTCCAACTGGTCTGTTAACAATGTGCAATCGTTCTGATTGTGAGTGATGATGTTTTCTTGAAGTCCTGTCACCTTGGTTTGTTCCCCTAGCCAGGGGGTGGGCTGTTTCAGCCCTATGGATGGGAGGTGATCTCCACTGGTCATGGAGTCAAGGTTGTTGTGTGTGTGTGCAGGGTCTCAGCAAATTAAAGGCTATGAGGAAAAATTGCTAAAGGAAGCTGCTTCTATTATTATGTGTGTTGTAGAAAGAAAATGTAAACAAATGTCATTGTATATAGGAGTAAATACATGCTTGATTAGGACAAATTGCCTTGCTGGAAATACAGGCTTCTGTATATAGTAGGCTATTGCATGTTGTTTGTTTCTTTCAAGTGCGGGGAACAGAAAAAAAAAAAAAACAATCTATATATATATATATATGTTAGGAATGAAACAACACTGTCCTTGTGAAAATTTGTAAGTTACTTTCAAAGAACTCCTCAATATTGATTGTACAGATAATATTGGCATATATTTCCATATTGGAATGGTCTTTATCTTCCAGTGATTTCTCCTTGCTAGTCCTGCAAAAAGATAAATAAATCTGCAGTAAAGAAGGTTAGGTAAATGAGCAATGATGTGAAAGAAAAAAAAAAGAAAAGAATACATAGTGATATTTGTAGAATCTTATTGCTATCGTTCATGTCTATTTTTCAGGAAAAGAAAGGTGTGTGTTGCAATGTTCTGTTTTCTTTTATTCCTTTAATCTATGCCTGGATATGTATCTCAAAAAGAAATATTCTGACAATTACAAGTCATAGGCGTTTCTGTTAAGAGTTAGAGATTTTTTTTTTTTTAAAAAGATGTCTTCTTGAAAATATATATTTCTTTTTGTTTCACCTTATCCTGTTATAGATGTGGATATTATAATAAATTTGATGATGTGCAAGCTTTCAATTCTAAAGAAAATCACTGCAAAAAGTCATGGTTGAGGTGAAGGCTTAGAGTCTCAAAGAAGTAATCAAAAGAGACACCCATCCGCTTATGTCCCTGCACAGACAAACAAACAAACCCCAAAAGAAAAAGAGAGTTAATGTACAGAGAGAGAAACCATCAATAAAATAAAATAAAATAAAAACCTGACCGATGGAGGATGGCCGTCGCTGCTCCAATTCACAGCATCTCGTGTTCAGCTTAAACCTCGAGGCATTTAGTCTGTTTAGAACGCCTGATGTTGCATTCTAAATGTACTCATTATTGGGATCTTGGCTGTGAGCTTCAGGCTGCAACCCATCAAACTGGAGAAGTGTATTATCAATACCAGTGAGGAAGAATTTGGAGGAGCTAAACCTTAACGGCGAGGTAATACATAAAGAGAAATTAGGGCAAACCAAACATAAAATAAAATAATAAAATAAAGTTTAGACACATGATGAGCGGCTGAGATTAGCTTAATTGCCTTGCTTTGGTCCGAGCGATAGATAGCTGTCAGTAAGGAGGTGAATGACCTTTCCTTTTTTTTTAAATGGATGCATAATAGTTATAAAATAAAATGAATTAAATCACCTCCTCCAATCCGTCTAAACCGCTCAACAATGGGCAAGATAAATAATTTCAGATTCGTAGTAGGCTAATTACCAAGTTAGTAGCGGGTGTTTAGGGAGGTTCAAATAAATAAATAAATAAAATAGAAGAACAAGCGAACTTAACGAAGCAATAGTCAATCCAAGATTTAAATAAATCGATGGGCAACTTTACAAAAAAAAAAAACTATAGAAATAATCGGACCCCGGCTTATAATTGTCATTGCCACCACAATTACTATCTTAGAAGAAAATCTTTTAAGACGAATACAGTAATAATGAATACTTGTTGACTTGTAAGATAATCCAAGCGTCCCATAAATATAGATATTACCCTTGGTACTGGAAAGTGTCGAATACATGTGAAAAGGCGGGACCGGAGTCACGTGAATGGAAACTTCCTCTTAATAACTTAAGTATAAAGAGTGGGGAATCATATTCCCATGCTCTTAAGAGAAAAAGTCTTAAAGGAAAAGGGAAATTTAAATAGGACATTTAAAGAAGAGAATTACATTCCCATCCACTTAAAGAGAAAAGAAAGATTCTTATAAACTAGAATTTAAATTTCATTTATGAATAAAAGCTGGTATTATTAAAGAAAAGCATTAAAACTCTAATAAAAGAAATTACTTT
The DNA here is from genome assembly GCA_007258455.2 of Sequoia sempervirens. Taxonomy (NCBI): domain Eukaryota; kingdom Viridiplantae; phylum Streptophyta; class Pinopsida; order Cupressales; family Cupressaceae; genus Sequoia; species Sequoia sempervirens. Next base: position 17,679,967 of record VDFB02000003.1, read on the forward strand.
ATCTCTTCCCTACTTTTTAAGGTAAATAACAAAATGGGAATTAACATTTATTTAATGGTATATATAATTCCCTTTATTTAATTTATAAGTCTAGTATATGTATATATACATATTATTTATTTGGGTAGGAATTAATTAATAATTAATATTTCAAGTAAATTACAAGTAATTTTACTCTTTCAGGGATTCTTTTTTTTGTTTTAGCTTAAACACATAATGTGTTTTCCTATCGATATCTTTAAGGTGGAAAGAAGAGGTGAAGTTATAATGAATATCAATATTAGTAATCATAATATTAGTATTAATATCAATAACATTAATATTAATATTAACGCTTAAAGTTTGATGTAAGTATGATTAATAATATAAACACTAATATTAATGTTAACATGGACTAGATATAAATAACTAGAAGATAATATTGAATGGAGACATATATTTATGTTTGAATATATAAACCTTACTAACTCTCTTATTATCTATACATAACACCAAAATATATATATATTAACAATGCTAGAGTATGCTCATGGGCTCAACAATCAAACTAATAGAAGGTCCATCGCGTATTAGATCCACACAATTTGTTCATCCACCCATCTAACCAAACATTATGTGGTAGTGATCATACATTAAGGAAAAATAAATAAATATAATAAATACAAAAATAAAATTTATTATTAAAATTAAAAAAATTAAAAAATAAAAATAAAAATAATTTGGAATCATTTGTAATTTTGATGCCTATTAATAAATAAACAAAATAAATATAATTTATTAAAATTGAATAATGATACAACTAATAATCTAAAGACAATTGTCATAATCATTAATTAATTTACATCTTACTAACTACTTTAAACAATTAATATTAACATCTTACTATTTTGCTAATAATTTATTAGCTTTAATAATGTAATTATTAATAATTTGGAGGGCTCACTTGAATATTTAATCCCACAATTTTAATTTAATAAATAATACTCAATATCACCATACAACACCTTTTCAAAACATATTATATTTAAATATTAGTTAAAATTACTATGTAGATCAATTTTAACTTAATTAAATAGATTAAACGAGGTTAATCAAAATATCGCGTTATCACATAATCCAACAACACACGAAACAATGAAACCACGAATAACCACTTACTCAAATATCCAAAAGGACCAGTTTGGAGGGGCGCTACAACTACTTCCAGAAGAGGTAGACAAAGATATGATTTGGGTAATAGTTCATCTAGAAAGTGTTGGAAACAAGCAACACTGAGAAGTGGGGGGTGAATCAGTGTTTTGCAAAAATTAATTCTTTTATCTTGACTTTTAATCAACTTAACACATTTAACAAGAATCAATATGCAAAAAAAAAACAAGAAACCACACAACCATAACACAAGGATTTTTACATGGAAACCCTGTTAGGGGAAAAACCATGGTGGATGGACAATCCACAATAAGTTCTGAGTATACTCAAAAGAAGTATTACAAAATGGGAATGCACTTGCATTCAAGCTCACTGCCTAGAGCTCATTGCTCAAAATGGGGCTTACTGCCTTTACAAAAGTTTGGAATAGATCCAAAAGAAAATGAAATGAGATAATAACATCTACCAATGCTTGATTACAATTCTTATTTAGCTCTTATGTCGAACTTCTATCTTGATGATTGATGAAGAACTTTTGCTTTGTTCTGCTCAAGTTCGCACATAAAATCTTTATGCGCAAGTGAAACTATGCATGATATCGCTCAAATAAAACTTAGGCATTTGAAATATACACACACAAATTCTTCATTTGTACAAATGATATGAACAATCATTTGAATATATCCGCTCACAAGGAATCAATCGCCACAGGTCGACTTCAACAAAACTTGATAAAATTCTCAACTAGTCGGCCCAATCGATGGATAATTTTGATGTGGATCCAAAAAAGTCCACTAAACAATAGCTAGGACCAATAATTAAACATTCGAGCTTGAAGATAATTAAAATAATTTAACTTTATACATCCACTACACATTATTACCACTGAGTCGACTTTATTAAGCAAATAGACAAAAAATGTCCAACTGGACCTACTCAACCATATAGCCACAAAAAAAAATCCACAAGATTCAATAATGATATGTTCCATGTGCTTGAAAAACAAATTTATTGATCCATGACCCAAAATGGTGATCTGGTGAAGCTATCAAACCGAATGCCCTGTTCTGTCGATAATCACCGCTGATAACACACAATTTTCATTTCATCTGCCGGTGCGACTGAATGCATAACTATGGACCAAAAAGGTGACTTCAGTTGCCATCAATGACAACACTAGAAGCCAAAAGTCATGTCCACTTACATCATATGCCAAAAATCTCCCCCTTTGGCATTGATGGCAATACTTAGAGAAAAATGACTAAGTGTCGAGATTAACATACTGCTGGTATACAAAATACTAAATAGTGTACCACTGCAAAATATTACTCCCCCTAAGAGTAATAAGACATTTTTCACTACACTCTCTCTCCCCCTTTGACATCAATGAAAAAATTGGAAATATAAAATTGTATAAGTATTATCCAAAGACTTACAATAATTGGAAAATATCTGCAAAGACCTTTTTCAATTCACTAAGGGTGGATTCCCAAATACTCTTCAGACTTTCCAAAATGGTGATGTGACCATAGAGAAGATAGGATAAAGTTTTTGTTGCTTCCAAACTTACCGGATCAAGGGTAGTTACAACACTTTTTGCTTCCTTTAACACATTCACCATCATCTCAATTTTTATACTAATCAGTCCCCTTAAGTCACTTACTCTGCTAATGATTCTTTCATTTTCAAAATTTAAATTCTTCATTTGATAAGCAAGGATATTACCTGAAAATCCTGAATACACACACTGCTAGCCAAGGGATCAAGGTTATTGGAAATGATAGCCAACTGCTACTCAATGTCTTTTATTTTCTTTTCATTTGTAGCTGTAAATTTTGGTAGGATTACGCAAGATTTGTACACATTTCCTCCTTCAGTTATACCACCTTGAGTGTGTTGAATCCAAATTCCTAATGACTTCCTATCTTTGGAGATTAATTGGATTAGGCTACCAAGTCTTTCCTCCTTAAATTCCTTTCTCACTTTAACCAGGGCTAAGTCCTCAAAGGATTTGAAATGAGAATCAATAGAGTTTATTAATATTTTTAACTCACTGGAGGTGAAGCCTGATGGGTCCAAAGCATGCATAGACAGTAGTTTCTACATAACCCTAGAGGCAAGTTTTAATAGCTCACTATCTTCAATGTGGGATTTCAATATTTTCCCATTTGCTTTGTCTTGAGCTATTTTGGCGACTTTCAACATCTGAATTGGAGATAACGTAGATAAATTGATTGAATTCTCATCAAATTTAGAATATGATTCTAAGTGTTGCTCCAATAGGGATTCATTTGCTTTATATGGGTTGATTTTTGGTTGCTTACCCTTGTCAGATTCAGATTGAACTTCTGGAATGGATTTTGGTGCTTCCTCTTCTTCAACAATCTCCTGACTTTGGTCCTTAGATACTAAAAGAGTCTCAGTATTTTCAATAATGGGATGAGTCAGAGTATCCTCAAATACCAAAGAATCAGATACATTTATGTCTTCCACATTCTCATTTTCTTCTCCTAACACCTCTACTTCCTCATCTTCATTCCCTTCCTTCACTACATCTGCATTTCCTTCTGATTTATTTACTTCCACATTTATTTCTTCATGACCTTCAGTTTGTTTAGTATTGATTTCTTCAACATTTTCCTTTTCTTTTGACAAAAATTCTTCCAAAATTTCCGTGGTCTCATTTATCATAGCTTCGATGTTAACAATCATGAGTTGTTTATTCTTGATATGGTTATGAATTCCTGTTTGACTCTTAGAAGAAGTGAGTCCATTTCTTCAATCCCCATTTCAGGACATAGATCAACAAGAAGCCCTTTTCTTAAGTTATCTTCCTCAATTCTTGCAGATTCCCTTCTTGATTCCAAAGCATTATATAGGCTTGTAGGCAAGCCAAAAATAATCTCAACAAGAGTTTTATTGAAAGCATTTAAATGCTTAACTGTGGATTCTTCAAGAATCCTTTAACCAGAATCATCAAAAGTCTCAAATAAATCATAGAGAGGTTTGAGATTACCATTAGCTACTGCTGCATTTTCAACTTCTTCCATAGGCATGCTGGGCTTGAGAATTTTAGGCTTCTTCTGAGCTTCTTCACTTTTCCCAGAAGGTTTCCTTTTGTTCAGATTGATTGCATGAGTGCCAGTAGCCTTCAATTCTCTTACTATCTCTTATGAATCTATCTCTTCTTCTTCTATGGATGCAGCTTTGTAAGTTCTTGAGCTTTTTCTCTTCTTTCTTCTAGAGGCTTCTACCTTACTTGGTTGGGTAGCAAGGGAACTCCTGGTTGCTTTGGCTGAAGATGTTCCCTGACCAGCTATTTTTTACCTTTTCCTTCCCCTTTGCTGGTTTGGCTTCAGCTTCATCCCTTTGTCTTCTTATTTCTTTCAGTTTTGCAACTGGAATACCCATAGTCTTTGCAAAGACTTCAGTTTCCTTCCTTACTTTCCTAATGGACACTGGTTTCCTTACGTCTGAATGAACTTGCAAACTTTTCTCAGCATATGTACCGAACCTTTCTTCATTAGGATCGAGAGGTGAGTTTAGCAGATGTTCTACATACATATTCAGAATATTTCCATCTACCTCATATCCCATCGACATGATCCAAACTGACCTAGGATTAGCAGCTTCCATGTAACACTAGTCAATATCAATCATGAAGTATATGGAGTCCTTGTACTATTCTACTACAACTTCAGGTATCCTTTCTCTGGCATGCATCTATTTTTGAAATGACCCCACAGGATTGTGTTGTGGGTTTCTTGGTTGCCAAGACTGCATAGTATATCCTAGATTTGTACTGCAACCAGAGTATCATTTCTCCACTGAATCTTACCAAATCTTGGTACTTCACCTAAGAAGTAAAAATACAGATAGATCAACAGGTTTCCAAACTTGAAGACATTCTTTTTTTCCTTTTTTATCTTTTTCAATTTTTCTAGAAGTTGTCCTTTGAGCACTTAACATAAGTCATAATCTACATTCTGCTTAATCATCTCATAGGCAGTATAGATGGTAGTTCCGGATACTGAATTTTCTCGACTCGAATGATAGATCTTATATCCTATGATAGTAGATGCAAATTTAACATCAATTCCGGCAATATCATTTATGGTCATTGCCCTTCTATCCCAATGAGAGCCAATTGCTTTAGTGACATCATCATTTTTTATGGACTTTAGTACAGGGAGTTTACCAGAAGATTTTAAACCCACCACTACATAGATAGCTTCCTTGGAGATTTTAAATGGTATATCTAGCCACATGAATTCATCATGCACTTTGCCCAAAATGTACCGAACCCACTCATCCTCCTCAAATATGGGAAACTTTGTGTATTGCACAAATTTCTTGTCCACTAGGGTTTGAAATTCAGATTTCACAGAGAAATAACCTTTCACTATGTGTTCAGAGTATAATTCTAGCAGTTGAGCACTACCCAAATCTTCAATGTTCACATGCACATATGCCCTAATATCCTCAATATGCAGAACACTGTATGACACAGAGGAAAAATCACCTAGGGGCTCAGTGTCTACCAATTTGTATGGGTTCCACTTAAATTTTGGACGGGGCCTATCTTTGACTTCAACCAATAGTGGGGTAGACATGATTGAGAGAACACAAAATTGTAAGGAGAGCTTAGGTATAGAAAAAACTCTCCTAATGTCAAAAACTCAGGGAAGAATGCATATATGAATTTAAATTTTGCAATTACAGTTCATTGAGATAGACAAGAAAAGAATAACAGAAAAGGGAAATAAAGACATACACAATTAGACACCAGATTTATGTGGGAAAACCCTTACAGGAGAAAAACCCACCACACCAAGAAAAGTCTCTTTGTATTATAGTAAAGAAAATTACATATAGATATCAACTTCACTTCCTGATGTCAAGCAACCCCATTCACTGATAGACCTTATACATAAATTCTCTCTGAAACATCCAATGAATTCACTCATATCAATCTGTGTTCAATCGAGCAACACTTCGTTATCTTACACTGTTCACCATCGTCAACCATTGCAATGCATAATCATTTTCCTCACAATATGTTCATCTTCCACACAGGAATGATCACAACAGTCCAACTACTTATGGTTCACATTCCACTTCTTTGATTGGTCCAAAATAGACCACGTAGGATAGTCATTTGGTCAAAATGGTTCAATAGAGTCACATGTCGATGAGACACTAGACCGTGTCTCCCCGATGCCAAAATTCCCGATCATAGAACCATCGACATGATCATCTCTATCGGTGAGACATCATACCGAACACAAATCCATCGGTGAGAGGAATACTATTGGCAAGAGTTCACACTGATCACAGAATAGTCAGTGAGAGAAAGGCTATCACCAAGAGGTCATATCAAATGCACCATCCTGTCGGCAAGACCACATCCATTGGCAAGAGTTCTTACCAAATGCAAACCTGACCAAGTATCATCAGCCAGAGTCACACCGATGTCATCAATAGTTTATGTCACCCCGACTAGTCTATCAACAATAGCAACACCATCGGCAATAGGTTACACCGATGTTCATCACGTGGAGATCCATCGACAGTTCATAAACAAATCCATTGGTGAGACTAGCACTCTCGGAAAGAGTTCATACTGACTGAAAACCTGTCAGCCAAGAGTCTCCCCGATGATCACCAGGAGCCAACCCATCGGTGAGACTAGCGCTATCAGAATGTGTCACTCTGAAGGTTCATGCCTCTCCCCGATGCTACTCATCACCAAGAGTCTCCTCGATAACCAATTGGAACCAACCCGTCAGCAAGAGATCTGCCATGATAGAATGAGATGGGAAACTCACAGCGATAGTCATGTCTTGCCAATGACTCCCGTTGGCAAGACAAAACTAAAGTCTCAGTGACTTTAAACTTTTGAACACAGCTGCTAGTCGGTAAGACTTCCAAAGGGTCTCACCGATTTTTCTTTCAGGAGTTTCATGTTAGTAAGCTTGAGACATGTTTTCCAATAATCTCCCACTTGACGAAGATCTTACTGACACCTCCAGAGCATAAAATAACTACTAAAATTCATGGGCACTAAGACCCATCGAACTGGCACACCACCTAAACTTGTTTGTGCTCACTGGTTTCATCAATGCATCTACAACATTTTCCAAAGTATCCACTTTTTCTAAAGAGACATTTCCATCCTCCACCATATCTCATACAAAATGATACTGCACATCAATATGTTTCATCTTGGCATGGAAAGTAGGATTTTTCGCCAAATAAATAACACTCTGACTATCACAGTAAATTGTAATTTTCCCTGCATCAAACCCAATGTTAGAACACAAATGTTTTAAGCAGATTGCTTCTTTACAGGTGTGTGTTGATACCATGTATTCTGCCTCTGTAGTGGACAAAGTGACTACAACCTTTCACTTACTCATCCAACTAACTTCACCACCATTCATCATGAAAATATATCCACTAGTGGATCTTCTATTGTCAATGTCCCCTACCCAATCAGAATCCACATACCCTCAAATACTGAGAGTCCTATGTGATTCAACCAAATTTTCATGGTAACACAAAGCATATTTTGAAGTGTCCTTCAGATATCTAAACACTCTTTTCACAACATCCCAATGTGTTCTTCCAGGATTTTCCATAAAGCGACTAAGTACTCCCACTGCTTGGAAAATGTCTGGCCTTGTATAGACCATTGCATACATTAAACTACCAACTGCACTAGCATAAGGCACTCTGGTCATGTCCTCTATCTCAATAGGATATTTTGGATAGTCTTCAATAGATAGCTTGGTTCCCTGCAAAACTAGAACAACTAGCTGCTTGCAATCAGTCATACAAAATATCTCTAGAACAATATTAATATACTTACTCTAACTGAGCCAAAGTTTTCTACTCTTCCTATCCCTAGTTATTTCCATTCCTAGAATATACCTGGTTGCACCAAGATCTTTCATTTCAAACTTTGCAGACAACTGAGATTTTAGATCAAAAATCATTAATTTACTATTTCCTATGAACAACATATCATCAACATAGAGAGAAATAATAAGAAAATGATCATTCTCAGCTTTGTAGTACACAGAGTGATCAGATTTCAATCTTACAAATCTCAATGACAAAACAAATGTGTCAAACTTCTGGTACCACATTCTAGGAGATTATTTTAATCCATACAAAGATTTTTTTAACTTCCAAACTAGTTTTTCTTTACCTTTTTCCACAAAGTGCTCAGGCTGGGACATATAAATTTATTCTTCAAGGTCACCATGAAGAAATGTTGTCTTCACATCCATCTGTTCAATCTCTAAGTCATACACTGTTGCAAGTGACAAAATAAATCTGATAGACATCAGCTTAGCTATAGGAGAAAAAATTTCTCCATAGTCAACTCCCTCTACCTGGGAATACCCCTTTGCAACCATCCTTGCCTTATACTTTTCCACACTGCCATCCAGACCTATTTTCTTTTTAAATACCCATTTGCAGCCAACAACTTTTCTGACTTCAAGAAAGGGCACCAAACTCTAAGTATCATTATTTTCTAATGATGTCATTTCGTCATTCATGGCTTCCAACCAAGAGTTTGAATCATAAATTCTAAATGCCTCTTTCACAGTCCTAGGCTCATCAGTGCTAGAAATTAAAGCATAGGCACAAGTTGAATCTAGCAAAGAAAACCCATACCTATCAAGTTGCTTTCTTTCATGTGTTGACCTCCTCACAGGCTGAGGCTGAGGTTCTTCTTCTTCTTCATAAATCTTTGAACTACTTGAGCTCTCCTCAGTTTTAGGTAAATTTTGAATTTTCAGTTCCTCTTTATCTGGTGTCAGAGGAATTTCAACTACATCATTTTTATCTTTTGATTTTGTCTTTGACTGTAGATCCAAAGTAGAAGGCTTCAACTCGTGAAAAATAATACTTCTGTTATACAAAACCTTCTTCGTATCAGGATTCCAAAGCGTGTATCCTTTTATGCCAGCACTATAACCAATAAAAATACACTTAACAACCTTGTTTTCCAATTTAGACCTTTTTTTCATTTGGCACATATGCATATGCCTCATAGCCAAAGACACGAATGTGTCTTAGAGAGGGCTTCTTTTCAGACCATGCTTCCAAAGGTGTTTTCTCAACAAGAACAAAATTTGGAGAACTATTTATTAAATAACATGTTGTTGCAACTGCCTCAGCCCAAAACTTCTCCTCCAAGCTAGCACTGCTTAGCATACTTCGTTCTCTTTCCATCACTATCCTGTTGAACCTTTCAGCAACTCCATTTTGTTGTGGAGTGTAGGGTGTAGTTTTATGTCTTTTAATCCCATGATCTTTACAGTACCTTTCGAACTCATCAAAACAAAACTCACCGCCATTGTTAGTCCTAAAACATTTTATTTTTCTTCCAATCTGATTTTCCACAAGATTTTTAAATTCCTTAAAATGACTGAACACTTCTAATTTAATTTTCAAAAAATAAACAAATGCCCTTCTTGAATAATCATCAATGAACGATACATAATATCTTGATTTAGACAAAGAAGGAACATTTACTGGACCAAAAACATCATAATGCATATAATCAAGTAAACCAAAATATTTGTGAGGACTGGAGTAGAATGAAACACAGTGTTGTTTACCATATATACAATGTTCACAAAACTCGAATTTGAGGTTACAATCATTAAGCCCTTCAACTAGGTTTTTATTCTTCAAGGTTTTTAAACCTTTTTCTCTAATGTGGCCAAGCTTATGATGCCAAAGCATAGTATTTTCTACTGGAAGTTTAACTTCCATAGAGTTTGCACTATGGGTATGTGCAGGATCATGATGGGCCAAAAAGTGGCAATATGATGGGTGTGTGGCTAGCGACTATTTTCTTACCCAAAATTGATGAAACGAAAAGGGTTTTTAAAGGAGATTCTCAATTTTCCATTGATATAAATTATGCTTTACTTTTAATTTAATAATTAATTATTATTTATTTTCTATTCAAATTACGACTAAAGTCCTGATTGATAGGCTGATTGAAAAACATCTATAGCTTTCAAACGGTATCATATTTTTTGAATCCAAAACATGCATCACATTCTATGCTTCGCATACTATAGGATTAAAAAAAGAAAAAATGAATTTCATGAAGTTTTGACCAAGTTAAGGCGGTCAAACATACAAGTTTTTATATTTTTAAAAAATTGTAATAAAAATTCACAATTGTTTATTTACATGGAAAAAAATTACAAAAAAATATGCATCACATTCAGGCATGAGTCCTCTACTTATATCTAAAATATTATCATTTTATTGTGGTTAGGGTGGTCAGAAAGACACCTACTTGTTATTTTTTCCCTAAAATTTAAGTACCATTGCATTGAAATTTCAAATCTTCACCAAATAGATTTTTTTGTTTTTTTAACAAAACTAGTAGTTTAGAAACTGCATTCAATTTTCTATAGATTCTATTCTTACATATTTTTGAAATAATATAGATAAATTATTCAAATTTTTACATCAAGTTGGCTAACTTTGACTTTTATGAATTTTTTGCCACTTAATGGCCTGTTTTTTCCATGATGATCTGCACATACCCCTATCAGGAACATTTTTCTCCTTTTCTCCATGAGTAGCCTTCTATGACTTTTTAGAGACACTATTGCATTGCACAACATGTGCATCCAGCTTATACAAGGTACCAATATGAACACCCCTAGCTAGCACCATTGAGCCTCTAGTCATCTTGCAGCCATTTCCAGAGAGTGAGACCTACACTCCAACATCGTTTAGCTTACTAACAAAAAGTAAGTTTCGAACCAATCCTAGTATATGCATTACATTATTGATTGCCTTCACTCTTCCATCAGGGAACTATACTTTGACTCTTCCATGACCAACTATTTCCAGAGATGAATCGCTTGCCAAATACACCCTTCCACCATCGTATTTTTCATACTTGGTGAACTAGTCTCTATGAGATGTCATGTGGAAAGATGCTCTAGAATTAATCATCCAGACATCATCTGATGCTTGAGTTGCCAAGGCTGCAATGAAAGCGTCTGCATCACTTTGAGAAGAATCATTTTCGGAAGAATACTTCTTCTTCTTCTTTTTCTCCTCTTTGTAATCCTTTCGGACATGACCAGGTTGCCCACAATTCCAACACTTTACCTTGGAATTCTTACCAAGAGACTTTGATCTCCCCTCTTATTTGTATTTGGACTTCTTGTCCTTCTTTCTTTTTTCTTTTGATCTGCCTCTAACAACAAGAGCCTCCTTCGCCATCTCAGAATATTCTCTTCTCATATCTTCTAATAACAAAGAAGCAACAACATCTTCCATCTTAAAAGTGGATGTCATACTCCCAATAGCCATCACCAAGTGATCCCAAGAATCTGGCAAAGAACATAACAATAGCATACATCGATCTTCTTCATCAATCTTCACACCCACATATGCTAACTGAGTAATCAGCATGTTGAAAGCATTCAAATGATCAGCAACAAATGCTCCTTCTTGCATTTTCAAAGAATACAACTTCTTCCTCAAGAACAACTTATTCACCAAGGACTTGCCCTAATAAATAGCTCCCAGTCTTTTCCACAAAGAGGATGTTGTCTTTTCTTCATGAACATTTAGAAGAACATATTCTGCTAAACAAAGCCTTATCAGTTGCTTTTATTTTTGATCTGCAAGGTCTCAATCCTCTTGCTTCATTCCTGTAGGCTTCATTTCGGACACAACAAGCCAAAGATCACAATCAACCAACAAATCTTCCATTTTTGAGTTTCCACAACTCAAAATTACTGCCATTGAATTTCTCAATTTCAATCTTTCCTGACGTGATTTCCATCTTAATCTATAATTCAAATTACTAGACTTCTACAAGACTCCCACTAAATAGAATTGACACAAAAAACCCAACGTACCCATAAGGATAACACAACTGGCCAGGCTCTGATACCACTTGTAAGGAAATCTTAGGTGCGGAACAAACTCTCCTAATGTTAAAAACTCAGGGAAGAATGTAAATATGACTTTAAATTTTGCAATAACAGTTCATTAAGATACACAAGAAAAGAATAAAAAAAAAGGGAAATAAAGACATACATAATTGGACACCAAATTTACGTGGGAAAACCCTTACGGGAGAAAAACCCACCACACCAAGAAAAGTCTCTTTGTATTACAGTAAATAAAATTACATATAGAGATCAACTTCACTTCTTGATGTCAATTATTATAGCAACCCCATTCATTGATCAACCTTATACAGAAATGCTCTCTGAAACATCCAATGAATTCACTTAGATCAATTTGTGTTCAATCGAGCAACACTTCGTTATCTCACACTGTTCACCATTATTGAACATTGTAGAGCATAATCATTTTCCTCACAATTTGTTCATCTTCCACACATGAACGGTCGCAACAGTCCAACTACTTACAGTTCACATTCTGCTTCTCTGATTGGTCCAAAATAGACCACGTAGGATAGTCATTCGGTCAAAATGCTTCAACAGAATCGCATGTCGATGAGACACTAGACCGTGTCTCCCCGATGCCAAAATTCCCAATCACAGAACCATTAGCATGATCATCGTCATTGGTGAGACATCATACCAAACACAAATCCATCGGCGAGAGGAATACTATTGGCAAGAGTTCACACCGATCACAAAACAGTCGGCGAGAGAAACGCTATCGCCAAGACTTCATATCGAATTCACCAGCCTGTCGGCGAGACCACATCCATCAGAAAGAGTTATTACCAAATGAAAACCTAACCAAGTATCATTGACCAGAGTCACACCGATGTCATCAACAATTCATGTCACCCCAACTAGTCTTTCGACAAGAGAAACACCATCAAAAAGAGGTTACACCGATGTTCATCACGTGGAGATCCATTGACAGTTCATAAACAAATCCGTCAACAAGACTAGCACTCTCGACAAGAGTTCATACTGACTACAAACTTGTCAGCCAAGAGTCTCCCCAATGATCACCAAGAGCCAACCCATCGGCGAGAATAGCACTATCGGAATGAGTCACTCTGAAGGTTCATGCCTCTCCCCGATGCCACTCATCACCAAGAGTCTCCTCGATAACCAAATGGAACCAACCTGTCAGCAAGAGATCTGCCACGACAGAATGAGATGGGAAACTCACAGCGATAGTCATGTCTTGCCGATGAATCCTATCGGAAAGAAAAAACCAAAGTCTCAGCAACTTTAAAATTTTGAACATAGCTGCTAGTCGGTAAGACTTCCAAAGGGTCTCACCGATTTTTCTCTTTTAGGAGTTTCATGTCAGTAAGCTTGAGGCACGTTTTGCAATAAAAATTATAGGTTTTTGCTATAAATACCTTTTGGAGACGAAATGGAGGTCGATTCACAGATTCTCTTTCGAGCTTGAAACTCCTTTCTGCTTTTAGCAAGGGTTACATTAGAGAGATTTAGACTTCTTTCACTTCAATGCAATGTGACAAATGAGATTGAAAACGGTCCTTTTATTGTCATCAAACTTAACTTTGTACTTTTGCAAGAAATTATGTTGCCCTTATTCTGTAGGTTTTCAGACTTTATATTTTGGGACAAAAAATTCTTGTGTGGACCATCAATAATGCTTGTTGATGACTTAGCTTCATTTCACAACATCTGAAGGATAACCAATTTCCTACTGGACTCGTCTAAATTCCAGTGTCAACCACTTTGTAGGGGATTTAGAAGATTTTCTTGATAGCTCCCCCTATGGCAGAGACCTAGAATTAGTTTCTAGAGGTATTACTAGAAGAGACTTCTAGTGTGGATCCATTTGATTCTATAGAAAGGTTCTTCATCACCGATTTCTTCTGCATCTACTTCTTGATTTCATCTGTAGTGATCTTTCCTTTTCCCTTAACATTTGGTTGCATGTTCTATTTTACCAGACTTCTTCTGTTCCAACAAAATCTGGAGGTGTGACTGAATTTGGTTGTATGCATAACATTTGATGTCTATTTATAAATTATGCATCATAATTTTGCACTCACTTGACTTATGACCATACTTGTAGCAATTAAAGCATTGACCTGAAAATGATGGTCTACTTGTGTTTTTCTTACTCCTACACTGAGAAGCCATATGACCAAATTTTTTACAAGTATAACAGTAGCCATTAAATCTTTGAGCATTGGGATGCCTTACCAAATTCCTCCTAGATTTTTTCGTTCACCTAGTTTCCTCATTTGAATTTTCTTTGTCCAGAATTCTTTTGATCAGATCTCCTTTGTCCAGTTCTGGAACTTTCTCCTTCTTCATATCTAAGACCTCGGTTATCACCATCATTTCTTTGAACTTTGATCAGTTCATCAAGCTTGGCTAAGCTTGCTTAGAATTTTTCCATAAACTCATTTGTTGTAGTGAGTTCATCTCTAAGATCATCAAGTTGTTTTTTAAGCTCCTCTTCATTATTCTTGGTTTGTTCCAATTCATTCTCTAGTCAGCTACATTGTCCAGAATTTTCTCTCAAGGATTGTGCAATCTTTTCTTCATTTTTCTTTATGTCCTCTAACTCCTTGGTCATCTTCATCATGACGAATTTTGTTTCATGCTTCAAGGCAACATTCTCTTGGGAAATTTTTTTGCATTCTTTTGTCTTTTCCATCAGGGATTGACTAATTTGTTTGTCTTCACTGATTTTTTTATTTTGCTTGAGTTGACCACATAATTCCTTTCTTTTCTCCCTTGGCTCATTGATTTTATCTTTCAATGACTTGATAATTTTTTTTACATTTTCAAGACTTTCTTATAGTTCTTGGATCTCAGACTTGGATCTCAGATTTTGACTGGTCAAGATCATCCAAGGCCACCATGAGTTGTTGTTGCAGACTGCTTGTATCTATTGAATATACTTTCCAAGATCTCCCAAAGCTATTAGACTTATTTCGAGGAAAAAGCTCTGATACCAATTGTTGGAAACAAGCAACACTAAGAGGGGGGCCGAATCAATGTTTTGCAAAAATTAATTCTTTTATCCTGACCTTTAATCAACTTAACACATTTAACCAAAATTAATATGCAGAAATAGAAAACAAGAAACCACACAACCATAACACAAGGATTTTTACGTGGAATCCCTATTAGGGGAAAAACCACGATGGATGGCCAATCCACAATAAGTTCTGAGTATACTCAAAAGAAGTATTACAAAATGGGAATTCACTTGCATTCAGGCTCACTGCCTAGAGCTCACTACTCAAAATGGGGCTTATTTCCTTTAATTTTTTTTGGAATAGATCCAAAAGAAAATGAGTTGAGATAATAGCATCTACCAATGCTTGATTACAGTTCTTATTTATCTGTAATGTCAAACTTTTGTCCTGATGACTGATGAAGAAATTTTGCTCTGATTTGCTCAAGTTCGCACACAAAATCTTTATGCGCATGTGAAACTACACATGATATCACTCAAATAAAAATTAGACATTCACAATATATACACACACAACTTCTTCAACTGTACAAATGATATGACCAATCATCTAAATATATTTTCTCACAAGGAATCAATCGCCACAAGTCGGCTTCAACAAAACTTAATAAAATTTGTAACTAGTCAGCCCAATCGATGGATAATTTTGATGTGGATCTGAACAAGTCAGCTAAAAAATAGCTAGGACTAATAATTAAACATCTGAGCTCAAATATAATTAAAATAATTCAACTTTATACATCCACTACACATTATTACCATTGAGTCGGCTTTATTAAGCAAATAGATAGAAAATGTCCAACCGGACCTACTCAACCATATAACCACAAAAAAAATTCCACGAGATTTAATAATGATATGTTCCACGTGCCTAAATTTTTTTTTATTGATCCATGACCCAAAATGGTGATCCGGTGAAACTATCAAACCAAATACTCTGTTCTATCGATAATCATCGTCGATAATACAAAAATTTCATTTCCTTTGCTGGTGCGACTGAATGCATAACTATGGACCAAAAAGGTGACTTCAGTTGCCATCAATGACAACACTAGAAGCCAAAAATCATGTCCACTTACATCATATTTCAGTAGAAAGACATTCAAGTATGAGGATGAAATCTGATAGATTAAAGAAGAAGAAAGAGAGATGGAAGAGTTGGAAGCACTTATTGTCAAAAGAGTACCAAGAGTAAAAGGTAAGTATGAAGGAAAATTTCCTGTTAAATGTTTTTCTTGTAATAAGATAGGTCATTTTACATCAAGGTGTCTAGAAAGAACTCCTAAACCAAGACATAACAAGCCTAGATTTCAGAAGAAGTGTTATTATATTGTTGATGAAGGTGTGACAAATGATGAATCTAATAAAGGAAATAGAAGTGATGATGAATGGGTATTTATTGCTATCAAGGAAAATAATCCTGTATCTACTGAATTTGTTGGTTGTACAAATGTGGAGAAATCCCTAGCTGCTTGAGTTGAAGAGAAATATGAAGGGGAAATTGATAGTGGATGTTCACATCATATGACAGGAGACAAAAGTAAGTTTTTAAGCTTGGATAAGTATGATGGTAGTGTTGTGAGATTTGGTGATAATAGAACTGGTGTGATCTATGGAAGAGGATGCATTTCTCTTGACGGTAAGCATAATATTGATGATGTTTTGTATGTGGAATGCTTGAAGCATAATATTTTGAGTGTTGGTGAGATGGTTGATAAGGGATACAATCTTCAGTTCAAGGATGGAAAGTGCATAATATTGAGTTCCAGAAATGAAAATGTATCAGGTACAAAAACAAAAGGTAATATCTTTCACTTAAGTGTTGCTAGTAAAATTTGTTTGATTGCTCAAGTTGATGAAAGTTGGTTATGGCATAGGAGAATGTGTCATGTTAACTTTGATAATATTGTTAAGATAAGTTCTACCAAGGTTGTGAGAGATCTACCTAAGTTGGTGAAACATGCTAATGCCATATGCAAGGAATGTCAGTTAGGAAAGAAAACTAGAATTTCATTTTGAAGTAAAAAGCATTGTTCAAATGAATTGTTAGAGCTTGTGCATACTGATTTGTGTGGTCCCTCTAAGGTCAAAAGTATACAAGGTTACATGTATTTCATGTTACCCATTGATGATTATTCTAGAATGGTATGGGTTACTTTCTTAAGGGAGGAATCTGAAGCACTGGAAATTTTCAAGATATTTAAAGCTATGGTTGAGAGAGATAGGTTTGAAGATTAAGTGTCTGAGATCAGATAGAGGTGGTGAATTCACTTCTGATGAATTTAATTCCTTTTTTGAAGAACATGGAATAAAGAGACAATTATCTACACCGCGAACCCCTCAGCAAAATGGAGTTGTGGAAAGGAAGAACAAAACAATTGAATATGCTACTAGAACTATGATGTTGGATGGAAATGTCCCTCATATCTACTGGAGAGAAGTTGTGAGTACTATTGTGTACACACTCAACCAAGTACAAATAAAAGGTGATACTGGTAAGACCCCTTTTGAGCTATGGACTAGTCAAAATCCTATTGTTAAATATTTCAAGATATTTGGAAGCAAATGTTATATCAAGAGAGATGAAGGCATAGGAAAGTTTGATGCTAGGAGTGATGAAGGTATCTTTCTGGGTTATTCTACTAATAGCAAGGCCTACCAGTGTTACAATAAAATATTGAGGAAAATGGTTGAAAGTGAAAATTTCAAGGTTGATGATTACTTAGGTACACCATCTAGAACCTGTGGATATAATTTTGGTGATCAAAATGATAATACAAACAAAGGAAAGAAAGTTCAAACTACAAATCAAGTGCAAATCAATCTAGTGAATTAGGAGAATGAAGAAGAAGGAGAAACCAGTGGAAGCGCAGAAGAGAGAACACAAGAGCATGAATTTGAAGAACGTCCTAAGAAGACTCCAAGGTATGTAAGATTGAATCATTCATAAGATCAAATTATAGGTGATAAGAACAAACGTGTCCAGACTAGGAGAAAAATTGCAAAATAATATTGCTTGATTTCAAAGACTGAGCCTACTAGTGTGAATGAAGCATGTAAAGATGAACATTGGGCTCAAGCAATGAAAGACGAGTTAAAGAAAATTGAGAAAAATGATACACGGATTCTTGTTCCTATACCTAAGGATAAAATGTAATTGGAACCAAATGGGTCTTTAGAAAAAAATTGAATGAGCAAGGTAAAGTGGTTAGAAACAAAGCAAGACTGGTATGTAAAGGATATTCTCAAATGGAAGGAATTGATTTTGAAGAGACTTTTTCCCCTATTGCTAGAATTGAAGCAGTAAGATTATTTCTTGCCTGTGTTGCTCACAAGAACTACAAATTTTATCAGATGGATGTTAAATCAAATTTTCTAAATGGTGAATTAGAAGAAGTGTATGTTGAGCAACCTAATGGATTCTAGTTGACTGATAAGGAAGATATGGTGTGTCAGTTGAAGAAAGCATTGTATGGACTCAAGCAAGCCCCTAGAGCATGGTATGCAAGATTGGACAAGTATTTGTTGAAGCTTGGATTTAACAAAGTTACTACTGCTAGTAATTTATATTTCAAGATTGATCATAATAAATGTTTGATTTTTGAAGTCTTTGTTGATGATATAATTTTTGGAGGAGATAGTTTATGCATGAAGTTTTCTAATGAGATACAAAATAAATTTGAGATGTCTATGATTGGTGAGATGAAATTATTTTTGGGATTGCAAATTACTCAATTAGATAAAGGGATTTTTATATCTCAGTCCAAGAATGTGAAGGAATTGCTGAAGAAGTTTGGTATGGAAGCTTCAAATCTAGTTGTTACACCCATGGTGACTGGATGCAAGTTGACAATAGAAGATGATTATCTGAAAGAAAATCAGACAAGATACAAATCAATGATTGGTGGATTTTTGTACTTAACTCAAACTAGGCATGATATCATGAATGTTATATGTATTTTTGCAAGATTTCAAGTTGATCTGAAGGAATCTCATCTGATTGATGTGAAGAGAATTTTTTAGATTCTTGAAGGGAACAATTGACTTTGGCCTATGGTATCCTAAAGATTATGATATTACCTTGAGTGCCTTTATTGATGTTGATTGGGTAGGAGATGTAAATGACATGAAAATTACTAGTGGTGGAGCATTTTTCTTGGGTAAGAAGTTGATTTCATGGTTAAGCAAGAAGCAGAATGCCATTTCCTTATCTACTGTAGAGGCTGAATACATTGTTTTTGCTAACAATTGTACTCAAGTCCTATGGATGAAACAAATGTTGAAGGATATCAATGTTATGTATAATGAGCTTATTGCTATGTTCTGTGATAATTCAAGTGCTATTAACATTTCCAAGAATTTGGTGTTGCATTCAAAGATAAAGCATATATCTATTAAGTTTCACTTTTTGAGGGAGAAGGTAAGTGAAAAGGAAGTGAGACTGGAGTATGTGCCTACTAAGGAGCAGATTGCAAACATCTTTACCAAGTTATTTCCTAAGGATACTTTTGAGTATCTCAGAGGTAATTTAAGGGTGATTACCCCTCCTAATCATAACTAAGGATGCATTGCATTGCATCAGTCTGTGCATTTCATAGTCATATCTCAAGTTTTGGATTGATGTTGTGGTGGCTGCTACTCAGGTGGAGTAGTACTGGATGTTCGGATGTTCAAATATGTGGTTCATAGTTTGTGTGGAGCTTAGAGATCTTTGTCATTGATGTCAAAGGGGGAGAAGAGTCATGTGAAAAAATGGTGATTGTCGGGGGAGAAGATTCTTGTGGGGAAAGATCATGTGAAGGCGTTGAGGAGAAAATGAGTTAGATCCTAAGGGGGAGTAAGTGTCAAGAGTTAGTTGCGTCAATTATATTTTTCACATCATGTGTTGCCATCAATTCCAAAGATGGATATTTTTGGATTTTTTGGTTGTTTTTTGGATATGTGGTTGTCATTTATGTCAACACTATTATTCACTTGAAGCTGTATATGTCAAGGATATTGAGAAATTTGTAAAAAATGAGTTGTAGGTTGTCAATAGTGAAGTTAATTTTAGTATGTCGATAATTTTTGTATGTTGATGATTAGAGGTTATGGAATAAAGGTGTTTTTTCTAAGTGTATCTAGTTTATCCAGGTCAATTTTCATAGATTTGTGTGAAGATTTGATCGAGTTATGAAGAATTACATTCTGACAGTTTTTTTGTTGCTTCAGTTGGTGTTGCTGATTGAAAATGTTGTGATTTCAATTAGTTTAGTTGTTGTGGATGCTTATTTGGTGTTTCATAATGTTTTTGGATGTTTATAGATCATTCTCTATCTTTTTTGCACATCTGCATTGATCGTTGTGCTCGTGATCCAATATTTTCTCTTGTGTTCATGTTTTTCTTGTTATTGGATGACATGGTGGTTGTAGCATGTTGTGGATATTTGAGGAGTAATTAATTGAAGTGTTTTCACGTTGGATATGTTGATTTGGGTCTTCACTAAGTTGTGTCCAACCTTGGTTGATTTGCATTAATAATCTTTAGTGTTTTGGGCCGACAATTTATATTCATTTTATTATTTTGTTGAGGCTGACTTGAAGGGATGAAATTTCTTATTGCGGATATATAAAGGTGATTTCTTATTTGAATTGAAGCATGTGAGTGAATTCCAAAGAGTTATTTTGTGTGTGTATGTGCCAATACCATTTGAAGGTAGAGAAAAGTGTGAAGAAGAGTGAATAAGATTGAATAAGTGTTCATGTGCTTAACCAGAACTATAATCAGGCATTAGCAGATGTTATTTTCTCAGTTCAACATATGGATGGTTGTAATCTAAATATTTTTGTAATATAGTGTGAGTCCCTTTGTAATTGAGCAGTGATCTCTAGGAAGTGTGCCTAAATTCATGTGTAGTAATTCAAAATGCAAAAGTTACTATCTGCCAAAATCATATTCCCAGTTAGACATTTAACCTGGGTTGCAAACTTGGTTGCTATAACAAAAAAGAATGGTGAAATTAGGCTCTGTGTGGATTTTAGGAGCCTTAATAGAGCATCAGAAAAAGATAATTATCTAGTACCCTCACTAGATGAAGTACTTTAGATTGTCAATGGATCTCAGATGATTTCTTTCTTGGATGGCTACTCGGGATACAATCAAGTTATGGTACAATATGAGGATAGACATAAAAATGCTTTCACCACCAAGTGGGGTACTTTTTCCTACAGGAGGATTCCCTTCAGCCTGATCAATGTTGGAGCCACCTTCTAGAGAGTCATGGACATTTATTTTAAGGACATAATTGGTAAATGCATAAACATTGATATGGATGATTTTACAGTCTTTTCCAAAAAGAGAGATGATCATATAGCAGATTTGTGAAAGGTGTTTCAAAAGTGTAGAGAGTTTGGCATATCTCTCAAGCCAAAGAAATGCATCTTTGGAGTTACAGAGGGAAAATTTATTGGGCACGTTATCTCTGAGAAAGGAATTTCCATTGATCCAAAACAAGTGGAAGCTATACTCAAGATCCAGCCACCTGCTAGCAAGAAAGAAATGAATTCATTCTTTGGAAAAATCAACTTTGTAAGGAAGTTCATCACTAGATTTGCAGAAATAGTCAAGCCACTGAATGCAATGTTGAAGCAGGAAGCCAAAGTTGAATGGAGTGCAAAAGCTAAGGAAGCATTTGTAGAGATAAAAAGGGTTATTGTTGAAGCTCCGGTTTTGGTGAGTCTAGATTATGCTAAGCCATTCTATATATATTTGTTTGCTTCTGATCACTCTTGTGCTACTATGTTGACCCAAAAATATGATCAAGGAAATGAACATCCCATAGCATTTATGAGTACACCATTGAAAGATGCAGAACTAAGGTACCCAAGTGTGGAGAAGTAGGCTTACGCCTTAGTCAAAGCTATGAAGAAATTTAAACACTATATCCTCATAAACAAGGTCTTTGCAATAGTTCATGATCCTGCAGTCAAGCTGTTGTTGATGTAGAATGAGCTAGGAGAGTGCAGAGTTAAATGGGTAACTATGTTACCAGAATACAATATTGAGATTCAACCCATGAAGTTGGTAAGAGGGCAAGGACTTACAAGGACAATGGCAGAAATGGGCCTTGATCTTGTAGCCCATCATTACAATCTAGAAGATGTTTCTCCTAGAGAATGGTATGATGATATCATTCACTATCTCCTGACTCAAAGGTGTCCTGACCATCTTAATGCAGTACAGAGAAGGGAATTGCATTTGAAGAGTGACAGTTTCATGCTGAAGGGAGCTATTCTATATAATAAAAATCATGATGGTGTTTACTTAAGGTGCTTAGGAAAAGCATAATCTAAAAGAGTAATGTTGGAATTTCATGATAGATATGGTACAAGCCATGGATCTGCACCTTCTACAGCGAATTAGATTATGAGAGCTGGTTATTATTGGCCCACACTATTCAAGGATACACAGAACCATGTCAGAACTTTTCATGTGTGTCAGATTGCAGCAATGAGAGAGAAGTATGCAACACTCCCACTTCAACTAGTCTTTGAGGTAAAACCTTTCGCGCAGTGGGGAATGAACTTCATAGGTTCAATCAATCTGCCTTCCTCTGCAGGTCATAGGTATGTTCTTACTATTACTGATTATTTCACAAGATAGACTGAGGCCCTTAGTTGCAAGCAATGTACTTTTGAGGTGGTAATCAATTTCATCGAATCAAGTATTATTAACCATTTTGGATGTCCTATGTCTTTGGTTTGTGATAATGGTCCTACATTTGCATCATTGAAATTCTCCAATTGGGCCTTTGATCATGGAATTATAATTAAGTTTGCATCCAATTATCACCCTCAGGGTAATGGTTTGGCTGAGTCTTCCAATAAAAATCTCCTCACTATTATTCGCAAGTTGTTAGAAAGAAATCCTAAGGATTGGCACACCCAGCTCATATTTTCTCTCTAGGAAAATCATACAAGACACAAGACTTACATTGGAATATCCCCTTACCACCTTTTTTATGGGTTAGAACCTGTGTTTCCTATTCAGTTAAAAATCCCTACCTTACAATTCATTAATGAATATTACGATGAAGGGGATAAATGTGAGGCCAGACTTGCTGAGTTGTTAAACCTTGAGGAGAAAAGAGATGAATCCCTTGAAAACTTTTCCAAACATCAGGGGATAGTCAAAAGGTGGTTTGATAGAAGAGCCAAGGTAAAATCCTTTCGGATCTTTGACTTGGTTCTCTACTGGGATAAAGCCCATGATTGTAAGGGGGAGCATGGTAAATTTGAAAAAAATTGGCTTGGCCCTTATTAGATTTTAGAGATCATGGGAGATAATGATTTTCGCTTGCAAACTCTCATTGGGGAGGATATCCCACTGCCTATCAATGGGCAGTACTTGAAGCATTATTTCCGATCTTGAGTTGTGTGTAGCTCTTTCCTTGTATATAGTTAGATTAGGTTTCCTTTCTGTTTTTGTTTGCTCTATTTTTCTTTGGTTGGATTAGGTTTCCCTTTCTGCTTCGTTTTTGTTTTTTTTGGTTAGTGAAGGTTTTCTTTCGGTTTGGTGTGTTTTTGCTCTGCTTTTTCTTGGGAGGTCTTCTTGTATTTCTTCTAGATGTGTTGCACCTGCATGGAAAATATACTTTTACTTGGGGCTATCCTAAGTATTTCCTTGATGAACTTTAATCATGTGTCTTTAATGGATGGCTGAGGTCTTTCTTATCGTCAAGCAATCTAAATGTTTGTTTAAGGAGGATGGGTCACTAGTTTGATTTGAATTTGAATTATTTTGAAATATTATATCTTTCATACATCTTAAAAATCCTAAGGTTTCTATGGGATCTTTGTGAGGTCTTGTTAGGTGAAAAATATTATTTTTGCTTCAGCGCCACTGTGGTTCTTAGCCCGGAGTGTTAACTTTTCACAGAATTCTGCGGTGGCCGAACTTTGGTTTCCCAAATTTTGGTTTTAGGTTGTCTCATCGGTTGCATTAATGCTTCTTGTATGATTTGTGATGGATGGTATTTAATTGATTTTTGGAGAACCTTATGCCATTATGCTTCACCATCTACGTTCAATTGAGTTGAGGTGCTTAATCTTGAGGTGTTTGACTTGATTTGGAGTGCTAGGTTTGCAAATTGTTTTATTTGGTGGTGATTTCCTAGGCATTATCATTGATGTTCTTTTTTGATCTCTACTAAATTGTCATTTGTTGCTTAAATCGACTTCTACTTCATTAAATGGTATGTATGTGTTGCCTTGCTTTTGATTGATGAATGGGAGTGGTCCTTTGGCGTTCTATATTTTCTTGGAGTTCAAATTCCTGTATGTTTTTCGTGGCTAGGGTTGCTTGATATTGTTTTCTTTATGATTTCCCCAAGTGATTTTTGAGCTCGTTTTTTCATTTGCATCACAAGGTGGCTTGTTTGTGGGTCATAATGAGCCTTTTTGAATCCTAGTGGTTGAGTTAACTTCAACCCCAAGCTTGCCCTGTGTTTTTAATGGTAGATTTTTAGGGTTTTATGCCTAGGGCATTGCCATTCCCTCTTGATTTGCTTTCAGGTGAGCCTCAAATTTAAAGATTATCTATGGGAGGTTCAATTGAAACTAGTTCCATGACAAAATTCCTCAAATTTGTGATCATTCTATCAATTTGAGCAAGATTGTGAGAGAACGTCAATATTCGAGTTTTCCTTTAGTTTTGGGATTTTCCTTCATTGGCAAATTTTCCTGATTTTCCTAGTCTTCTCCATTTTCCTGAAATATGTTGAAACCCAGAGTCTTTCCTTGTTCGCGGATTTCCATTTCTTCCAGATACTCCCAAATTTTCCTTTGTCCCTTCATCTTTCTGGAATTTGCATATTATCACTTCTTTTGCGAAAATTCGTCCCGTGCGGAATTCCTCAAAATTTAGTGGAAAGTGAAGGAATATGAGATAACATGGTTTCTTAATGTATGATTATGCATGTTATGATTAATTTGAGATATTGTAAGATGTCTCATGTTGTTTCTTGGCTTATGATGATTTAATAAATAACTAATGGATGATTTTCATGTTCATTTCGCTGGAATCTACCTGGCTTGGAATTTTCTGAAATTCCTCTCTAGCTTGGATTCCACGGATGGTTTGAAAACCCGAACTTTGATATGATCAATTTCTATGAGAATTAATGACACCTTGCTTATCTGGGATTCATTTTTATGATGATTATGTTGTTTATGATTGATTTAACTTGGCTTTTAGGTGATCTTTACTATGATTTCTTTGTTAAGTGCAGACCAAGTCAAGTAAGGTAGTGGCAAGTGGAACCAAGATTAGAATGGTGGATCCAAGTTTAGAAGGGTCTTCTCTGTCTGAAGCAAAAATGATCAAGATGGACATCAAGAGTAAGATCCTAGAGAGCAAGATTACTTCCATCTGGTCAGAAGAGACTGACACAAATGTTGGACTATGGGACTATGAGGAGTTCAAGGCTAGAATGGCAGAGCAAAACCATCCTTACTAGTTAGAAGGACTTTGGAATTAGGATTGGCACACATAGCTAGATTCCCTTCTACAGTGCAATGTTATGAGTTGGTTCTTGAATGTTCCAGGCACTACAATAAGGGTACACAGAGGATAGTTGGCCCTCAAGGGAGGATTGTAGCAAATTTGAATCCAATATATATTGCCCAAACCTTTGACATTCCAGATAGATCTCATGTAGTGGATTTTGATATGGATATGGAAAGGAAGTTCTATGAGGAAGATACTATGAAGTCTCAATAGGTTATCAATTCTTGGTTGGAGAAGCCCAAGTCTCACTATTCCAAGTTTCCCAAACAACTATTCAGAGCAAAGTTCAAGAAGGAATATTATGATGCTATCACCCTTCTTAGTAGAGTGGTAGGATTGAAGAGTGCTGGTGTGTTTGAGGGCTGGATGTTCCAGGTCATTGCAAGGATGGAGCAGAATACTAATTATCATTGGGAAGGTGTTATAAGTGGTACGATTCATGAGCAACTGTGTAATGTCCTACAAACCAAGACCTTCACAATGATTTCCTACTTGGTCTATGCGCTTGCAAGATTCCATCCATATAAGGGGCTAAGTACCAGAGGCATCTTCGGGAATGATGTGATCTATGAGGTTTATCCATAGCTGCATTTGGGTAACTTGAGCTACAGAAGGGTGAATGATGCATTCACCATGTACATCACCAGGTTACTCCAAGGTGCAGAGCATGTGAGGATTTCTAATCAGGCCAAGGAGCTAATCAAGAGATATGGGGCTTGGTTCATACAGTTTCCCACCTTCTTGTACATAAGGATTGATGGCTATCAAAGGGCTCCATATTGACTTCCAAGGTATCCCACTAATCATATCATACTCCTGGAGGTCACAAGACAAATATGTGACTTTGATTCCATCGTGAAGAAAGATAAACATAAGATTGGATTTGGTAGGGACTTCCCTTTGAGGATAGCCACTGGAGAGGCATTCCCCTCCATTAACTCAGCTCAGGCTTTAGAAGAGGAGATGAGTACTCGTGGGTTATCCTTCCATTCTAAGAGGCCCAGGTTTAATAGAATTGGCAAAGAACAAAAGAAATACAGTAGAGAGTATAGCCACAAGGATGATTTGGAAGACTATTGGGCTAACTGTAGTGATGAGTATGAGGTAAGAAAGAAAAAATGTTCCCAGCTACCAGTAGATTCAGTCTGATTATATAATGTGAAGGAAGTTCTAGATCAGGTTGAAGATGATGGAGATTTGATTTAGGTCCATGCTTATGAGGCTTTAAAGGACAAACCAATTGGTGAAATAGATTGGTTGGAAGAAGAAAAAATAGAGTTAGAGCAGTTAATGAATCCAGTCATTAAGTATACAAAGTTGTGGCTAAAGCATAAAATGTGGGAATTGGAGAATGAAGGTGTGCAATGCACCTATGATCTGATGGGAGACTTAAAGCCTCATTCTACTTCCAAGGATTTAGCTGAGCAGGATCCTAAGGGTAACGGAAAGGTGAGCTCTCCTTTTAAAATCAATATTAAAGATGTTCAAGTGGAGGAAGCTCGGGAAACAAAAAAATAAAGAAAACCTATTGCCAAGAAAAGGGGGCACACTTCAAAGGCTAAGAAGCCTAGAAAAGAGGAAGCTAAAAAGCAAGATCCCGAGGTTAGTGCTTTTGTGCCCAAGAGAAGAAGAATCGTAAGACTGTCACAAAAGGAAAAGGTAAGCTCCAAGGATGGAGAAGAATTTAACCCACATGTGGTAAATGTGGAGAGCTCGGGAGAAAGGACACAAGTATATACAAGGAGTTCAAGAACTCCTCCTAAGGATAGTGTGCCAAAGAGGGATCCTCCTCTGGTTACTCCTCATGCAAAACAACATGATGATATCCCTTCTTCCCATGAAGCTCACGAGGAACCAGGTGAATCCAAGGAAGCTAAGAATCACCCAAACATAGAAGGAGAATAATTTCAAGAGGGAGAGCTCTTTGGTGCTAAGGAAGAAATGGAGAGGGTGTTGCAGTCTCCCTTGGTTACATATGATAATTCACCTACTAGAAGTGAAGAGGATAGACCCCCTCCAAGAGAAGAAATTCCAGTTAGGACTCCATCACCTATGCATAGAGAAGAGCATATAGGAGAAAAAGAAGATAAGGCCGAGGAGATTCCTGAGAAACAAAATTCGAATGAGGATGCACCTAGGGATCGGTCAGATGAGGTTGGGAAAAGTAAAATGTAGACAGAATCCACTGTTCTAGGTTGGCTAGCTAAGGAGTTAAAGAGCAAACATATCATTGTGTATGACACCCCTCCCAATTGGGATGAGCTATCGACTAACATAGGAAAGGGTAAAGGAAAGAAGAAGGCCAAGGTCATTTCCAAGATTGAAAGAGATGAAAAAAATAATCAGGTGATCCACATTGCTACTCCGGCCCCTGATAAGAATAGGGATGATGTAACTAGGAGTGATCATAATGTGCAAACCATCAACCTAGGGCCTACTTCCATGCAATAGTATATTCAAGAATATGAAGGATCTAGTGTAGTAATCTTGGGTAGGTTGAAGAAACAAATGCAGACTAAGCAAGAGCTAAAGAAGGAGAATGAGAAATTAAAGAATTACTTGTAGGAATTGATGAAGCCCTTGAAATCTATTAGCTCTTCATCTTCTGCTATGAGTTTCCTACCACAAGAAACCATAACTGAGCTGGAAAGAATGAAGGCCACTACTCTTGCCACAACGAACTGGTTATAGGGGGTACAAACTAAGGGAGATAATGCTATCATGGACATCCTTTCAACCGGAGGAGATGCAATGAGGTCAATAAATTGGTTGAAAGATGTGTTGGCTCAAGATAAAGAGGATGTAGATCTCTTGTTGCAAAAAACCAAGACCATCATGGAATACACTGAGGATAAGCTGGTGAGTGATGGAATTCTCCCTTCCTCTAGAGCTATAGAAACTTGGGAATGGTTTGAATCTCTGCAAATAAGGAAAAAGGTTCTAAAGAAGATATATAAGCAGAGGAGGAAAATTGAGGATACCCTGACTGATATTTATGATAGATGAATTTCTTTCTTTGAGGTGATGATAGGGAGAAAGAGGTTTGCACTGAAGCATTTGAACTTAGAATAGTTGAGAAAATGGTGGTGAGATGTATATTCTCCCATCCATGAGGATCTAACTACTAAACATCAATTGGATGATGCGGCCACTTATATTGCAGTTATTGAGAAATATCAATCCAGTAAGGTTGAGTTGGATAAGTCGGTGGAGCAGTCAAGGGAAAATATTAAATCCATCAAGAAGAGAATTAAGGTTTTACCTCTGCCACCTATAGCCGACTTGGAAAAAGTACTTTTGATGGTGCATGATAGGGTGGAGTGAAATAAAAACAAAGGGGAAAGGAGTTAATATAGGGCTACATCGAAATTTGTGCTTCCTTATTATTTTGCATGCATTGGTTTGAACTATATTGGAGATCCCAGGCTGACCTAGATGGATTTCATGCATTTAATGCATATTCTATCTTATTTTGAATTCCTCTTGGCCAACTTGTTTTATGGCCATTTATTATTATTGTAAATTCTAATTAGGTCGACATGCCTTGGGGGGCTTCTATTAATATGGCATTCTGCCTCATTTGTAAGGGTTGGATAGATAGTTTTTCTTGGAGCGAATTAAGAAGTATAGCAAGAGCTAGAGTTAGGAGGTAAATTTTTTTTCAAGCAAGCAAGTGTTGTAACATAATACTGGAATTTTTGCTACTTTGGGTAATTTAATGCAAGTGAAGACATTGTGATTTGGTGCCTTTCTTGTGTTGAATTTTATCTGGCATGGTTCTTGTGATTCTATCTTTGGAATTGCTTAAGTTATTTGATAAATTTGTTAGGTTTAATGTTAGATAAATTGATAGTGTTTATGATTTAGTACTTGAAGTGTTGCAGCAATCTCTCGTCCATACTTTTTGCAACCAACTGATTGTTAGTTGCATTGCAAAGTTAGCCTGGAATTTTATATTCATTAAGCTTAGTTCAATTTTGAATTTTTATTCATTTTGATTGCAATAGGGTTGTTTTGAATGAATGTTCATGATCTTAAAATCTTTAATGCCTTATAAGATTGCACTATTTCTATAATATTGCAGATCCATCTGGGTCAAGTAGAAATCAGTTTATGAGGGATTGGTCCATTTCAAGTGTTTGTCATTTGCATTGTTAATCTTAGGAGTTCCTCATAAACCCTTATCTTTTGTTATTTATTTTATCATTTTAGTTAGATTTAGGATTGAAGTATCATCATATTGCTAGATCTGATAAATTAAAGATTCAGTATTTGCTTGTAGTAAGGTCCCTTTGTGATTACCAACATTTTCACATTTATCACTGAGTTGTTTATGCATTGTCAAGACCTAACATTAGAGACCTTGGGGTAATCTCTTGAGGCTTGATGATAAATATTTACCTTTAAAGAGAGATAGGATACTTGTATCTTGTCTGAGTTATTGTTGTGCAGAAAACATCATCAACAAGTTAGTTTTCCATTCCTCCAAGTGTTGTTTTGCATAGTTAGTCAATTTGATTTGAATCTTTTGGTAGGATGAATAAGTTTTGAGGGTTTTTTACACTGTCGGATTAGTTACAGTAGTATGCAAGACTATTTTCCAAGTATTTTTAGGTTTCTATTGAATCCATGCCCAATGGGAAGCTTCAAGAAACTAGTCAAGATGTTTAGAATGCAAACATTTAGTAGATGTCACCAAAAAAGTTGTCTACTTTTGCTTCTAGCTCAATTAGGTAGAGCTGAGTTTATCTTTTCAAATAAAAGATAAAATGTATACATTCATTATGCTAAGTAATGTTCATATGCACAGAAGTATTATCAAGTGAATTATAGCTCATTATGCAAATTCTTACAAGAAGAAATTAAAATCAACAAATCTTGCTTTAAAAACTATCTTTTATTGATAATTACAAATGTATAGTGTCCCACACAAGCCATGGTATTAACTCTTCCAATGCAATATAAGAAATAAAATATACATTTGAAGAAGGAAAGTAAAAGCATATGAAGGGAATAGGGATCCATCATTTCTTGAATGATGAATCCCAAGGTTGAATGGTTGTATCTTTGTGTCAGCTCTTGAGTGCTATTGAATCCAACAAAAGGTTGCTCCATTTCTCTAGAATTCTGCAAGAGATTAGAAAGGTTGTGTTAGAGTTTGAGATCAATATTAACTTCATATGCATCAACAAATATATAATTTACACTCATATGGTATTGAAATGAGTTTTGTAGTATCACAAAGATCAGAGAAAGAGCAAAGGATTGTCATCAATATCCATCATATTATGAGTTTCACTATTTTTATCTAGCATGTTTGTTCATTGTGCAAGTATAGGTAAAATTTTCATTGTTGGATTATCTTCACATTAAAATCACAACATGTGGAGTAAAATGGGCTCCCACAAGGGTTGAGCCCAACATGTTATCCTCTATATTTCAAAAGAGTAATAGAGTGTGAATTTCATAAATTAAAATACGTATAAGTCACTTTGATATGATAAAAATTCCATCAAAATAGAGTATTCCATAGTGATGTTGCTCATGGGGCAGCAACCTTGGTGTCATTTACCGGAGCTTCACTTGTAGCCAAAGGATAATCAAATGAAACTTAAGGTACATTCCTTTAAGGATAGCTAAATGCAATATAAAAGGTTACTCATGAATAAGGAGTGTATAATTCAATGAGCATGTTCCAATGGTAAACATGATAGTCAATGGGAAAACAGTGGTGAACAAGACCATGAATAACATTGGATTACAATACATATGAATAGTGGAAATGAGTTGATAAGTCATTAAGAATTGTCTTAGTGGCAGCCTATGCAAGAATAGAAATGACAGTGGCCACAAAAAGAAGCTAGCACAGTATTAAGGTGGTGTTTTCCATTAGATGGATAGTCACTATACAAATTCACAATGAAATTGGTTTCCTTATGCAGTCATCAATCTCATGAGAATGGCTATCCTCTTTAAGTCCAAAGCATGGTGATAGAAGACAAAAAGAGAGTAATGATCTTAGTTACATGGATTATGAGGATGGTCAAGGATATGAAGAGATGATAGAATTCAATCTTATTGATATAAGGAGGATTATGGAAACTATTTAAAAAATGAAAGTGATGTTAATTTTCTAGTCATCATAATTTCATGATTGAGATAGATATTGTTCTCCTCAATGGTTTCCTTGCTAGTGCAACTTGTATGGTTGATGCATATGGGATGCAAAAAATATTCTGGACATTTATCCTCCCAACCAAATAAAATGTTATTGAAAGGTGGTTCTATTGCTGCCAAGTAGAGTAGTGGTGAATAGTGATCATTGAAAACTTGTTATGCTATCATGATAGTCTCATACTTGTAGGGTTTGTAGAAGCAACTATGTATGTAGTGATTTTTCTGCCTTATCAAAGTTCAGCTTAAGGGGAAAAATGGCAGTCCTTGACTATAATAAATTAGAATAAGCTTATGATGCAAAGGTAGTTTAAGAGTTGACAACCATTTAAAGATAATCATTAAGGATATATCAGTCATAAAAGGGTAGAGATGTGAGAGTATGCCATGAAAAAATAAAGATGAAAGTTTCCAAGATGCGGCTCATGGCCCAAGCATCATATGGAAGGAAGATCAATGATTAAATAAGGTTGTTTCCTCAAACATTCAACCATAAAAAGAAATAAAATGAAGGAATGTGACTATGGAGATATAAGGAGAAGAATAATGAAAGCCCTAGACATACCTACAAAACCCTCGATACCTATAATATGTGAAGTCGTGGCCATGAGAAACAGGAGAACCAAAAAATGCAAGGAATGGAGCTTTTAAGCCATAGGTTTAGGGTAAAACCAAAAGAGAAATGCAAGATTTTAATCCACAACCTTCATGAATAGGAGCCCTCAAGTTAACAGAGTGATTGCAAAGGATAAATCCATAGAAAACCAAAATTTGTTCATCTTATTATGCATAATGGAGCTCAAAATGAGCTTTTTATTCACAGGAAATAAAAAGAATGGTGTTGTTTCTAAATAAAAATGACCTACACATGAGAAATCCACTTGTCTTCTATGTGAAAATAACCTCTAGATGCAAGTAATGGTGGTGGCACCATGAAAACCTCTATGAAAACCATCCAGAGACTCCATGAAAGCTCATACCATGGCGACACCCTTATCACAATTTTCAGTGAGTGCAAAATGAAATGATGCAAGGTAAATAGCCAAATTTTTTTTAGGGTTTCATTTACCCTAATATTGGCTGATGGGAAAAAGGTATTTTTTCCTTTCTTTTTCACTTTTACAATGCAATTTTATTCCCCTTTGTGTTCATTCCTAGTGTCTAGGACTTATGATTTATGTCCAATGCTTATTTTGCATCAATTTGAAATGTAAGAACATTTATTTAGGTGATGTTATTATAAATCTCCTTATTTAAATATTGTATGTAATGCAAAATAAGGAAGCTTGCTTTCAAGTTATGGACAAAGCGGTTATTTGAGGGTTAATAATGACTTGTGCCAAGCATATAGGGAAGTTGGAGGAGGTTGACCAACATGTGGAGAGAATGTAGGTTGTTTTTTACTTGGTTTTTGGAGGGAATGAGAGCATCTAGAGGTAGTTTCTCATGCTTTTATGATGGGTAAGGTCAAGGCTTGACCTTTTCTTCAATTTGGAGTCATTTTGGAGGGCGTTTGGGGGCTATTTTTAGGGTTTTTTGGTTATACACGACCAAGAAGTTTCTAGTTCCTATTTGGGGGAAACTTCTTAAAAAAGCATAAGTAACTTCAAACATTAGTTTTGGATGTTAGTTATTTCTTTTTCCAAGAGTATTGTAACTCATTTTTGGAGTTTTATTTCAGTAGGAGATAGTATTGTAACTCTTTTACAAGCATGTATAGCAGTGCTTCACCTTTTTAGATCAATGGAGATAAGCATTTTTTCCTTCTCATTTTCTATTTTATTGTGTGAATCTTGATGATTGATGCAATTACATGTGAAGTTGTCATAGTCCTTGTTATTGTGTCTCATTAGCATCACCTTTGTAGAGAAGTATATGTGTGTTGCAGGTTGTAAGTTGTGTTGTGTTGCAAGTAGTCCAAGTTGTGGAAATTATTTTCCTTCTTGAATTGAGTGCATTGGAACCTTCTTATGAAATATTTACGCAAAGCATATAAGTATTTGAGCTGTGCATGTTAAGCTTGTTGTTGATTGAAACTGTGTGTATAAGTAGCTTTATAAGTTTTAGATAATATTTATGTGCATCACCATATGAATTTAGTTTCATTTCATGTTTCATCCTTACCCTTTCCTCTAAAAAAATTTAGTTTAGTTAATTAGGTGAGTACCTTAAGAGCCAACTTTCTCTAGAGATTATTTTCTACTTTAGGTAACCCACAACCTAGAAAATTTCCCATGTTTCTCTAATATGATAGGTTTTGCAACTTAGCAGGGACACAATATTAGGAGACAATAGTAAAAATTCCTTAAAATTAATCTTTTCCCCAAGACTAGCCTTGTCTTGCATACACTTCTTCATGAACTCTTGAAAAATTTCAAGCATTTGATATTCCCATCAACTAGTAGATCTTCATCATCAGATTCAACCATCATCTCAATGTTGTTAAGATGTTGGGTCAATTCATTGGGTGCATAATGTAACATTAGAATTTCTTCTATTCCTTCTTCTTCCTTAGCATTGACTATCGAGACATAATTCCCTAGCTTTGTTTCAAAGAACAACACCTCATTTTTTTTCTTGTTGTATTCAGTGATCATGAAACTCATCCTCAGTTCATACTCTATGTGGATTTGGTTTGGTAGTCCCTTCCATGGAAGCCACATGTGAGTTTTATCAATTAAAACATAGCCATTAAGTTCCTTAGTAAATTCCCTCCCCAAGATCATTCCATATGTTTCAGGAATGTCTCCTACTTGAATCTTAATAACTTGTTGCACCCTTGGGTCTAATGTGACTTTAATTGGAATTTTGTTTAGTTCTCCAACCACAATTACCTCTATCTTATCCAATTGAGTGACATTTTTCTTAAATGGATTGGGAGTGATAACTAAGGCTTTTCATATAATGAAAGGAATGACATTTTATTAGGCTTCTAGATCTAACAAACAATTATACAAGTTCTTTATGAATACATGAATGGTCAACAAGAAGGGAGGTGTTTCAAGTCTTCCTTGAAATAGACTCACCAGAGTGTTGGCCTGAGATACTTGAGCTTTATCCTTCTCCTTTCCTTTATCCTTTTCTTGTGCATGACTTGGTTCTTTGGTTGACTGTTTTCCCTAGTCCTTAGCTGGTTGTTGATCGTGTTTTTTCCCTATAATCTCTCTAATTATTGGTTCATTCTCAAAGGTGTCAAACATAACCTTCTTCATTTTTTTGTCTTGTAAAGGTTTTGAAGGTGTAGTCCCATTTAATGATCTAAAGAACACATTTCTAATGGAGGGAACTCTTAACAATTCAAAATTAAACAGACCAATTTTTACCTTTTTCAGTTCTTCTACAACATACTCTCCCATTTTTTCAACTTTAACTTTAGATTGGAAACTCTTTGCACAATCAAATTTTCCTCCCTTAGTGAAATATTGAGTTGTTAGCTTAGGATAGGATGGATTATTACTCACATTTGGGTCTAGAGGTATGTTGAATTTTTTCGGTGGTATCGAAGTTGTGCATGAGCCACCAGCCTTCCTGTTTCACAAATTATATGGTGTTGAGAATTGATGAAACATGTAAAATGCTTCTTTTTGTTCTTCTTCATATCTCACGCCATTTTCAATAGGATCAAAAAACTGAGATAAAGCTTCCTCATTGCATACATCATTAGTCCTATTATCCCCTTTTGCATACTCCTTCTCAAGTTCATTATCTTTATCTTGTGAGAAAGGTGCTTGATTTACCACCAGAATTGAATCATACGACTCTGAAGGTGTGATTTCATTTCCATTTAAGTTATCATTGCCAACAATGTTTTTTACTTCCATTTGAAATATTGCAATAGCAATCTAAAATTCTAGGCAATCAAGTTTGGAATACTTGCTTGTTTGATGAATTCTACACCAACTTGACAACACAGCCTCAACTATGTACACTCCACTTGATGAATTATCTAAACTGCTAAGTATATCAAGTGGTGTTGGCACCCCTCCATTGTTGGGTCTTGTATTCCATGTTTTATTTTGTCTTGGGACCTGCCTTCTTTCAAAATTTTGTCCAAAATTCTATCCTCATTCAAAAGCCTACTTTGAGCCTTGTCCCACATCACAATTTTCCTGACTGTAGCTAGCTCGAATGATCCTTTTGAATCATATAGTTTATTGTTTTGATTCCTCAAGTAGGTAAATTCAGTGGTTAACTTCTTCACTTGTTCAACTAGCTCATCTATTCACTCATTTTCTATTATATTTTGTGTTGAAACAAAATCTTAGAGAAAGATGGGATGCGTTGAAGAAGAATTTTTTTGAGTGGCAAGAAGTTTATAATTTTGAAAGTATGATGGTTTACTAGATTTTTGAGGATATGATGGATGAATAGAATTCTATAGATAACAAGGTATGGGTGGGACCTAATTCAATGGTGGACTCGAATGAGGCACTATTAGCAATAGAGGGATTTGGTTAGCCAAAGCTTGATTTAGCCCATGAATTTGACTAGGATTGGCAGTAGGTCCTAGCAAAGGAAATGGTCCTGTTAAGTGTTTCCCTAAGTCCAAACTTGCCTTGACAGGCTCAGCATATGCATCCACTAAGGTTGTTGGGGGTTGATGTATCCTCTTGACCAATGTTGAAGTAAGATTATCTAAAGCGGCCTAGTAAATTACCCTGTTGAGGCATCATCAATGACGTAAGGAGGTTGTAATTGGGTGTAGGCCCTATGAAACCTATTATTAAAGGAACTTATTGGCTCATTAACTTCCCTTATTATATACATAAGTTGTTGATATAAATCAGTAGGGCTGACATGAATTTTAAATTTTTGCAAAAAATAATAATTCATGAGGTCCCAAGTGGTAATTGACCTAGTGGGTAAATGGGTCATATACTAGTAGAATTCCTCTTCACCTAGTGAATATGGAAATAGCCTACAATCCACATCTTCATGCTCGATCCACCTATCCTTGAGGGTAGTTTGCAAAATTTTGATATGTTCTTTAGTTGTCCTATGAGGATCATTGGTATGGAATTTGGAGCATAAGTTTTCAATATTTTTAGGCATTTCATGATAGTCATTGAATGACAAAGGTGATGGGTTATTCTCCAATCAATCCATTGGTGGAGGTGGGGTAGCTAATGGTGAATTACATCAACCTGTGGTTGGAGTACATCAGTATGAGTATGATTGGAATATGCAAATGAAGAAATAGGTGATGTAGATGATGGAGAAGGTGGATTTGGAGGTCACATGGGTGATACTAATGATGAAGATTCCCCTTTATTGTCTCTCCTAGCCCTAGTAGGGGTTTTAATTCTTGAAACTCTCCTTCATCTAGTGTAGATCCGGTAACCCTATAATTTTTTTGAGGAGAGAACAATCCAATTCAATCCAACTTTTTCCACGGCCCTCCTTCTAGTGCCAACTCTATTGATGAGTGTTTTTTCACTGCACAACACATATAAAACAAGAATTTTCTATCTCTCTTGAAAGGTGATTCTCTATAGAAAATCTTTAGAAAATAACCCCAAGGTCTCTAAGGTTGGGTCTTAACAATGCAGGGAACAACTCAGTTGTGATGTGTTTTACTAGTAACACAAAGGACATTTATGGTTACAAGGATGCAATATTATAGGTTTGCAAGAAAGGTTTCAAGGTTTGAAGAATGGTAAAACCTTTATTGTAATGTTTGAATGGAAATATTAAATTCACTTTGATCATCAGATAGAACAATGTAGTGATAATAAAATCTTAACTAACTCAGATTTTTCAAAGAAATATCAAAATATATAGGGGTTAAGAGAGTATTTATAATTTTGAAAACTAAGGAAAACAATAACAATGGTAGGTATTAATGTAGATAGACTCCCAAAACCAATTTTTTCTTAACCAAGAAAACTTTATAGTATCACAAAACTAGTGCAATCTCCCAAGGTTGTCTTCAAATTTTTAGGCTGACATTAACACATGGAGCATAAACATACACAGTTGAACTTGAGTGCGTTAAAAGAGTAAGCTTAGACTAAATTTACACAGTAATTTACCATCAGCAAACCACTAAAAGTATGAGTTGGAAGTGCATCAGATACCATAACACTTTATCACCATTGAAATTGAACATGAACTAATAAAGCTAGAAAGATGAAATGTAAATGAAATTGGAAGACAGAATCATGCATACATTTGGAGCACACAAGGAATTCGCCACACTTGAATGCCTTCCTTTATATTTCTTCAAAATTCCTTTATACAAAAATTCATCTCTCCCTTTGCAAATGAGAGGAAGCCTCTATTAATAGTTTTCACAATTCAAAACAATGGCCAAGATTGATTTACATTCAATGGCCTAGATTTGGTACTACTTAGGATTTACATCATATTAAATGCAAGAACAATATTTCTTAATATAAAATTGGTTCACATGTGAACCTAGGAGAATGTGCAATATTCCTTGTCCCTTTTTATATTAAATAAATATCAAATAAAATGTGGCATGCACTTTCATGTAACTATATTGTCTTTTAGCTAGAAATTATTAAAAAATATCTTCTCTTAAAACATTTCTAGCTTCTTTCTATACAACAACATATTGAATAAATTTCTTTAGAGTATCCTTGAGTTTGGAGTGAGGTGGAAACTCTTACTTTCTAATTTTGAAGGAGATTAATTTGAATTCATCCATCAACTTTTCATATTGTTCCACGCATAGGATTCACCTCTGAATTATGCATTTGGCATGGATGAAGGCACATGCAGCAAAATCCAGGGAACCTCCTGGTAGACTCTCAGTAGTCCCCTTTTTCATCTTTCTTTGGAATTATTTCCTTACAGGTCCACAATCTAATTTCTAAGTAGGCATTTTTGCTCTAGTCAACAACTCCAAAATTTCATCGCATTCAAATAGATTTTCAATAACATGTGAATTGATGGGCTCAAGGCCTGGAATGGATTTTCAAGAACCTCCCTTCTAAATTTGAGGGCGAATAATCACACCTCAGGAAAATCATGTTGATCCTTGGGTAAGGTCAATTCTTTCTTCAAAATTTCTGCAAATAATTGTTTGATATAGTGCAACTTTGGGAATGTAACATTATAATATGTAGGAAAAGCCTTACATTCTTCAATCTCATTTTCTATTTCAGTTTTCAAAACCAGAAAATTATTATGCATATCAACTCCATAATGGATGGACTTGCTACCCATATCAGTCACCTTCTTGAACCAACCTGAAGTAGACCTAGTCCATGTCATCATTTTCTCCATCTTATTTATTTCTTCCTTTGACATAATTGTAGGTTTTGGAGACTCTATTGGGACTTCATCCCTTGGTGTGACCCATTGATGAATGAAGGTTGTTAATTCAGCCACTTGTGCTTTCAATTCTACCTTGGTTTCTTGATCTTTGTCCATCCAATTTAGAGTATTAGTAACTGATCCTTGAAATTCATCTATTTTCTAGGCTCAAGTAGCAGGACCAATATTGATGGAAGTCACTTGATAATCATTATCTTGAATTGCATCAACATCCTTATCAGCCGTTGGAATTGTAACATGTAAAATACAAGAGCCTAATGTGTCAATTGTAATGTGTGCCTTGATCTAATCCTTTTTCTTTTCCTTACGCTTCACTTGGGAATTTTATAATATTACTTCTAGGAAAGCTTTAGGATCCTACAATACTAGAGCCTTACTTTTCAATTATTTCTCTAGCCATGAAGGAATTTTAGTTTGTTGATCGAAGGATGTAGTGTTGAATTCTTGCATTTTTTAGTGTCCTCATGATCCTTCAATGTCTCATCATCCCTGTGCTTTAGAGAATCTTCAATTTTCTTTTCTCCTTCAACATGCTCTTCTTCTCACACTATTTCCTTACCTTTACCATGCTCACATTATGTTTCTTGAGCATGTGCTAATATTTCTTCCAGGAAATATTTGTAATCCTACAATACTAGAGCCTTACTTTTCAATTGTTGCTCTAGCCATGAAGGAATTTCAGTTTGCTGATCGGAGGATGTAGTGTTGAATTCATGCATTTTTTTAGTGTCCTCATGATTTTTTTAGTGACTCATCATCCCTGTACTTTTGAGCATCTTCAACATTATTTTCTCCTTCAACATGCTCTTCTTCCCACACTATTTCCTTACCTTTACCATGCTCACATTTTTTTTCTTGAGAAGGTTCAATATTCCTTTCATTGAGAATTTCCTCTTCTTTATCCTTCCTAATATCTTCTTGTTTTTCTGAGTGAGTTTCCTCACTATGGTTATCCTTACCTTGATCCATTTCCTAGAATTCTTCTTCATTTTTCTTATCCTCATGTTCTCCACTAGATGCTTCCAAGTTGAAGTGCTCATCAAACCCACTCAACTCTCCCTCTTTCATAGTTTTTTGTCCTTCATCATTTGAAACCTCTTCATCCAAGTTAACAATTCATAACCCTTCATCAACATGTTCATAGTAATCATCATGATCAAAACCTGCTAATTCTTCAACTGTACCAACTAACTCCTCAAGCTGCTCCTTCCCCTTATTTTGCATCTCCTCCCATATCTTTTCAATAGATTCCATATTAGGTGGCTCAGTAAGAGGAGGAGGAATTGGTAGAGCAAAATTCAGTTGAGATGTCAATTCCTTTGCCTTTGAAGACAACAAAGTCTCTAACAAACTTTGAGGAATATTTTGCAAATAAGCCACAAAGGACTCAGGTAAAGTAGTTGGTATCAAAGGGGCAGTGGAAATGGTAGGTGGAAAGGTGGATAAAATGGGTTCTAGAGAGATAAGAGAAGAGGAATATGGGGAAGATAAGGTTGATGAGAAAGAATCAATCACAACCATAGAGGTGGTTGGAGTGGTGGAGGTGAGGTGAACCGAGATGTCCATGGAAAGTGGAGATGACATAGGAAGAAAGTGGGGTGGAGTGGCAGAGGATGGAAATGGTGTAGTGGATGGTGGAGGTGATTGTGGTTTTGGATCTTCCTCTGGAGGAGAGGGTTCCTCTTTTATAATTTTCATCTTAGGAACAAAGGTTTCAATTTTTTGGGCCTTTTCTAGAGGTCTTCGCACCTCCACAGTCTTCCTTGTATAAAAAAATTGTTTTTATATTGGCTGCCTCTATTCTACTTCTTTTCTTTTTCTTGATTGAGTGATCGATGGATATTTTGGTGCTTCACTCAAAGAACTAGCCTTAGCCTTAATTTTAGTTTCACTTTCTAGAGTATTTTCTTCTTCCCATTCTGCATATGTAAGTTCAACAACTTGTTGCTCCAATTGAGCCACTTGATCATCTAACCACTTATTCATTCAATGCATCACTAGGCGCATGATTCTATCTAGATCCATTATCTCCTCCTCTTCCCAATCAATAACTAGTAGGGGGGCCTTGGCAATGGCATTAAACACCTTTTCATAAACAATGTTGTCATCTTCTACCACTTGGTCTAGGATAGCATATAATTCAATAGTTCTTTTGAACTTGAATCTCATTCTCCTATAGATCCTTTTTCGAACTTCATGATAATCATCACTATTTTCCTATAAATCCTTAGCATGTGCCTTATGAGTGTGCTTCCTACCATCCTATTTTTTCAACTTTCCCCATGGATCCATGCTTCCTCATGCAGTGTACAAAATAAGATCATATTTTGAAATCTCTTTCTCCAAATTTTTTGCACAAGGGGCAATAGGACACGATTATAATCCTTGACCAAAACTAATAGGATAGGGAAATCCCACACAATTTTTTGATTGCAACAACAAGTGTGAGGTTTGTAATTGTTGTGTCAATTCCAATAGAATTATCCTATCATTGGGATATCTAGGAAGCCGGTATAGAGCTCCCATGAAACCTTCAATTCTTAAGTAAGTGAACTTAGGGAACTTGATGAACCAATACCCAAAGTTATTTATCAAAGCTTTGGCACAATGGAACAATATTTTCCTAAAATCATTTAACAATGACCAAAGAACATGCATGATAAAGGTGACATTCACTGGCCTATAATTTTTCATGAAGTTCCTATACTATAGTTGTGGGTAGTAGTCATAAACAATAGTTTTTCCTTTCCTTGTTTCAAGATCACCAATGCACATTAGCCCCTTATATAGAAAATTAGCTGCCAATAGGTAAAAAATGTAGGAAGTCATATAAAATTCTCGAGTCTTCTTTACTGTGACAAGATGAGCATGAGTTTTATCGCTTATCATCTTATCCCAATGAAATTTTTTGTCTCCCCTTGGAATTTATTCTATGAAGTACCAAATCCAATCTTCAAATATGGAGGAGGTTGAGAGTCCCATTACTCTAATGAGGAGCATTACTAGATCATTGACTTCCTCCATGAAGTTACTTTGATAAATCTTTCTAGGAAACTTTCCCACACTAAGACGGGGTTCAAGCATCCATGTATGATTTATTATTTTCACGCAATCCATAATTTCCTATCAATTCATTACTGGCATACTCTTTTGCACAATCTTACATCTTATCAAATGAAGGAATACCAAAAGTTCATCCAATTGACATGGGTGTAAGGTCTGCCAACACCCATCCTTCAGAAGTTACTATCCTTCTCAACTCTTTGTAATAACATTATTGATACCTGAAGATCAATTTTGGATTGATTAGAGCTGTATGAAAACCTACTGCCCATGAAATGCCACTTTTCTTTAGTTTCCTTGCATTTTCATCCTTGGGCTAGACTAGGACACACTGCCAAAATTTATCAATGTTAATTTGTCCCAAATCAGTGTCTATCACTTTTTCCCAATGTGTTGTGATCTTCAAGGTACATTCCACCCCATGAAATTTTTCCTTCATTTTTTCCTTCTTGTTCTTCATTGCCCTGGTGTTTTTTCCTATTTTTTTAGTCTTTTCAACCTTTTACATAAATTTTGTACATAGAATGTGTAATAAGTAATTTGAAAAATTAAGGAGAAGCAATATGTTAGTTAGATCATCATAAAACATCATTACATGCATCAAATGTCCAAGAAAAACCATCAAATTCATCCATTTCTAGTTGTTTATGGCCTTTTGTGGGTTTTTTCCTTTCATGGGCTAGAGCCTTGAAGATGTCGTCATTGCAAAAGCCATCATTAGTGGTGCTAGTGTAATGGTGCCCTGCAAATGGCACCCCACACTCACATTTTTCACATTGGAAAATCTTTTAGTTATTTTGGTGCAAACCTACTTAGGCACGTGGCAAATAGTGAAACAAATTCATTTGAATGATCACACTTGTAAAATTTATCATGTTGAGCTTTTGCAGAAAACTACCATGTAGAAGCTGGGTACATGGATGTCATTTAAAGATAAGCCATAGAAAGTGACTTGTAAACACTAACAATTTGTGAGTGACTTCCCACCATGAAATTCTCGCAATCATCCATACTTAGAAAATTTTGATGTAAAGTCATTTTTCACTTGGGAAACATCAAATCATAGTCTTTTTGAATCATTAAACTTGTGAATTCCATCATTTTGATTCAAACAAAAATTCATTGTGTGGAATCCAAGCATGTGGATGTTGGTTAAGTTTAGGACATAGAAAATGGTTTGTATAAGTTGGCAACCCGCATGTGGCTTCCCGCAAGGCAATACTCACAAACATTTAAACACTTGGAATTTTTGTTTCAAACTCAATGAAGGATGTGAAAATATCAAGGGTAATAAATGCAATCTTTTCATAAGTAGCTCTAGGGTTTTCAAAAATCACATATGTGGAATCCATGAAGGTGGATGTTATTAGAGATCATGCCACAAAAACAACTTAAAGTTTATGCCCTCCTGCACTTGGCCTTCTACATATCGATTCCCACAATGCATTCATACTTAGGATTTTGCTTAAAGTTCAAACCCATTGAATCATGTGCAAGATGTAAATCAAGAATTTATGCAAAAGGATGATTGATTTGAAAGTTTAATTGGGTGTAGAGTTTACCAATGCAGATGCCATGGAATTGGAAGCAATCAAAGTATATTCTATCAAAATTTCTTACAAGAGTCGACTTCCTGCGAGTAGCATCTCGAACTCTCATTTATGCAACCCTTCTTCATACTTAGATTTTTTTATGTTCAAGTCTTGAAGAATAGTTTATAATGTGAAATTAACCCATGTAGGAGTCATGGAGGCGAATTCCATCGTGATTCATTTCGTTTAAACAACTTGGCAAGAGGTGGAATCCCACACTCATGACTCCACATAGA
This sequence comes from Sequoia sempervirens, assembly GCA_007258455.2. NCBI lineage: Eukaryota > Viridiplantae > Streptophyta > Pinopsida > Cupressales > Cupressaceae > Sequoia > Sequoia sempervirens. Next base: position 17,723,994 of record VDFB02000003.1, read on the forward strand.
CACTAGGATTTTGACAAGTTTGTACTTGATTTTTGACAGTCCTACAAAGTGAGGTTTCAAGTACACAATTCAATGAGGAGGGTTTTACCATTTAGGTTTGAGTAGTGATAACCAAAACCCTAAAATGATGGAAGTTTGATTTACAAATCAAGCGATGGATGCAAAAGAATTTCAAACCTAGTAGTCATGTGGATGAAGGAGTGGATGTCAAGCACTAAGCCTTTATCAACAATCACAACAACAACCAAAGGAGCCCTTCCAACTTACAATGAATTCTAAAGGGTGTGAAATGAAATTGATTTGATCACTATTTATAGAGTTGAGGTCAATAAATGTGAGTATCAAATGCAAGTTTTTTGAAAAATGTGAGAAACCCTACCTTGTGGAAATTCGATATGCAGACACCAAATGTAGTATAGGACTTGGGATTACAGAAGTTGTCACTGCGAAAGCTAGGTAGTATGTGGGGAAGAGTGTTGTGGGTGCTAAGGGATCTGGCACCACTGTAAGAGAGTTCACAAATGACACAGGAAGCCCTATCATCTACATGATGACAACCTACAAAGTTTATTCCACAACTTAACCAAACTCAATGAAAGTTTGAAGAATTATCAAGGCATCATGGAAAAATCCCAAAACTAAAGGAACTTTAAGGAATAGGCCAAAATACAAAGGCAAAAAGAAAAATGAGGATGGACCAACCCATCAAAAAAAAAGAAAAAGAGGCGGTTCTTGATTCAAGCAGGGTGTGTGTGTGAAAAGTACAAAAAATGGTGACTCTACTAGGGAAATGCTCCTAAGTGTTCTCAAGATAAGAATTCATCTAGAACTCAGAATCCATAGTTTCATAGACTAGGATCAAAGCTTCATTGTACAAACTCAATGCTCAAGTAAGAAACAAAATAATTAATTGGATCAACTCATAAAATATCTCAGTGATGTGTGTACTTTATGAATTAATTATTCTACCATAGAAACTATAAGGTAAGTTATCATTCATTCAAGATAGGCTATGTAGATTATCTTACTCCAAAAGTAACCTAGACATTGCCTCACTACTAGTCAGACATTTATAGCCCCAATGAGGTTATCACTGCAAGCCCTCTAAATATTGATCTACTTCCAGCCAAGCATCTATAGCCTAGATAGAGTAATTTGCACACCCACACAATTTCACATTGAATATTTCTTCTATCTTTTATATTTTTTTGCAAACTGAATAAGAAATGAAACTTATTGTAGGGTTTGGAGATTACAGTGGTCACTAAAGTAGATTTTAATATTTTTCACCTGTCTATACCTCATGATAACTACTGTACAACATGTTGGAATTATTAAAGATGTGTTTTTTTTTAGTACTGAGATAGGTATGAATGGATTCAAACAAGGATTCCTTTCTAGATCAAGAAATAATTCAATGAACAAAACCTGATCATGAAAGCAAGCAAAAAATTCCAGACAACTCATGAATACTTATTCAAGGAAAAAACATGAATGTACAATAAGGTCACCCAACTTGAATGGACAAGGAACTATCACCACATTAATATTGAGAAACACATCCATAGCAAAAAAAAGTGAGCAAAAGAAAACAAAAGAAAACTAACTGAAGCAACCTAATCCTATGGAAAACTACCTAATCTAACTATGTACAAAGATGAGCTATTATAGCTCAGGCAAGGAAATGATGCTTTAGGTACTACCCATTAACAAGAAACAAGACATCCTCTCTAGTGAGTCCTTAGGTGAAAGGCATTATGTCCTAGGATCTGAAAGATCTAAAAGGGGCCAAGCCAAAGATTGTCAAATTTTTGATGCCCCCCTTTCTTTTTGTGGGCCTTATCCCAATACAAAACTAGGTCATTGATCCTAAAGGCCTTGACTTTGGCTCTATGATTAAACCAATGTTTAACTATGCCCTAATGTTTAGCGAAGTTTTTTATGGCTTCATCTCATTTCTCCTCCAAATGGAGAAGCTCGGCCAGATAGGCCTCAAGATGCTCTCCCTCGTCATAATACTCATTAATGAATTGCAGCATAGGGATCCTAAGGTCAATGTACGAAGATGTCCCTAAGGCTACCTTTTTTCTAGTACAATCTTCCCAAAGAGAAAATCATAATTGGGTAATGCCAATCCTTTGGATTTTTATCTAGCAGTTTATGAATGACCATTAGCAAATTCTTATTGGTTGACTCAGCCAGTCTATTGCCATGGGGATATTAGTTTGAAGAAAATTTAAGAATAATCCCATAGTCAAAATCCTACCCCAAAAATTTCAAAGATGAAAAGGAAAAACCATTATCACATGCTAAAGAAAATGAAAATCCAAAATGATTAATAATATATTCTTCCAAGAAATTAATTACCACTTCTTCTATGCACTGCCTATAATAAATAGCTTTTGTCCACCTAGAGCAATAGTCAATAGAAGTCATAATGTACCTATGTCTCATGGAGGATGGTGGGTTGATTAGACCAATAAATTCCAACCCCCATTGCATGAATGGTCTTACCTCAGCGACCGACTATAATAGGAAAACGTGTTTTTCTCTAGTGGTAACAGTTTGAAAAATATGGAAAGCTCTAACGTGATTGTATCTCATAATAGTGTGGACCCATAATACCCAACTCGTAGGATTTGATTGGATGTTGAGGGGCCTGATCCATGTCCTATCCCAAATCAATCGTGGAACTCCTTTAACATTAACTCCTTTAACATTGTAGCTTTTTCAGCCTTCCCAAGACAACAAAGATAAATTCCTTTATTTTTCTTCTTGTAAAATATAACACCTTTCAACATATAGCTACTACTCTTCATCTACAAGGCATGTCTTCGCACCCCTTGCAAATGTGGTGGAAATTCGTGATTTAGTGGATAATACATGATATCATCATACCATTCATCGGGAGAGACATCCTCAAGATTGTATTGTTGAGCGGTGAGTCTTGGATCAATTTTAGCCATCATACACGTGAGAGCCTTCCCTCTGACTAACTTCATTGGTTGTATCTCCATATCATATTCCTATAACAATGTAACCCAGTTTTCTTGCCTTTCTCCTAGCTCATTCTCCATCAACAAGATCTTGATTACTAGATATGGAACAATTGTAAATGCCTTATTCCTTAAGATGTAATGTATGAATTTTTTGACACCCCAGACTAAGACATAAGCCTATTTCTCAAGACTAGGATAACACAACTCAACATATTTCAAGGGAGCACTCATGAATGTAATGGGGTTTTCATCTCCTTTATCATCCTTCTAGGTTAGCATACTTGCACATAAATGATCAAAAGCAAAATAATATATGTAAAATGGATTTGAATAGAACGGGCTAACCAAGACTGGAGCCTCAACGATTGCCTTCTTTATTTATGTGAAAGCATACTTTTCCTCAAGCAACCATTCCACTTTGGCATCTTGGTTTAACAGTGTGTTCAAGGGATTTATGATCTCATCAAACCTTGTAATAAATTTTTTAACAAAGTTAATCTTCCCTAAGAATTATTTCATCTCCTTTGTGCTTCTGAGAGGTTGGATTTTCAATATAGCTTAAATGTGCTCAGGATCTATGGATATTCCACTTTTTGAGATAATGTGGCCAAGCAACTTTTCCTCCGTGACTCCAAAAATGTACTTCTTTGGATTCATTGAGATACCAAACTCCCTACATTTCTAAAACACTTTGTATAGGTCTAAAATGTGATCACCTCGCTTCTTCGAGAACACCGTCAAGTCATCCATATAAATGATAATGCACCTTCCAATCAAATATTTTAATGCAATATCCATTGTGCATTGGAATGTTGCTCCTCTATTGATTAAACCAAATGGAATTATCCTATATGCGAAGGTTCCCAATTTTGTGGTGAAGGTTGTATTGTGTCTATCTTCGTACTAAACCATCACTTGGTTGTAGCTCGAGTAGCCGTCAAGAAAATACATCATCTACAAACCATTTATGATTTGAAATAACTCATCCAATGATGGCACTGGGTAGTTATCCTTTTCTAAGGCATGGTTTAAATTTTTTAAATCCACGCATAGCCGAATTTCACCATTCTTTGTCCAGACCAGAACCAAATTTTCCACCCATTTGGAGTTTCTAACCAAGAAGATGATGTGTTTAGATAGAAACTTCTTCACCTCTTTGAGAATAACAAGTTCCAGCAATGCATTTATTGGCCACTGTCATTGTCTAAAAGGTTTCATATTTTTTTAAGTGGGATCATGTGTGTGATGATCAATGTATCATATGTTTTGAGATCCTCATAGCCCTAGGCTATAATATCATGATATACATGTAGCACATCAATTATCCCTTTGTTTTCTTCTAGAGTACAAAATTTTCTAATGAAAACATTCTTTGCATCTTCTTTGGTCCCCATATTATGTGTATCACATTGATTATTTTTTGATTCCTTCCTAGTTTGCTAATTTTGGTCTCTTATATGGTCGAAGACATTTCAATTATGAATTCCATTATTGTAGTAATATTCCATTATCTTTTTATTACACTTAGAAGTGAAAATATATGTAAAACTAAGTGTTGTGACACAATTAATAATTAATATATATCTTAAATACATTTATCTAAAAGATGTATAGAAATATCAATATTGAGCTATTTTATTTTTTTTTAAATCACAAGAGACATAATTAGAAAAGCCATATAAAAAAAACCACCCTAATCCTAACCCTAAACATTTAATCAAAAACATTTAAGGTTAGACTTAGTGTTTGAGTAAAAAATCTCTAACCCTAACCTTGAATGTTGAAAAAATCAACATTCTAAATTAAATTTATTTTTATTTTATTATTATAAAAGTATTTTAATTCTAAAATTTATTTCTTAAATTATAAAATTTTGAAAATCTCGAAAGCAAGTGAAAAATGACCTATTTGATCAATTATTTAATATGATTATTTAATCATCTATTAATTATTAATATATTTTATATTATATAAATTAAAATTTAATATAATTTTCATGATTACTTATACATTTAATATTATATAGTTTAAAACAAATTAAACATGTTCCATTATAATTACATTTACTATACTAAAACTTAAAAAAGATGTCATTTTACATAAGCCTACTTGATAGAAAACATATGATTTATGGAGGAAAACACACTTTGACAACAATTATACAAAATAATGGTTTTGTGAATTCTTCCAAACAAAATTTTAAGTTTGTGTAGCAACATTCACTTCAAAATAGGTATATAGTTATCATCTCCCATATGCATAGCTCTAAACATGGTGTTTGTTCCTATTCATATGCCTTAATATTTATCCAACACTCACTTAAAATATGTGATAACTCTCTTTTTCAAAGAATTCTTAACATATACAAAATCTCACTTTGGAGAAGAAAGAAACCAAGTGATATTTTTGCTTCTAAACAATTTTTTCAATGATGGTGACTACTTCAAATCTAATTGCAGCTAGTCTACTATTTGTTGTTTTTTATGTCTACATTAGAGACCACTGTGAGCATTTATGGATTTATGTGGAGTGAAGATGACATGAAAAAAGTGATGGATGTTTGGAATGCATTAAATACTTAGTATTCAAAGTGTAATGGAAGGATTGGGGATTGTTTTTCAGAGGAAGAGATGTTAATGGATAGTGAGATTAACAAGAGGAATTAGAGGAGGAGGAGCTATATTAGTTATGGTACTCTAGTTCATGATAGTGTTCCATATGGTAGGAGAGGGAGATCTTATTATAGCTATGTTGGTAGATAGGCCGATCCTCATAGAAGACCATGCACTAAGATTACAAGGTGTTTAAGGGATACTAGTTGATATTTGGTCATAAATTCACTATATATTTTATTTTTTAGATTTGATCTTATTTGTTTCAATGTTTGTTTGAGGAAAATAAAAAATATTGAAGCCATATTTGCATTGTAGTCTTTGGATTTCAAAAATATTATGGTGAATTAAATTAGATAATCATGTGTAGAAGGATGTCTGAGTGAAATAAATGACCTTAGGATTTTAATCCATGGTCGGATAGATGACAGGACATTAGTGCACAAAAATCATTATCAACAATGAGTATCAATGTGGGTGTTTATGCATGTTGACGTTTTGTAAGGAACATCCCAATTTGATCTTTTGATGTGGATTTATATTGGAAAACTAAAATAATATTGATATTTGTGTTGTTTGGATTTTTCTTTTGATGCAAATTTATAATTACAAGATAAATGGTATTGTAAATTATTAGTTTTTCTTTCCTTTAGTGAACAAGGCATTATTATATTAAATTTCATTTATTTGGGTTGTGTTATAATGAAGACAATACTATTGTGCATAGGGAGTAGGTGGAATGATGGAAAACTAAGCAATAAGCAATTTGTAATGTAAATTATACCAAATTAATGATCATTACAAAAATTGAAAACCCCAAGATAGCATATGTGAATGATTAAAATACATAATTGTTTCAATGATTAGATATTTAAGGAAATTCTTTTGACATAATTTTCTTTATGTTTTTGGTAATTGACACTAAATATTGTGAATAGGAAGATCAGAATATGACCTATGTGAAGATCTAGATTATTTTCCTAATCTAGACACATCAAAACACTAGATCTATGTGATGTGTAGCCTTATTTCCTTGGATATTCCAATGGAAAACAATTCTTCGTTATTTTTGTTTATGGATTTGATAGAATAGGAATTGAATGATAGGATTAAGAACAAATAAAATAAATCGTTTGGAGAGTTATCGACACTTGAATGAAAGAATTTGGTTCTTAATTATATTGAGTTAATCTATCTGTATATGTGAATATTCCAACCACTGTCTAAAATTTCAAGCCTTTCCCAACATTGATGATCAGTAGTTGCATTTTCCACCTGACAAAAAAAGTAAAAGAAAACATAAATTTTATGTTTTCAAAAAAAGTGTGTATCTTAGCCACAGAAAAAACCAAATAAAAAATATGAAATCATGTATATGATATTGGAATCTTGCCACTATAATGTGTATTATGGTGAGTAGGGTGAAGGTTAACTACATATCAAGATAATTATTTTTAATGAAGACAATAATTGCCACTATTTTGTCCATAGTACCAAATTACCTATGTTACCAAGTTCTTTGGTTTAGGCTCCCATGCTCACTTTGGGAGTGTTTGGGTCCTAGAGCTGCCTAGGGAGTTCCTGGGAGCACCCAGGTAGCCCCTCATTCCCTAGGTGCTCCCTTGGAACTCCCAAGCACTCTCAAAAACTCTCGTAGGTGTTGGGAACCAAAATTAAATATTATTCAATGTAAATGAGATATCTTTTAATGTTGTTCACTACCACATTATGAGGAGATAGTTTGTACTATTAGAGATGTATCAACTGGGTGTAAACCCCTTATGTATGAGAAGCTTTATAAAAATTAGATTGAGAAACATAAAGCACACCTAGATAAATGGACTACACCATTGAAAAGAGTGTGGCATATGGATGGGTCTACCATTGTGATGGATGGTTGGATATACACTAGAAAACCAGTTGGTTCATGCTTACTTTATATCAAAATTATTGAAAGAATGAAAAATATTGACATTAATAAGTTGTCATTGATGTCAAAATTTCATGATGGATATCAACATTGTATGAAGGATGATTATAGTAGAGATATTTTGCAAGAGGGTTTGATCCACACACAAAAATAGTTAAGTATTTTTGCTAAGTGTCTACATCGGCAATTTCTATATATAGAGCCCTTTGATATTTTGGTCCAAATTTGTTCACCCTTGGAGATTTACTTTTGTGATTCTAATATGTTGTTCATGGTTTTAAATAGTATCTTCATTTAGAATTTCACTTGATTTGGATAAGTGGTTTGTAAGTTGCAAGTAACAAAAGATCGACATATAATTAGGTTTACACAGTTTTTTGTGTATTGGCTATGACATCTGGTCTACACTCCTCCATGGATTTGATTTAGACCTTGTGATTTTGGGAGAATTTTAACAAGTGTCAATATAGTGTTTTTTCTATTTGGCATGACATTTTGAGGTCCATGTGTCCTATGGTGATGATCAGTTGGAGTATTTTTCTTTTAGGTCCTATGCCTAGCTGACCTAATGTATGTAAAGGGTTGCAGAGATTAAATATGTGATGTCAATGTAATATGGTGCTATTATAGGTCCATGCTAACCTATATTACATGTTGTTTTGGGTGCAAAGGTATTTTTATTTGAATTGGGTGTCGACAAGGCATGTTTTGTATGTTGTAGGGCTACGTCTAATTAGGCCAACCTAATTGATGTTTGCAATGAAGTCTGATATATATAAAAGGATTGTTTGAGATTATGGAGATAGATTTTGAATGAGTACATGATCTGAATACAAGTAGTGATGCAAAATTTTGTAGAGTTGAGTGAATAAGTTGTGAAAGTTGAGAAGAGGTGTGTAAATGTAAAGCAAAGTAGAGATTTGTAATTTGAGTTGGATGAAGTGTATTAAGTTAGTGTTTTGAGCTTCAAAGGAACTTAATCCATCATAAGATAAAATAATTTTTTATTAGTTTACATCTTTTTTGTGTAGCCACCAACCATCTTTCTATCCTTCTTTTCTCAGTGAGTAGTGAGTTCACTTGGATAGTGAGTCCACCTGGTACTGAGCCTTTTTGTAATATTTTATAACTAGTTATAATATATTGTGAGCTAATCCTCACTATGGTTTTTCCCATTTTGGGTTTTCCACATAAAAATCCTAATGTTCATGTGTTATGTGATGTTGTGGATGTTTTTCATGCTTTCATTTCTCATAACTGTTAAATATGCTTTAGTAACTAGATGTTTAGTGATTGGATGGTTTAATAGAATACTAATTCACCCCTCGTCTCAGTATTTTGAGTGTTCAAAAATTGGTATAAGAGCTTGGATACCTGGAAGGAGCTTTACCACTTTGGTAAGATCTTGGAGACTGAACACATGGCTGGTAGAAAGTTTCCTATTCCCCTGGAAGATAATCCTTCTATTGAATCCTATGGAGAACTCAAAGTTTCTCTTGAAGATATTAACAAAGTTGAAGATGAAAATAGAGATCTGAAGGAAAATATTAAAGAAGAAAATGATTGCATCAAAAATTTGAGAAAGCAAATCAATAAGTTCAAAGAAAGGCATAAGGAGGTCAATGAGCAATTGAAGCAAGAAAATGAAGAAATCACTAGACTAAAAGTACAAGTGGAAGAACAAAAAAGAATTAAGGAATGTCTAAATGAAATGGTAAAAATAAAATTAGATGAATGCATGAGGCTTGAACAAGAAGTGGTAAATATGAGATTAGATATGGAGAAATCAAGAAGTCATGAGGATAAATTCAAGACAAGTTCTACAATACTTGATGAGTTTATTATAGGTCATAAAGCTCAAAATTAGATCAAACACCTAATGCAAAGAAGATCAATGAACCAAAGAAGATGGAAGACAAGAAGAATAATGGAAAGATCTAGAATCAAAGAGACAATGTTAGAAGACCCCCTGTTAGATAACCAAATGCTCAAAGGTACCCATATTTGAATGGTATTTGTTAT